>QXEO01000017.1:0-204345 GCA_007115705.1 Dactylis glomerata | reverse complement strand
AAAAATGGTACCAAAAAGTTGCTTCACATAAATGACCTATCACGTTCGAGGTTGCATGCCTTTTAGGTTAAATGAGCTAGATTCGGCCATGATATGTAATAGTTTGTCGGAACGAGGCCATATCGGCCACGCGCGTGGCCATTGGGATGTCGAGAACGCCACGAGGTCGATTCTCGTTTTTCTCACGAAAAGTGCCTTTTCCATTTTCGGAGTGCCGAAAAAGGGGTTTTTTGTGAAGCAGCTACGAAACGCGAAATCGAATGGTGGGAACAACACCCCACAAATAGTAGACCATCTGGGATACGCATATCAGCTCTCGTTTTGTTGCGATAGCCTTTAGAGGTATATTCTGATTTTTGCGGAAGTTCCCGCCGATTTCGCTGGAAGCGGGGTGGTTTTGCACTTTAGAGGTAAAAGTAAACCTTCTGATTTTTTGCAAAAATCATTTCTGGATCCGCACATGTTATTTCTTCACAAAAAGTAGGTGAAGAAAGGGGGCTGCGCACCGTCTGCCGCGAGCGGGAGTTTTCGTGCACCGTCATTTCATGTGGGTCCCGAATCGGACATAACTAATTTAAAAAAAATCAAAAAAATGCAAAACCTTCGCGTGGCATCATTTTATGTGACCTAGATGTGGGAAAAAATTCAAACGTTGAGAAAAAATGTTTACCAGAAAGTTGCTTCACATAAATGACCTATCACGTTCGAGGTTGCATGCCTTTTAGGTTAAATGAGCTAGATTCGTCCATGATATGTAATAGTTTGTCGGAACGAGGCCATATCGGACACGCGCGTGGCCATTGGGATGTCGAGGAACGCCACGAAGGTCGATTCTCGTTTTGTCTCACGAAAAGTGCCTTTTCCATTTTCGAGTGCCGAAAAAGGTTTTTTTGTGAAGCAGCTACCGAAACGCGAAATCGAATGGTGGGAACAACACCCCACATTAATAGTAGACCATCTGGGATACGCATATCAGCTCTCGTTTTGTTGCGATAGCCTTTGGAGGTATATTCTGATTTTGCGGAAGTTCCCGCCGATGTTCGTTGGAAGCGGGTGGTTTTGCACTTTGAGGTAAAAAGTAAACCTCTTGATTTTTTTGCAAAAATCATTTCTGGATCCGCAACATGTTATTTCTTCACTAAAAAGTAGGTGAAGAAAGGGGGCTGCGCACCGTCTGGCGCGAGCGGGAGTTTTCGTGCACCGTTATTTCATGTGGGTCCCGAATCGGACATAATAATTTAAAAAAAATCAAAAATGCAAAACCTTCGCGTGGCGTCATTTTATGTGACCTAGATGTGGGAAGAAATTCAAACGTTGAGAAAAAATGTTTACCAGAAAGTTGCTTCACATAAATGACCTATCACGTTCGAGGTTGCATGCCTTTAGGTTAAATGAGCTAGATCGGCCATGATATGTAATAGTTTGTCGGAAGGAGGCCATATCGGACACGCGTGTGGCCATTGGGATGTCGAGGAACGCCACGAAGGTCGATTCTCGTTTTGCCTCACGAAAAGTGCCTTTTCCATTTTCGGAGTGCCAAAAAGGGTTTTTTTGTGAAGCAGCTACCGAAACGCGAAATCGAATGGTGGGAACACACCCCACATTAATAGTAGACCAATGGGATACGCATATCAGCTCTCGTTTTGTTGCGATAGCCTTTGGAGGTATATTCTGATTTTTGCGGAAGTTCCCGCCGATTTGCTGGGAAGCGGGGTGGTTTTGCACTTTAGAGGTAAAAAGTAAACCTTCTGATTTTTTGCAAAAATCATTTCTGGATCCGCAACATGTTATTTCTTCACTAAAAAGTAGGTGAAGAAAGGGGGCTGCGCACCGTCTGGCCGCGAGCGGGAGTTTTCGTGCACCGTTATTTCATGTGGGTCCCGAATCGGACATAACTAATTTTAAAAAATCAAAAAAAATGCAAAACCTTCGCGTGGCGTCATTTATGTGACCTAGATGTGGGAAGAAAATTCAAACGTTGAGAAAAAATGTTTACCAGAAAGTTGCTTCACATAAATGACCTATCACGTTTCGAGGTTGCCTGCCTTTTAGGTTAAATGCGCTAGATTCGGCCATGAGCATGTCATAGTTTGTCGGAACGAGGCCATATCGGACACGTGTCTGGCCCTTGGGATGTCGAGGAACGCCACGAAGGTCGATTCTCGTTTTGTCTCACGAAAAGTATCTTTTCCATTTTCGGAGTGCCGAAAAAGGGTTTTTTTGTGAAGCAGCTACCGAAACACGAAATCGAAAGGTGGGAACAACACCCCACATTAATAGTAGACCATCTGGGATACGCATATCAGCTCTCGTGTTGTTACGGTAGCCTTTGAAGGTATATTCTGATTTTTGTGGAAGTTCCTGCCGATTTCGCTGGAAGCGGGGTGGTTTTGCACTTTAGAGGTAAAAAGTAAACCTCCTGATTTTTTGCAAAATCATTTCTGGATCCGCAACATGTTATTTTCTTCACTAAAAAGTAGGTGAAGAAAGGGGGCTGCGCACCGTCTGGCCGCGAGCGGGAGTTTTCGTGCACCGTCATTTCATGCGGGTCCCGAATCGGACATAACTAATTTAAGAAAAATCAAAAAATATGAAACCTTCGCGTGGCGTCATTTTATGTGACCTAGAAGACAGAAAAAATCAAACCTTCGCGTGGCGTCATTGTTATGTGACCTAGAATCAGAAAAACCGCAAAACCTTCACATGTTGGTGTCTTTGCCGTGTGCTAGCACACGGCAAAGACAAGTGCGTGGAAACCCTAACTCTGCGGTTTGCCGTGTGTTTTTTTCGTGCAGCACACGGCAAAACGTTGAGCGCACGGCAAAGACAATCGCATTGAATGCCTTCGGACAGCACGGTCCGAACAGTTTCCTCTTTCTCTTCCCCGCGCCGCCGCCACTCCTCTGTTCCCATCGATCCGCCGCCGCCGCATTGCCGCCTCTCTCTCCCCCCGAGCACCTCCCCGCCTCTTCTCTCCCCCGCAGCACCTCCCCGCCGGCCGCCCCCCCTGCAGCACCTCCCCGGCCGCCCCCGCCCCGCGAGCACCTCGTCGCCAAGACAACCCTGCAGCAGCACCCTCCTCGCCGGCCGGCCACTCTGCAAGCAACCTCCCGGCAGCCCCCCTGCGCACCTCCCCGGCAGCCACCCGCAGCACCTCCTCGGCCGCCCCCTGCAGCAAGGTAAGTTAGTTAGTATATTGTTAGTTAGTTAGGTTAGTTTATTGTTAGTTAGGTTAGTTTATTGTAAGTTGGTTAGTGTTAGGTTTAGTTAGTGCTAGGTTTAGTTAGTGTTAGGTAGTTAGTGTTAGGTAAGTTAGTTAAGTTAGTTTACTATTAGGTTAGTGCTAGGTTAGTTTAGTGTAGGTTAGTTTTGCCGTGTGTTTGTGTTAGGTTTAGTGTTAGTTTAGTGCTAGGTTAGTTTATTGTTAGGTTAGTTTATTGCTAGATTTAGTGTTAGTTTATTGTTTGGTTAGTTTAGTTGTTAGTTTACTGCTAGGTTAGTTTAGTTGTTAGTTTAGTGTTAGTACTAGTGTTGTTAAATTAGTTTAGTAATGTGCACATTGTTCATTTTGCAGGATATGGCGACAGGTTGAGGTGGGGTCATCGTCGCAGAGATCGTCTTCACCGTCCTCGACCGGTCACGCTTCGAGGGTAAGAATTCATCATCTCTCGTGCATAGGTTTTTTTTGTGTCTAGATAACCAAGTCAGTCGCGAAACCTAGGGGTCTCCCGTTCGGAAGGGTTACGCGGATAAATATGTATTTAGTTGCATATTTTAACCGTAACTCTTCCGGATTGTCCACGTATTTTGGACAGCCGGAGGATGTGCAGATTGGGTATGTTCTCCATGCTTTGCCCTCAGCTCGAGACAGAATTTCGACGGCGCCTCCCTGTTGTTCTCCGGATGCACATCCTCTCGGCTTTTGGCCCGAGACGTGTATCGGGAGAACAGCGGGGAGGTGCTGCCGAAATTTTGTCTCGAGGCGGGGTAGAGCATGGAGAACGTACCCAATCTGCACATCCTCGGGTGGGATTAGAGCTCACCTATTAGAGATATAGGGTTTTGCATGGCGTAAAACCTATATTCGTTAAAATTAATCGAAGTAATGTTGGATGTAATGACATGTTAAATTGAAAGCATTGTAATTACGTGTTTATGCTAGATAGATGATGGATTCGAGTCGTTTATGGATGTACGAGGGCAGAACTAGTCAGTGGGATTTTACTGATGAATGGAGAGATAAGACTGAGCAGTTCGTGGACCAATGCGTTTGCCATACCTGCTAGACCCGCAAAAGTGTTGTGCCCCTGCATGAAATGTCGTAACATAAAACGGATGATGAAGGATGAAATGAGTAAACACCTGCTAAAATTTGGGTTCACAACGAATTACGATCGTTGGATTTGCCATGGCGAGCAACCAGCAAAACGTGTAAGAAAGGAGTCGCAGCAGAGGCAGAAGACATTGTGGATGATGTAGTTGAGGAGGTTCAGAACGCACAAGACTTGACTTTGCTTGAACGGTTCCATGCAGGCCTTGACAAAGATGAGCCAACGATACCCACCTCCAGATTTCTTGCCTGATTATTGGTGGGGGGGTGATAGCGATGACGAAGCAAGTGGCCCGTCGGTTGTTCCCACTGATCTCGAAATGGGCTTCTGAAGTTCTTAGCGACCTTATGTAATAGTGATTTGTAAAAGTAGCCTATTATTTGTGAGAACTCTTTGTAATAATAATGATTGTAAGAACTCTATTTGTGTGTTAATTATTTGCATTCAATGGTTTTGTAAGAAATCTATGCCATGTTGTATTTTTAATTATGTGCTTTACTTATTTTCTCCTTTATCTATATCATTTGATTTACTCATGTGTACTAATGAAGATACTATTTTTGTGAATGCAGGTGTTTCCAACATGCCAGGAGGGGGGCGCAAAGGAGGAGGGGGACTACTAAAGAAGGCCGTGAAGAAAGTTAGGGGCTTGACGACTATTCTTGCGCAGTCTGGCCCCACGGGCTCCACTTCACCCCCACGGGCAGCTAGTCCTCCAGCCCCTTCGAGGCGTCGGAGGGGTAGACGGGCACCTAGTCCTCCCCCAGTCGAGGAGGTGGTGGAGGACATGGACGTTGACGAGGACGAGGAGGAGGAGGACGAGGAGCAGGTGGAGGAGGAGGAGGAGGACGTTGATGAGGACAAGGAGGAGGAGGAGGAGCTGGTGGAGGAGGAGGAGGAGGAGGAGGACGACGACAGGATCTGGGAGCCACCGGAGGTGTACGTTGAGACGGTGGAGGGGATGCCTTCTGAGCCTGGGACACGTGCTCCTTACCATCGTGGGGTCTCCGAGCTGCCTACCTTGGACGAGTGGAGGGCAGCCAGCGGGGTTGTTACGCTTATCCCGAGAGGGGAGAGGTACCTACTTTCACAATCATATGTTTTCACAACTTTTCATCACTATTTGCTCATATCGTTTTGGGTTGTTCATTGTGCAGGTCCTTCGTGTACAAGGAAGGCTACAAACTGCGTGCCTACTCGAGCATCCTTGGATGCCTTGTTAGGAAGCACTGGCCTGGGTTTGTGACCATGCCTAATGGTCGCACCGAGATAGCTTGGACTTGGGACCACTTCGCTTACGCACCTGATCCGGATGGCGAATACGGGAGGAGGCTCAGGAACTGTGGATCTAGGGTGCTCCGTGATTTCTGGGTAAGTTAACTTTACTTCTCGTCATTCTGTAATTCTACTTCAAGAGCCTATATTTTGTCACTTTCTTCCACTAATGCCTTTTTTCTCACTTTTTTGCATCCTTGTAGGCCTACTTTCGTATGGATCCTGATTCTGATAGGGAAGACTGCATTCAGGTGGCCGGCAGGATAGCGCGGAAGAAAGTGACCGATATGCACTACGAGGGGCGTATTTTGTCCATCCGCAATTGGTACGCCGAGAAACGCAAGCTCCCGATGAAGAAGGAGCAAGCCCGAGAGATCGTGGACTTCCAGCCATGGCAGTACTTGCAGGTACTTCCATTTCCCGTATTATGGAATTGGTGACCACCGGATGTTTTTCATTAATATGTGTATTTTGTGCATATGCAGTCCCCTCCTCCGTACGTAGGTCACACCAGACCTCAAGTTTGGCGCGCGATGGTTCGTCACTACACAAGCGCCGCATACAAGAGGAAGCACGCAGAACAAAAGCTGAGGAGAGCCGAGATGAAAGGTGGATCACACACGCAAGGCAGCGTCGCCCTTGGCATCGTCCAGGACAAGAAGGTGAGAAAATGCATTGCCTTAACCTTGATCATCATGTTCTTCCTTATTCCGCAAATGCGTTCATGTATCTTTGTGCTATCTTTTGCAGGACAAGGAGATAGGCTCGACTGCATCGCTGTTCAAGATATGGGGCGACAACCGCAAGAAGAAGGACAAGAAAGACGGGATGATGAAGTGGGTGAGCGAGATCGCCGAAGCTAAGGACAAGGCGTACCGGGCCAAGTATGCGTAGATTCACGGCCCCGAGGCGAACCCCGACATCGAGCCATTTGACCCCGAGGTTGCCATGCGTGCGGGAGAAGGCAAGAAGCATGGCCGCTTGTTTGTCTGTGATGGGGCGGTAGATCCTAAGACCATCCCGTCGTTGAGACAGATCAACCGTGGCAAGACAAGCTCCTCGCCTGCCGTAGAGCCCCGCCCGACGCCGTCGTCTATAGCCATTGACGGGATACGGGTATGTTCTCCTTCCTTAGTCATCTATACTTCATTCCATGTTTTACATTGCAATATCCATGACCTTCGGATGACACAACGTAGGCTCAATTGGAGGCTGAGAAGGCACAGAGGGAACAAGCCCAAGCCCTCCTTGCTCATCAGCAGCAGATGATGATGCAGCAGCAGATGATGATGTGGATGAACCAGAGGCTCAGTGCCCACGATGCCCACTTAGCGGTGAGTTCTCGCTCATACAACGTTAGATGAATCATAATTCCATACACCTTACCCGCGCATGCTTGATTTGCAGGCCTCTCTACCGGCTGGCACCACTCTTCCTACATTTGATCCACCTCCCTTCGACTTCAACACATGGGTAAGTTCTCGCTTGTATTATGTGCCAATCTCAAAATACCACATGTCTAGTGCATATTGACTTAGCTCACAATTTTCTATCTTGTAGCTACATGCCTCGGGTGGATCCAACAACGCGGAGGTCGGTGGGTCATCGGGTCAGAATGAAAATGACATGATGACGCCTCCTATGGGAGGACTGGCTAGCTTCAACAACCCGCACGTCGTCCGCCGGCTTTGACTCCCGGTTAGATCTCAAATTCTACTTAGTTGTCAAATTTCTACACTTAGCGCAATCTTCCCTTAGTTGTCATATTTCTACACTTACTGCTATCTTCTCTTAGTTGCCGTGTTGGTTTAGTGACTTGTAGTTTCAATTCTTACATATTACTTGTCAAAAATACTTGCTAAGGGTAGAGATACAACACTTGTAATTTCCATGTGCATTGTTGCAAACACTTGTAGTTGCTATGTCCATTTAGTAACTTGTAGTTTCCATGTGCATTATTACAACACTTGTCAAAAGTACTTCATATGTATACTATGTCATATGACTTGTAGATCTTCCGGTGTTGGATTCACATGGAGCTTGTACTTCATACTCATGTTTTTGCTTTCAAACTTGTAGGATGTGCATGAAGGATGAACTCGTAGATCTTCCGGTGTTGGATTCACATGGAGCATGTATTATGCACATATTTGTGATGTTTGAACTTATTATGCACTATTTGTGATGTTTGTGGTCTTGGAGCTTGTATTATGCACTATTTGTGGTCTTGGAGCTTGTATTATGCACTATTTGTGGTCTTGGAGCTTGTATTATGCCCATATGTGGTATTATGGAGGTTATATTATCGTCTGCTATTGTTTGCAACTGTTATATTGTTATCTATATTTGAATTGCAGGGATTCAAGCAAATGCAGAACAAAATGGGAAAAAACTGGGCCTTTGCCGTGTGTTAGCACACGGCAAAGAAACCATATGTCCTATGCCGTGTGCTTGCACACGGCAAACATGCCACGCGTCGACCACCTGTACTCTCCTAGCTGCTGGCCTGCTGCCAACCTGGGATGTCCAGCACACGGCAAACTAGAGCTCACGGTAAACTGCTAAGCAAGGCACACGGCAAACCAGAGCTCACGGCAAACTGCTAGGACAGGGCGCACGGCAAAGTCGAACCCACGGCAAACTGCACCCCGGGCCTCCGTCGGTGCGTGGAAGGCGTTAGACGCTTTACTTTCCCGTGCGTGCGGGGGTAGCACACGGCAAAACGTTGGCCGTGCGTTTTTGTGGATGCACACGGCGTAGGTAATTCGCCGTGGCGTTCGTTGCCGTGCGTTGTTTGCCGAGAGCAAACACACGGCGAAATATTTGCCGTGCGCTTTTCCTATTTCGCCGTGTGTCGCAGGCACACGGCATAGCAAGGATCTCCGGTAGTGATTCCTTCACAAAATAACATAAAAACAAATATTCTTTATTCTTAGAAATAGATCAATCGGTATGCTCTAAATCCATATGATTTAAATGGATAAGAGAGATATGAATTTTCCGCTCAGCTCAAATTGTAATTATATCATTTTCCTTCTGCTTGAACGAGAAGAGATGAAATATTTGACTTTGCGTGATAAAGAAAGCAAATCATTCTTCTCGGAAGATATAGTGACCTTGTATTTGTAAAAACAGATATCATTGTGGGATTGTTTTGTAACGGAAGATTCTGATAGAAATCCAATATTAAATTTATGCACATAAGAATCTACAATATTATTATAATCGTCCTGAAATATACTTTCATACACATGATTTGATATTCTACATACTGATATTTTTCAATATAATTGGTAAAATAATACATGGTTTGACTTAAACCAAATAACAAAAAACTACATTTGGCATTGAGGGAATACATATTGCTATTAATTTTCCAATCTAGACATTATTCATGAAAATCTGAATTCTACCCATTTCTTTTCTTTTTGATGTCAAAAAGCGACTGTGGTGATGAAGAGGGAACAATGGATAGACCGTGCAGCATGACTGGGCTGGTAGGTGGGTATCGATTAGGTGATGATCGAGCTAGAACAAGATTTTTTTTGTGTTTCTACTTTGTCCTTCTAGTAAGCAATATTATAGTGATGATCAAGATAGTGAATAAGATTAGGTAACAACCAATTAGGTCTCGACTTCCTTTGTTTTCTTTTACCATGTTCTTTGTGTTTTCTTGTTTATTTTGTATTCATGTCATTGTTATTTTTGTTTTCCTTCCATAGTTTATAATTTAATTAAAGATTTACTTATTAGTCTTTTGCCATTTAATGCACACACATGTTTTAAGTAGAAGCACTACTGAAAGGACGAGATGTCGCCTAGAGGGGGGGGGGGGTGAATAGGCATTTTAAAAACAATTACGGAATTGGCTTGAAGAAATGCGGAATTAAACTAACGTTTATTTTCTTCAAGCACAAGACCTAAATATGCTAGGCTCAACTAAGTGCAACAACAACAACTAGAGATAAGCAAGATAGCACAAGATATAATTCACAAGTGATAAACAAGATATAAGTACTTCAAGCACGATGGCTATCACAAGGAAATAAACTCGGGTATAGAGATAACCGAGGCACGCGGAGACGAAGATGTATCCCGATGTTCACTTACATAAAGTAAGCTAATCACCGTTGGAGAGATGCGGGTAACCACGAAGGCCCCCGAACGCCACAAAGGCTCACCTTCTTCTCCGAGTCCCCCACGAAGCTAGGGACCCCTTCTTATGGTTAGCTTTTCCTCCACTCCGGAGATGGCAAGCTCCACAACCACTTCACAACTCCCACGAAGGGGAAGCCCGGGCCTCTTCACAATCTTCCACGAAGAGGTCACCGACGCACCAACCGCCAAGCCAACTAGGAGGTCACCCTCCAAGAGTAACAAGCTCACGGTCTCTCACTTGAACAAATCGTAATGGAGAGCTCAACACTATGCAAGGATGCAAAGCAAGAACACAAGGGGTGATGTCTACACACGCTTCTATTCTTGTACACACTTGTTGGGCCTCCAAGTGCAGAGGTTTGTAGAGCAGCAGCAAGTTTCCCTTAAGTGGATCACCCAAGGTTTATCGAACTCAGGGAGGAAGAGGTCAAAGCTATCCCTCTCAAGCAACCCTGCAATTACGATACAGAAAGTCTCTTATGTCCCCAACACACCCAATACACTTGTCAGATGTATAGGTGCACTAGTTCGGCGAAGAGATAGTGAAATACAAGTGGTATAGATGATTATAAGTAGCAAACGTGATGTGAAATAAATATCGCTGCGAGCAAACAAGTAACAAAATAGCAAGTAAACGGTGTGCAATGCTTGGAAACAAGGCCTAGGGATCATACTTTCACTAGTGGACACACTCCCAACAATATAACATAACTGAACAAATAGATAACTTCTCTCCACTATGGTACTCTGAATTACTCTCCTATTGAATAACACTAATCATTGCGTAGTGGCTACAGAAGCACCCCTTAAAGTTCATCAAGTACTTGACAAACACCACTCATAGAGATATCCAAATCAAAGGACAACTCAAGATAGGTATTATTGCAACTTAGACCAAGTACTAACACGGTGCACACACTGTCAACATTACACCATGAAAGGAGGAAAAGATCACTTCAATACTATCATAGCGATAATTATTCTCATAATCCATAAGAGATCACAATCGTAGCCTAGACCAAGTACCACCATGATGCACGCACTGTCACCGTTACACCATGGCAGGAGGAATAGATTACTTTAATAATACCACTAGAGTACACATAATATCTGAATAATAACATCTACTTGTTCAACATGATACAGAGCTCACGATCACATAAAGATCACATCATGGGAGAGAGAGGTGAACCACATAGCTACCGGTAGAGCCCTCAGCCCCGGAGATGAACTACTCCCTCCTCATCATAGGAGACAGAAAGGTTGATGGAGATGGCGGTGAGGTCGATGGAGACGGCGGAGACGGCGATGGAGACCGATGGAGATGGCTCCGGGGGCACTTCCCCGTCCCAGCAGGGTGCCGGAACAGAGACTTCTGTCCCCCGAAATTCGTCGACGGCGGCGGCGGAGCTGCGGAACTGTTTCTGGAAAATTGCCGAATCCTTTAGGGTTTTCCGTCCCGAGGCTTTATATAGGCGAAGGGGCGTCGTCAGAGGAGGGACCAGGCGTCCTCACACCATGGTGGCCCGGCCAGGGCCTGGGCCGCGCCACCCATGTGTGAGCCTGGCCTGTGGCCCCTCTCCTACTCCTCTTCGGATCTCTGGAAGCTTCCGGGTAAAATAAGACTTCAGGAACTTGTTTCGTCCAATTCCGAGAATATTTCCTGTGTATCACTTCTGAAACACAAAAACAGCAGAAAACAGGGAACTGGCACTGTGGCATCTTGTCAATAGGTTAGTTTCGGAAATCGCATAAAAACGCCACGAAGTGTAACGAAACACAAGGCAAATGGTGTAAAAACAAGCATGGAGCATCAAAAATTATAGATACGTTTGAGACGTATCAGCATCCCCAAGCTTAACTCCTGCTCGTCCTCGAGTAGGTAAGTGATAACAAAACAATAATTTTTGAGGTGACATGCACCATCACAATCTTGATCATTTATGTAAGCATTGTGAGCTGGGATCATAAGAACTTAAAACATGGGCATGAAAGATATAATCTTTGACAATAAGAACTTAGCAACCATGTTATAAACATGTAAATGAACACAAACAAAAGATCATGAAAATGAAACAATGAAAGTCAAACGTGTGTTCAAATCATAAGGAAAAACATACAAATGGTTTTCAGCTTGTCCTTCATGGAGAGCAAAACATAAATGCATAGGACACCTTCAAGTTTAAGAGGGCGACTAGATACAAGTAATTTAAGAACAAGTGAAACCATAGTCATGAATCAATCAATGATAACTTTGGGACAATGCACATTATACTCAGAATGACAACTATGCTCTCTTAATGGTGCATAAAGATAGAAGGTGGTGACTCAACAAAAAAGTAAAAGAAAGGCCCTTCGCAGAGGGAAGCAGTGATTAAACATGTGCTAGAGCTTTTCATTTGTAAAACAGAGATAAAAATTGGATTTTGAGAGGTGGTTGTCTTTGTCAACGACTGGCAATGGGGTTCTTACTATCTTCCATACAAAAATGAAGCAAGTTTTTGAGAGAGATTGGCACTTTTGTGCTCTTTTATAAAGCTTGGCACTCCTCCCCACCTTTTTTCCTTTCACAAACCATGGCTAACCGATTCCATCGGGTGCCCACCAACATTCACATTCCGTGGAGGAGTGCCTTTTTTTCTTTTCTTTTTTTTCTTTTTTTTCTTTTTGGAATAAGCAATATGGAAGATAGCAAATCCGACCACTACATCCCCATGAGCTGAAAACAGTGTCACAAAACGAGAAGTGTTTTGAAGGTTTTTGAAAGGTAGCACATGAAAATTTACTTGGAATGGCTTGCAAATACCATGCATAGGAATTTATAGTGGACACAATGGCAAACTTGGTTTTTAGGAGTTGGATGCACGAGTAGAGCTCATACTCAGTACAAAATGAGGGCTAGCAAAAGACTGGGAGCGACCAACTAAGAGAGCAATAACGGCCATAATCATGCAAAGCGACAAAGCAACATTAAAAGAAGCATAAGATGGCATCAAAAGTCAAAAACTAAATGATCATAGAGGCTATTGGCGACTTTGTATGAGTCTAACATGTGTGAGCATGTGCCAAGTGATACGTCCAATTTGCATCACTATTTTGTATCATAATTTACTGTTATTCATTGATATATTTCATATTTAGATAAGATACTTATGTTATTTCCTTTGCTTTCACATGTTTGATGATCATCGGAGGAGTTGCTGCCGGAGTCAGGATTCTGCTGGAAAAAGGACCATCAAGAGACCATATTTTGAAGATCAGGAAAATTCCAGAAAAATACCCAGAAATTATATTTTCCCAGAAGACTCAGGAAGCCAGAAGGAGGAGTCGAGAGGAGCCAGGGGGCCCCACATGCCAGGGTGGCGCGGCCAGCCCCTGGCCGCGCCAGCCCTGTGTGAGGGACCCTGGCCCACGTCTGGTCTCGCCCCTCCGCGTACATGATCGTCCCGAAAACCTAAGTCAGGGGGAGGCTCAGAGTTAGACACCGCCGCCTCTGCGGGGCGGAAAACACCAGAGAGAGAAAAGCTCTCCGGCAGGCAAGAATCTACCAGGGAAATTCCTTCCCGGAGAGGGGAGATCATCGCCATCGTCATCACCATCGCACCGGACTTCATCGGGATCATCATCATCATCATCTCCATCATCAGCACCTTCATCTCCACCATCACCACGCCATCCCGCTGTAACATCTTGAGTTGGATCTTGATATATTCATAGGGAAAACTTTCCCGATGTTGATTACTCTTGTAGTTGATGCTATTGGGTGGAACCGTTGAATTAAGGTTTATGTTCAGATTGTTATTTACCATTATTTCACCTCTGATCATGATCCATATGATGTCTTGTGAGTAGTTCGTTTAGTTCTTGAGGACATGGGAGAAGTCAAGATGTTAGTAGTGAATTATTGTTGAGAAATATTTAATGGTTTGATATTGTTGTGGTGCTATTTCACTAGTGGTGTCATGTGAACGTCGACTACATGATACTTCACCATTTATGGGCCTAGTGAGATGCATTGTGTATTTGGCTACCGATTGTGGGGTTGCTGGAGTGACAGAATCCTAAACCTCCGTTGGGAAACCATTGCACCAGGGAGCGTAGGATCATAGAGTTTAAGGCTGTGGTTAGATTTATCTTAATTACTTTCTTGTATTTGCGGATGCTTGCAAGGGGTATAATCACAAGTGTGTATTTATCCTAGTAAGGGTAGTGCGCTAGCACAGGTTCACCCCCATAACACCTATCAAACCAATGAATACTATTGGCTCTATGAAGCGAAAGCTCTTGACAGAAACTCCCGTGTGTCCTCGAGAATGTTTGGTTATTATAAGTACACAACCGGCTTGTCCTTTGCTGAAGAAAGGATTGGGCCACTTGCTGCAATTGCTACTACTGTCTTTTATTTACTCGCACTTTATTTACTCGTATTACCAAATACTCCTGAAAACCTGTTTGTTAGTATTTACAGTGATTCCTTGATCAAAACCGCTCATCAACACCTTCTGCTCCTCGTTGGGTTCGACACTCTTATTTATCAAAGTACTATGATACACCCCCTATACTTGTGGGTCATCAAGACTATTTTCTGGCGCCGTTGTCGGGGAGTGTAGCGCTATTGAAGAGTGTAATTGGTAAAGGTAACCGTCGCTGTGAGTATTGTTTTTATTTTGTCTTTTATTTTTGTTTTACTCTGCTATGGAGAACTCTCCATTTGGTTTCCTATTTGGAAACACATCTACTACTACTACTGCTACTGCACATGCGGAGGAACCGCCACCGCCTGCTGAAATTGATCCTTTTAAAATACCTATGAAAATTGTTGGGCGAATTATGGATAACTGCTATTCAGGAGATGGAACTGTCCATCCGGGTGATCACTTATTATTTATACATGAATTATGCGAGTTGTTCAGATGTGCAGGTATTTCACCAAGCCAGGTCAAGAAGAAATTATTCTCATTATCATTGAAAGGCAAAGCTGAAGAGTGGTATCGACTACTCCAAGATGGTCCATCTATGGCATGGGAGAATATTGTGCCTCTCTTTTATTCCAAGTTTTATCCTCCAAGTGAAATTCATAAAGACCGTAACCGGATATATAATTTTTGGCCTCATGATGGAGAGAGTATTTCCCAAGCATGGGGGAGATTGAAGTTACTAATGCTCAAATGCCCCATTCATGAGTTCCCTAATAATATTGTTATTAATAATTTTTATGCGCGGCTTACTCTTACTGATAAGGATTATTTGGATGCTTCTTGCTTTGGATCATTTACTCATATGAAAGAAGATGCTAAGTGGAAACTTCTTGACCGTATGCAAGAGAATGCTGAAGGTTGGGAAAACGACAAAGGTAGGAAGTCAGGTATAAACTATGATTATGAATGCATTAAATCTTTTATGGAGACCGATGACTTTCATAGTGTTAGCGCTGCCTATGGTCTTGATTCTCAAATACTTGCTAATTGTCTTAAGGCCTTTGCCTCTTATATTGATGTTCCAAAGAAAGATTGGAACAAATATCATGCGCCTTATAAAGATTCTATTAGTCATATTCCTGCTGCAGCTACTGAAGTTTGTACTGTTGATAGCATTGTGCCTGAACCTTATTTTGAGAAGACACCTTTCCCTGCTAAGGTAAAGAATTATTCTACTTTGGTAAGTGTGTCTAATAAAAGTACTAAGAAAGCTGCAGAACCTGATGAGCAAATTACTATTAAGTCTCCAGTAGCTATATTGAAGGATCTTGTTACTAAAGATGTAGGGGATGAATATATTCTCTTTTGTGAAGATGCTTCTAACATTCTTTCACATCCTAAAAAGCATAGGAAAGCAAGTGTTCATGTTATTTCTGTCAGGATTGGAGATCATTGCTATTATGGTTTATGTGATATTGGTGTTAGTGCAAGTGCTATTCCTTTAGAGCTTTACAAAGAAATCATGCACAAGATTGGCACTTGTAAACTTGAAGATATTGATGTGGTTGTTCAGCTTGCTAATAGAGAGACTGTGTGGCCTCTTGGTATTGTTCGAGATGTGGAAGTTCTATGCGGTAAGACTAAATACCCTACTGATTTTCTAGTACTTGGTAAGGAGGCTAGTAAAACTTGTCCTATTATTTTTGGTCGACCATTTTTGAACACTTGTGGCGCCGTGATAGATTGTAAGAAAGAGAAATTTTTTACTAAGTTTAATGGAGAGTCTTATGAGTTTAATTTTTCCAAGTTTGCTAAGACTTCTTATGAAAATGATACGCCTAATGAAAATTTTCGAGTTGAACAGCTTGCTTCTATTGCTCTTGCTCCTAATAATGCCTTGCAGCAATTCATGGAAGATCACAAAAGTGATATTTTTAGCAAGGAAATAGAAGAGATCGATGACATTCTTCTTCGTCAACCACCGTTACTCAAACATAATCTACCTGTGGAGGATCTTGGTACCACTTTGCCGCCTAAAGAAGATCCTGTGTTTGAATTAAAGCCTTTGCCTGATGACCTCAAATATGCTTATATTGACGATAAGAAAATATATCCTATTATTATTAGTTCTAAACTTTCAGGAAAGGAAGAAGAGAGATTATTGGAGATGTTGAGGAAACACCGAGGAGCTATGGGATATACCCTTGATGATTTAAAAGGGATTTCTCCCACTTTATGTCAGCACGCCATTAATATGGAGAAAGATGCAAAGCCAGTCGTGGAGCATCAATGCTGCCTAATTCCCAAGATGAAGGATGTGGTAAGAAATGAGGTATTAAAACTCCTTGATGCTGGTATCATTTATCCTATTGCTGATAGTAGATGGGTTAGTCCTGTTCATTGTGTTCCTAAGAAAGGAGGTATGACTGTTGTGCCTAATGAGAATAACGAGCTTATTCCTCAAAGGGTAGTAGTTGGTTATAGAATGTGCATTGATTATAGGAAGGTAAACAAAGTTACTAAGAAAAATCATTACCCTTTACCGTTTATAGATCAAATGCTAGAAAGGTTGTCTAAGAAGACTCATTTTTGTTTCCTTGATGGTTATTCTGATTTTTCTCAAATTGCTGTTAAGAAGGATGATCAAGAGAAAACCACTTTTACTTGTCCTTATGGAACTTATGCTTATAGACGTATGTCGTTCGGTTTATGCAATGCTCCTGCTACTTTTCAAAGATGCATGTCTGCTATTTTTCATGGTTTTTGTGAAGAAATTGTGGAGGTCTTCATGGACGATTTCTCCCTCTATGGAACTTCTTTTGATAATTGTTTGCACAACCTTGATAAAGTTTTGCAGAGGTGTGAAGAAACTAACCTTGTTCTTAATTGGGAGAAATGCCACTTTATGGTAAATGAAGGAATTGTCCTTGGACATAAAATTTCTGAAAGAGGTATTGAAGTTGACAGAGCAAAAGTGGAGGCAACTGAGAAAATGCCCTGTCCCAGAGATGTTAAAGGTATTCGTAGTATTCTTGGTCATGCTGGTTTCTATAGGAGGTTTATTAAAGATTTCTCTAAGATTTCAAAGCCTCTTACTAATCTTCTTCAAAAGGATGTACCATTTGTCTTTGATGATGATTGTAAGGAAGCTTTTGAAACTCTTAAGAAGGTTTTAACTACTGCTCCTATTGTTCAACCACCTGATTGGAATTTGCCTTTTGAAATTATGTGTGATGCTAGTGATTTTGCTGTTGGTGCTGTTCTTGGACAGCGCATTGATAATAAGTTGAATGTTATTCATTATGCTAGTAAGACTCTTGATGCTGCTCAAAAGAATTATGCTACTACTGAGAAAGAGTTTCTTGCTGTTGTTTTTGCATGTGATAAGTTTAGATCTTACATTGTTGATTCTAAGGTTACTATTCATACTGATCACGCTGCTATTAGATATCTTATGACTAAGAAGGATGCTAAGCCTAGGCTTATTAGATGGGTGTTGCTTTTACAAGAGTTTGATTTGCACATCGTAGATAGGAAAGGTGCTGAAAATCCCGTGGCTGACAACTTGTCTAGATTGGAAAATATTTCTTTTGATCCTATTCCTGTTAATGATAGTTTTCCAAATGAACAGTTGGCTGCAATTAATGTAACTTCACGAGACCTTCCATGGTATGCTGATTATGCTAACTTTATTGTTTCCAAGTATTTGCCTCCGACCTTTACAGCTCAGCAAAGAAGAAAATTCTTTTATGACTTGAGGCATTACTTTTGGGATGACCCACATTTATATAAAGAAGGAGTTGATGGTATTATGAGAAGATGCGTGCCGGAATATGAGCAACAAGAGATTTTAAGGAAATGCCATAGCAGCGCCTATGGAGGGCATCATGCTGGAGATACAACTGCACAGAAGGTTCTACAGTCAGGTTTTTATTGGCCAACCCTCTTTAAGGATGCCAGAAGGTATGTTTTATCTTGTGATGAATGCCAAAGAGTTGGAAATATTTCTAGATGTAATGAAATGCCTATGAGTTACACTCTTGTTATTGAACCATTTGATTGTTGGGGATTTGACTTTATGGGTCCTTTTCCTCCTTCAAAGGCTATACCCATATACTTGTTGCTGTTGATTATGTTACTAAATGGGTAGAAGCCATACCTACAAAGAGTGCCGATGGTGAGACTTCGTTAAAAATGCTTAAGGATGTTATTTTTCCTAGGTTTGGAGTGCCTAGATATCTTATGACTGACGGAGGTTCTCATTTTATTCACGGTGGTTTTAGAAAAACTCTTGCTAAATATGATGTCAATCATAGAATTGCTTCAGCTTATCATCCCCAAACTAGTGGGCAAGTAGAGCTTTCAAATAGGGAGATCAAGTCTATCTTGCAGAAGACTGTCAATAAATCTAGGAAAAACTGGGCTAGTAAGTTAAACGACGCTTTATGGGCTTATAGAACTGCTTATAAGAACCCCATGAGTATGTCTCCTTATAAGATGGTTTATGGAAAAGCGTGTCACTTGCCCTTAGAATTAGAACACAAAGCTTTTTGGGCAGTGAGAGAGCTTAATAGAGATTTTAAACTAGCCGGTAAGAAAAGGTTGTTAGATTTGAGTTCTCTAGATGAGTGGAGAAACGAAGCGTATCAGAATGCCAGACTTTTCAAAGAGAAAGTCAAGCAATGGCATGATAAGAGAATTCTTAAGAGAGAGTTTCATGTTGGTGATAAAGTTCTTTTGTATAGGTCTCGTCTCAGATTTTTTGCAGGAAAATTACTTTCTAAATGGGAAGGACCATATGTTATTGTGGAAGTGTACCGCTCAGGTGCTATTAAGATTGCTTCATTGAAAGATGATTCAACACAAGTGGTGAATGGGCAAAGACTCAAGCATTATATTTCTGGAGATTCTTATAATGAAGATGTTGATGTTATTGAAACAGTTTCTCCGGAAGAATTCATCCAAGACAAATTGCAGGAACCTGCAGAGTTCGCTTTCGAATAGGTAACAGTTCTAGTCAGAAAAGTTTCGCGAAAAGTTCATCTTTTAATATTTTTGCTATTTTTACTAAATATGAAAAATCATGAGACGAAAATGGGGAGGAAAAAGAGTCTGTGTGTGTCTCACACACAGGTGGCGCGGGCCCACCCCTGACCGCGCCACCCATGTGTGAGAACACCCTAGAACTCGTTTCTGTCCCGGTTTCCTCCTGTGACTTCATTTCGATGTATAATTTTCACCTATTTAACCCCCCGGAGTCCCCGAGATCTGTATATTGTTTTCTCGTCGTGTTTCGTTTCGAGCTGTTTTTGTCAGGGATTGCCCTCAGCTTTGGAGTTATAATGTCTTCATCTGGTTCATCTAAAGAGAACCCTCTTGCGGATTCCATCAATCCATATATGAGGGAGCTGAAGATGCATCTGAAGGAGTTGTCACTCAAGGATGGGGAGTTGCAGATTAAAGACGTTCAAGGACCCAAGGGAGAAGGGAGTCTCGAAGCAAGGATGGAAGCACTGGAACAGGAAGTTTTCAAATACAGGAAGATGGTGGAACGCGAGGTGGACATTATCTACAGGATTAATCAAGAGCTTGTTGCCAGGTACAAGAGGGAGACTACAGAGCTTTGGAAGGATGTCCTCTCACTCCAGGAGACGACTAGCCAATTACAAGCACAACTCTACGACATGCAGAACCAAAATTGTGAGTATGAAGCTAGATTTCAACAAATGAGTGCTGCTGCAAGTTTCAGGATTTTGGAGACCAAGACATCCTTCCTTGACGGAGGACCTCTACCTTGGAAGTACGACAACGATGAAGATTCACCGCCACCGCCAAAGGAGTAATTCATCATCGGTATAGGCATCCCCTTGGCTTGTTCTAAGCTTGGGGGAGTGCCGCGGTATCACATCATTTCCTTTTGCTCATTTACTTTTCAAGTAGAGTCATATCATGAATAGAGAAGTTATCATATGGAATAGTTTGTAGATTGGAAGTATCCTCCTTAGTTAGTTATCTATGTATCTCTTGGTGTGAGTTGCGGTAATGAAATATTAATGAGAAGTTTTATCATTTACTTGTCGCACACTTTATGTTAGTCTGCAATCTCTCTTTTGTGACTAGTCTTGTTGATTGGTATTGGTATCACATTGGGAGCATGAGTAGATTTAGTTGGTTTTGGCAAACCTAGCTTGGTCAGTAGCAACTTTACCTTGAAGTTTGAGTAGAAAAGAATAAAGAAGTGCTTGCAGTTACATCACTTCAGTTTTCCCTTATGTTTGGCTTATAAGCATTGTTATTCTTAAAGTTAAAATCGTTGTACCTTCAAGGTAGTTTGCATGATTGTTCTTATTATATGTATGTTTGTTTGTTTCATGCAACTCTTATGCTTGCTACCCAGCCTTGCTAGCCAAAAACCTGTTCTGAGAGGAAATACTTCTCGTGCATCCAATTCCCAAAAGCCACGTCACTTCCAAAGAGTCCACTACAAATTCCTATGCATGGTATTTTAAGCCATTCCAAGTAAATTTTGATGTGCTACCTTTCAAAAACCTTCAAACACTTCTCATTTTGTGCCACTGTTTTTAGCTCATGAGGACGTAGTGGATGGGTTTGTTATCTTCCATACTAAATTAAGTACCCCTCGACTAGGCAGCTTCATCTGCTCGTCATTAATATTGCAAGGGAGCTGGTCAGACCATTACAATCTCAAAAAGAAAGAAAAAAGGCACTCCTCCAATGGAATGTGAAAGTTGGTCGGCACCTGATGGAATCGGTTAGCCATGGTTTGAGAAAGGAAAAAGGTGGGGAGGAGTGCAAAGCTATAAAAGAGCACCAAAGTGCCAATTAATCAAACATCTCGGAACCGCTCTCACTTGTTTAGTATGGAAGATATCAAGAACTCTGTTGCTAGTCATTGACAAAAGCAACCACCTCTCAAAACACTTTTTACCTCTGTTTTACAAATGAAAAGCTCTAGCACATGTTTAATCCCTGCTTCCCTCTGCGAAGGGCCTATCTTTTACTTTTATGTTGAGTCAACCTATTTCCCTCTATCTAAAGCAAGCATTTGAGTTGTTATGTTTCACTCATCTATATGTTGATCTGTTTAATCATGTTTATTATCTTCCTTGTTTTGTATAATTCTTTTGTTTGAAGGAATATATCTTTGAAGCTTTCTATGAACGCAAAAGTTTACTTTGTTGAGTATATAGTCTTTGCTATATTAGCTCTGTTTTTGAAGGCTCCGTTTAAAAGAGAGAATAGTTTGTTCTCCACCCTTTGACCAAGAACTAAGGTTTGCCATTGCCAATTATAGTTTACCTTGTGCATCTTTACATGTGATTCCCTTTTACCTATTGCAAGTCTATATCTTATAAAGGGAAGTTGCCGTCTATTATAATTTGTGCTTTGGTGAATGTGATGCTTCTTGTCCGTATTTTGATTATCGACACTTCACTCCATAAACCTGTGGTCATGTTTCCCGAGTTTAGTTTTCGCTTGGGGACAAGCGAGGTCTAAGCTTGGGGGGTTGATACATCCAATTTGCATCACTATTTTGTATCATAATTTACTGTTATTCATTGATATATTTCATATTTAGATGAGATACTTATGTTATTTCCTTTGTTTTCATATGTTTGATGATCATCGGAGGAGTTGCTGCCGGAGTCAGGATTCTACTGGAAAAAGGACCATCAAGAGACCATATTTTGAAGATCAGGAAAATTCCAGAAAAATACCCAGAAATTATATTTTCCTAGAAGACTCAGGAAGCCAGAAGGGAGAGTCGAGAGGAGCCAGGGGGGCCCCACACGCGAGGGTGGCGCGGCCAGCCCCCTGGCCGCGCCAGCCCTACGTGAGGGCGCCCTGGCCCACGTCTGGTCTTGCCCCTCCGCGTACATGATCGTCCCCGAAAACCTAAGTCAGGGGGGGCTCAGAGTTAGACACCGCCGCCTCTGCGGGGCAGAAAACACCAGAGAGAGAAAAGCTCTCCGGCAGGCAGGAATCTGCCGGGGAAATTCCTTCCCGGAGAGGGGAGATCGTCGCCATCGTCATCAGCATCGCACCAGACTTCATCGGGATCATCATCATCATCATCTCCATCATCAACACCTTCATCTCCACCATCACCACGCCATCCCGCTGTAACATCTTGAGTTGGATCTTGATATATTCATAGGGGAAACTTTCCCGGTGTTGATTACTCTTGTAGTTGATGCTATTGGGTGGAACCGTTGAATTAAGGTTTATGTTCAGATTGTTATTTACCATTATTTCACCTCTGATCATGATCCATATGATGTCTTGTGAGTAGTTCGTTTAGTTCTTGAGGACATGGGAGAAGTCAAGATGTTAGTAGTGAATTATTGTTGAGAAATATTTAATGGTTTGATATTGTTGTGGTGCTATTTCACTAGTGGTGTCATGTGAACGTCGACTACATGATACTTCACTATTTATGGGCCTAGTGAGATGCATTGTGTATTTGGCTACCGATTGTGGGGTTGCTGGAGTGACAGAAACCTAAACCTCCGTTGGGAAACCATTGCACCAGGGAGCGTAGGATCTTAGAGTTTAAGGCTGTGGTTAGATTTATCTTAATTACTTTCTTGTATTTGTGGATGCTTGCAAGGGGTATAATCACAAGTGTGTATTTATCCTAGTAAGGGTAGTGTGCTAGCATAGGTTCACCCCCATAACACCTATCAAACCAATGAATACTATTGGCTCTATGAAGCGAAAGCTCTTGACAGAAACTCCCGTGTGTCCTCGAGAACGTTTGGTTATTATAAGTACACAACCGGCTTGTCCTTTGCTGAAGAAAGGATTGGGCCACTTGCTGCAATTGGTACTACTGTCTTTTATTTACTTGCACTTTATTTACTCGTATTACCAAATACTCCTGAAAACCTGTTTGTTAGTATTTACAATGATTCCTTGATCAAAACCGCTCATCAACACCTTCTGCTCCTCGTTGGGTTCAACACTCTTATTTATCAAAAGTACTACGATACACCCCCTATACTTGTGGGTCATCATGGGTCCGCTAAAAACAACACCTTTGGGATTTACGCACCTCCTGGTAGCGGTAGACAAATTCATGAAGTGGGTGGAAGCTAAGCCCATCAGAAAAATTGATGGCAAAACTGCCCTCAAATTTGTCAAGGACATTGTGGTTAGATTTGGCATCCCACATAGCATCATCACCGACAATGGCACTAATTTGTCTTAGGGAGAAGTTGAAGAATACTGCCATCACAACGGAATCCGCCTTGACCTAGCATCTGTGGCACATCCACAGTCTAATGGCTAAGTTGAGCGGACCAACGGACTAATCATGTCAGGGATCAAGCCACACCTAGAAGCACCGCTACATAGAGCAGCCGGAGCCTGGGCAGAGGAGTTGCCATCTGTGCTGTGGAGTCTACGGACCACGCCAAACAGATCAACTGGCCTTACCCCTTTCTTCTTAGTCTACGGAGCAGAGGCAATTTTGCCAAGTGATGTGCAGTACGATTCTCCAAGAGTCGAGGCCTACAAGGAAGAAGATGCAAAAGCGTCCAGACAATTATCTGTGGACCTGCTGGAAGAAGAACGAGACCTAGCAGCCCAGAGATCCGCCATCTACCAGCAGAATCTCTGCCACTATCACAGCCGGCGAGTTCGCCAACGCTCATTCAAAGAGGGTGACCTGGTGCTACACCTCAAACAGCAGAAGTCCCACAAGCTATCCCCGCCTTGGGAAGGACCCTTCGTCATAAGCAAAGCTCTGCTGAATGGCTCCTACTACCTCATTGATATTCACGAGCTAGATAAATGACCCAGTAAGAAGCGCAAACAAAGAGACCCTGACGATATCTATGACGAGACAGATCGTCCATGGAAAATCGCACAGCTACGTCCTTTCTACACTTAGCACTCCTCTAGCTATGTAATAGGCACCTCTATATGATCAATGAAATAAAGCATTTGGTTCACTCTTGATTTTTTCTGAGTCTTTTACCTCCTTTATTGTTCATTTAGATCGTATAGAACCCTTTGAGCAATTGTGCTTTGCACTTGCATCTTTTTTAAATCCGCCATAAGCGGTCCGCGTAGCTTTTTTATGTTTTGATCTTCATTCGTTGTTTTCTGTGTGGATTCCCGAGTAGTGACTTTTTGACGATCTAAGCCGCCATCTGCTCAGGGTTTTGGACGGTTGCTATTAAGTATCGTCGCCCTAGCGGATTGTTCGTGCGAAGATTTCGCTATCTCATGAAAAGTCAAGCACAGAGAGCCGGATGGCGGATCGCATAATCCTACGCGTGATTTTTTTTTCAGTGTTGTTTTTTGGGCATGTCAAAAACTACAAGTTGCATAAAACTAGGCCTGACAGTTTCTTCGCACAATAAAACCACTTCATAAAAACAAGCTGCAAGCATTCAAAAGCATTCCACTGATCCGCCACAAGCAGATCAGTCACAGTGCAGAAACATTCACATGCAGTTTAAGTTTAAATTACAGACCCACTCAGGGGCCGAATTGATGCAAAGTATTTTTCCTGCCATATTACAGGGCACGTCCTAAGAAGACGGCGGAACCTTGGAGGACACCTCGTCACCGCCGTCACCACCTGCAGTAGCCGCGGAGGCTGATGCCGAAGCCTGGGATGGCGACCCTGGCAGCTCGTATGCTTTATAGTATACGTTCAACTGAGTGCCAAGGGCACACAGTTGATCATATCCAAGCACGCTTTGCCGGATGGCGGCCTCATCCACCGGCGCACCATCCTCACCGCTCTCTGGGATGCCGGAGGTGAGCAGGTCCAGGTCCATCTCGGGGTAGTGGGCCTTCGCCAAGGTTAGAGCTGTCCTGGCACCACCCCGAGCAGAGGACTGTTTCCAGTCCGCCATTAGCCCTGGCACTAGCAGCAGCTTCTGCGTAAGCGCAATGGCGGAGAGGTTGGAAGAACCCGCTATATGCAGGCTCCCGCATGCCTGGCGACCAGCGTTGAGAAGGCCATCAAGCTCCCTCCGCGCTGCGTCGGTGGCCATGCGCAAGCCCTCAGCGGTATCCGCCTCGCCTTGCCCCAAGGCGACTACATAGCGGAAAAAGAAGATGCGTCACGCATGGCATATCAGAAATTGAAAAACTTTACGGTATAAGGAGAAATGGTACCTAGCAAGGTGTCCTGGAAGTGATGGAGGAGCTCGTTAAAGCCTTCACGCCGCTTTTCAAATTCAGTGGCGGCTTTGCGGAGATCCTCTATCTCCTTGTCCTTCTTGAGATTCTGGTGCTCCTGGTCCTTCAGTTGCTCTTCAAGGAGGGTGTTTGCGGCCAGAGATTTCTGGAGCTGCTCCTGCAGCCCATCCATCGCAATGGCGTGGCCCTTCTCTACCCCCTCAAGTGTGGACTTGAGCTTGGCAACATCTGCATGGCAGAAGTATCAGCACAGCATTGATTGAATAAGCATAAGGGAATTAAAACTTGTTAAGTAAATTACTGCTATTCTCAAGCTGTTGCTGCAAGTCCACCACAAGAGCGCTTTTGGTTACCAGCTCCTTCTCTTGCGAGCTGACAACCTGGACCAGGTCCTCTACCACCTTCTTGTAGTTCTGGCAAAATAAATTTGAAGTGTTAGTACTCTTAGAGCTTTATACCGGATAATTATCCGCCATAACGCTCGGGGACTACTCACGATGATTTTCTATTCACTCTTCGAGCATCATGATGGATAGAATCCGCCATAATGCTCGGGGGCTACTTATGCTGATTTTTTGTCTTCCTAAGAGCTTTATGCCGGATAGTCATCCGCCATAACGCTCGGGGGCTACTCAGTATGAAATTTAAAAAAGTTCTCTATAGAGCACTATGTGAACTACCAGCGCTCGAGGTCTGTGCTATTCAAAAATTTACAGAAGTCACTCTTGAAGCCCCATAGCGGATCGAATTTAAAAATCCGCCATGGTGCTCGGCGGCTACTAGGAGTACATACCTCTTTGACAAGACTGGTTCTCTCAACAAGCGCTGCCATAGCAGATGACACATGGTTACTGGCCTCCTCTTGTAGATTGTCAAGGCGGAAAAGAGCTGCTGATTTTTTCTTCCACTTTGAGGCCTCCCCAGCTCCTGCGTCCATCTGGACCGTTTTTCCGCTAAAACTCACCTTCTTGGCACCTTTAGCGGGGCGATCTGATGGTCCAGCATTTTTCTCTGGAGCATCCGCCACCTTGCTAACATGCTGGGAAGAAGTCGAGACCCTAGTTGGGCGGGCTGGAACATCCGGTGTAGGTGGAATGGCAGCAGGAGGTGGCTTGGCCCTTGGAGGTTTCTGGCCAGGAACTTTTCTTCTTCTGTGCGCAGAGGATAGTCACAGATTAGAATAGTCAAGTTATACATGGTATGAAGGCAAGTTATGATTATCCTTACTTCCGCTCTGGCAGATTGATAGTGGCGGAATGCTCGGGCACGGTGTCTAAATGGCCGCGAAGAGCAGGGGACGGATGGCGAGAGATGACTCTCTTGCCTAGTCCTCGAATGCGCCCGCCAGCACCGCGAACACCGCGAGGAACCGCTGTTATGGGCTTGATACGTCTCAAACGTATCTATAATTTTTGATGCTCCATGCTTGTTTTTACACCATTTGCCTATTGTTTCGTTACACTTAGTGGCATTTTTATACATTTTCCGGAACTAACCTATTAACGAAGTGCCACAGTGCCAGTTTCCTGTTTTCTGTTGTTTTTGTGTTTCAGAAGTGATACACAGGAAATATTCTCGGAATTGGACGAAACAAGTTCCTGAAGTCATATTTTACCCGGAAGCTTCCAGACATCCGAAGAAGTGTCGGAGGGGGGCCACCAGGGCCCCACACAAGGGGGCGGCGCGGCCCAGCCCCTGGCCGCGCCACCCCTGTGTGAGGACACCTGGTCCCTCTCCTGACATCGCCCCTTCGCCTATAAAGACCCCCCGACGAGAAAAACCTAAGGCCCCCGATCAGATTTCCAGAACACATCGCGATACGCCGCCGCCGTCGACCCGAAGATCGGGAGGGTCCAGAAGCTCTTCCCAGCACCCTGCCGGAGAGGGGAATCGCCACCGGAGGTCTTCTTCATCGCCATGCTTGCCTCCGGAGCGATGAGTGAGTAGTCTACCTTGGACTATGGGTCCATAGCAGTAGCTAGATGGTTGTCTTCTCCACCATGTGCTTCATGTTTAGATCTCATGAGCTGCCGTACATGATTGAGATCACCGTTATGTAATTCTATGATGTTGGTTTGTTGGGATCCGATGAATATTGGTGTTTATGATTAAGTTGCTGTACTGAATTATATCTTTTGTTATATCTATGTTGTTTATGATCTTGCATGCTCTCCGTTGTTAGTAGCTATCTTGGCCGAGTAGTTGCTAGTGACTCCAAGAGGGGGTATTTATGCTCGATAGTGGGTTCATGTCTCTATTTCACCTGGGGGAGTGACAGAAACCTCTAAGGTGGTAGATGTGCTGTTGCTACTAGGGATAAAACAACATTCATATGCTCAAGGGCATATGCTTTGTTTACATTACACACTTTGCTTAATGCAATTATCTGTTGTTCGCAACTTAATACTTCTAGGGTGTTCGGATGATATCCCCGGGAGTGGATTATTAGTCATAGATGCAGTTGGATGGCGGTCTATGTATTTTGTTGTAATGACCAGAGTAAATCTCATAGTGATCTTCTTGACATATCACGTTATCTTTATTCTATCAATTGCCCAACTGTAATTTGTTTACCCAGCATGTTATTTTATCTATGGAGAGACACCACTAGTGAACTATGGACCCAGGTCCTATTTTAATCATATTGCAATCACCTGTTTACTTTTCCCGCACTGTTTACTTTACTCGCATATTACTACTGTTTTCCACTCGATACACTCATAACCTTTGTTTCAAGCAAACCGGTGAGATTGACAACCTCATCGCAAGTTGGGAACAAAGTATTTGTTTGTGTGTGTGCAGGTTCCACAAACACCTTCAGTCGTCATCGTCTCTCTTCTCCTGATCGATAAACCTTGGTTTCTTAACTGAGGGAAAACTAGCCGCTACACTCATCATACCTTCCTCTTGGGGTTCCCAACGGGCTGGTCATCACCACGCACAAGGACTTACTGCTCCCACGTCAACTAAACGCCACAGCTCTTTTCTGGCGCCATCACACGAGTAGCAGCTTCTTTTCTGGCGCCGTTGCCAGGGAAGAGAGAAGACTTCTGCGAGGGGAGTTCTTCGCACACACATTCTTTACTTTGTTATTTGTTTTGCTTTACTTTATTTTATTTTACTTGCATTGCTTTTTATATCAAAAACCCAAAAAAATTAGAATCCTTGGTAGTTGTTATTTCTTTGCTCTTAGTTTATCATGTCTAGTTTAGTTGCTACTACTATGTCCCAAGCGGACATGATCTTTACCTTTAAGCAGAAAGATGAGGAAAGCTTTAAAGAAGCTTGGTCTAGAATTTATGAATGGCATGGAAAAACTGAACCTAAAATGACTTTGAGTTTGCTTCTTAGTAGCTTTTACTTTGGACTTTCTCTCCGTTATAGATATGCTTTGGATGCTACTGCAGAAGGAGATTTCCTTCATTGTGATGGAGATCAAGCCTTCAATATTATTAAAAAGTTGATTACAATTTATAGCATGCCAACCTATTTTGATTCATCTCTTGTGAGCATTTTTAATAGACTTAATACTCTTGAGACTCACACTGCTAGTTTGAATTCTTGTTACAATACTTTGCGCCAGCATTTTGATTATGTGCCTATAAATTCTGAGCCTTCGAGTTGGTATCCTACAATAAAAATCACCATTAGTGGTGAAACTTTTCATGCTCGTTGTGATATTATGTCTGAATTTTGTCTCATGCCAAAGGATGTTTATGAATCTTTGAGCCTTTGGAAGCTTTCTGAGGGAGGAGAAGAAATTTTTCTTACTAACAATGCCACCATATCTCCCCTTGGAATAGCTGAAGGAGTCTTTACAAAAATCCTAGGAAGAATGATATCTACTGATTATCTTGTTATTGAATGTGTAGGAAAAGGACAAATCACACTTGGAAGATCCATTCTGAAGCTCCTTGGCGCCGTTATCGATGTGGGAAAAGGCAATATAACATTTACTACTCCACCTTGCAATAACCATGTCTTTCCTAAAGTCAAGAGCAAAGGTAAGAAAGGGAGACGTAAGGCACGTGCTGATCCTAGCACTTCATCACTTAATATTACTTGATTCGCACTTTTCTGTGCCTAGCTCAAAGGCGTTAAAGAAAAACACTCTTGGGAGATAACCCAATGTTTACTTTTCAGTACTTTTTCTTTTATTTGAGTCTTGGAAGTCATTACTACTGTAATTACCACTCCTTATCTTGTTTATTTCGTTTTTGTGCCAAGAGAAGCCTCTAATTTGAGTGAGGTAAAGATTTGGGGTTATTGCTGTCCTGAAACTGTTTTCGGTGCTGCACCGTAAAAATTCGTGAAAATTCTCTGTTTATCTTTTGGACCTGAGATTTCTTGTGCATATGCCCCAGGTTATATCCAAACTTTTCTTAGTTGAACACTTTTTTATTTGAGCAACAGAAAATCCCTCAAAAATTCGTCCATTATCAGCTGTCCAGTTTTGACAGATTTCTGCCAATATTTGTTTTTGCCACTTTATCGCTTTCTTTTGAGTTCTTTTTTATCATGGAACTCTTGTGGAAGTTGCTACAGTAGTATATACTTTATATGTGGTGGTTTTGGGTTGAAACCTGAAGCTAAAAGAGGTTGAATATATTTTATGCTTACACTAATGTTGCTAATAGAATTGTGTTTAGTTTTGTATGAAGCAAGTTTTCAAGTGTAGGGATTGGAGAATGATGAGATGAGTTGAAGAATGGACAAAAGCTCAAGCTTGGGGATGCCCATGCATCACCCCAAGAAATATCCAAGAAGTACAAGCGTCAAAGCTTGGGGATGCCCCCGAGGCACCCCTTCTTCATCGGCAAAAATCAGGTCACCTTTCAAAACACTATATTTTTATTGCTTCATGCACTATGTGTTTTTCTTGGAGCGTCAGTTGTTTTAGTTTTCTTAGGTTGTTTAGTTTGTTTGTTTGCTGCAATAAATGGTTGGACCCCAACAAATTTCCTTTGGAGGAGATGTACTCGTTTTCATTTGCAAAAGAACGCTCAGTTTTTCACTCTTATCGTTTATCGAGCTACTCTACTTTTTCTGCTACTGCTTTTGGTTTTCGTTTTCGCCTTGATTTGCGTTCAGATCTTGTCATATCTTTTCATCAAGGTGTATTTTTGCCTCTGATCTTCATTGGTTTTCATCAAAAGAGGTGTTTATAAAAATTTCAAATGGTGTTGGAAAAGAGAAAAAGCTTTGTGCAAAATAGTGGTACAAGAAGGAGCTTGTGTAGACTGCGGCTTAGGCTTTTTCATGTCATGCTTGATGTCTTTTTGATAGTATGCTTAGTGGTTTTGCTGTAGCATGACTTGTCTCAAATAACTGAGATTGCTTAATGAGCCTTTGAAAAAATCATGCGTTGTTTTTATTGTATGGAAGCATTATTTTGGTTTTCTCCTTGATGCTTTATTTGGGTTGACTTGGCGCATGCTCACACATGTTAGACTCTTACAAAGTCACCATTAGCCTTCATGATCATTTAGTTTTTGACTTTTGATGCCATCGTATGCTTCTTTTAATGTCGCTTTGTCGCTTTGCATGATTATGGCCATTATTGCTCTCTTAGTTGGTCGCTCCCAGTCTTTTGCTAGCCCTCGCCTTGTACTGAGTATGAGCTCTACTCGTGCATCCAAATCCTAAAAGCCAAAGTTTGCCATTGTGTCCACTATAAATTCCTATGCATGGTATTTGTAAGCCATTCCAAAGTAAAATTTTCGTGTGCTACCTTTCAAAAACCTTCAAAATACTTCTCGTTTTGTGACACTGTTTTCAGCTCATGGGGACGTAGTGGTCGGATTTGCTATCTTCCATATTGCTTATTCCAAAAAGAAAAAAAAAGGAAAAAAGAAAAAAAAGGCACTCCTCCAAAGAATGTGAATGTTGGTGGGCACCCGATGGAATTGGTTAGCCATGGTATGTGAAAGGAAAAGGTGGGGAGGAGTGCCAAGTTTTATAAAAAGAGCACAAGAGTGCCAATCTCTCTCTCAAAAACTTGCTTTATTTTTGTATGGAAGATAGTAAGAACCCCATTGCCAGTCGTTGACAAAGACAACCACCTCTCAAAATCAAGTTTTATCTCTGTTTTACAAATGAAAAGCTCTAGCACATGTTTAAATCACTGCTTCCCTCTGCGAAGGGCCTTTCTTTTACTTTTATGTTGAGTCACCACCTTCTTTCTTTATGCACCATTAAGAGAGCATAGTTGTCATTCTTAGTGTGATATGCATTGTCCCAAAGTTCATTGATTGACTCATATTGTTGGTTTCACTTATTCTTAAATTATTTGTATCTAGTCGCCCTCTTAAACTTTGAGGTGTCGTATGCATTTATGTTTTGCTCTCTTTGAAGGACAAGCTGAAAACCATTTGTATGTTTTTCCTTATGATTTGAACACACGTTTGACTTTCATTGTTTCATTTTCATGATCTTTTGTTTGTGTTCATTTGCATGTTTACAACATGGTTGCTAAGTTCTTATTGTCATGATTATATCTTTCATGACCATGTTTTAAGTTCTATTGATCCCAGCTCACCAATGCTTACATATATGATCAAGATTGTGTACGTGCATGTCACCTCAAAAATTATTCTTTGTTATCACTTACCTACTCGAGGACGAGCAGGAGTTAAGCTTGGGGATGCTTGATACGTCTCAAACGTATCTATAATTTTTGATGCTCCATGCTTGTTTTTACACCATTTGCCTATTGTTTCGTTACACTTAGTGGCATTTTTATACATTTTCTGGAACTAACCTATTAACGAAGTGCCACAGTGCCAGTTTCCTATTTTCTGCTGTTTTTGTGTTTCAGAAGTGATACACAGGAAATATTCTCGGAATTGGACGAAACAAGTTCCTGAAGTCATATTTTACCCGGAAGCTTCCAGACATCCGAAGAAGTGTCGGAGGGGGGCCACCAGGGCCCCACACAAGGGCGCGGCGCGGCCCAGCCCCTGGCCGCGCCACCCCTGTGTGAGGACACCTGGTCCCTCTCCTGACATCGCCCCTTCGCCTATAAAGACCCCCCGACGAGAAAAACCTAAGGCCCCCGATCAGATTTCCAGAACACATCGCGATACGCCGCCGCCGTCGACCCGAAGATCGGGAGGGTCCAGAAGCTCTTCTCGGCACCCTGCCGGAGAGGGTAATCGCCACCGGAGGTCTTCTTCATCGCCATGCTTGCCTCCAGAGCGATGAGTGAGTAGTCTACCTTGGACTATGGGTCCATAGCAGTAGCTAGATGGTTGTCTTCTCCACCATGTGCTTCATGTTTAGATCTCATGAGCTGCCGTACATGATTGAGATCACCGTTATGTAATTCTATGATGTTGGTTTGTTGGGATCCGATGAATATTGGTGTTTATGATTAAGTTGCTGTACTAAATTATATCTTTTGTTATCTCTATGTTGTTTATGATCTTGCATGCTCTCCGTTGTTAGTAGCTATCTTGGCCGAGTAGTTGCTAGTGACTCCAAGAGGGGGTATTTATGCTCGATAGTGGGTTCATGTCTCTATTTCACCTGGGGGAGTGACAGAAACCTCTAAGGTGGTAGATGTGCTGTTGCTACTAGGGAGAAAACAACATTCATATGCTCAAGGGCATATGCTTTGTTTACATTACACACTTTGCTTAATGCAATTATCTGTTGTTCGCAACTTAATACTTCTAGGGTGTTCGGATGATATCCCCGGGGGTGGATTATTAGTCATAGATGCAGTTGGATGGCGGTCTATGTATTTTGTTGTAATGCCCAGAGTAAATCTCATAGTGATCTTCTTGACATATCACGTTATCTTTATTCTATCAATTGCCCAACTGTAATTTGTTAACCCAGCATGTTATTTTATCTATGGAGAGACACCACTAGTGAACTGTGGACCCCGGTCCTATTTTAATCATATTGCAATCACCTGTTTACTTTTCCCGCACTGTTTACTTTACTCGCATATTACTACTGTTTTCCACTCGATACACTCATAACCTTTGTTTCAAGCAAACCGGTGAGATTGACAACCTCATCGCAAGTTGGGAACAAAGTATTTGTTTGTGTGTGTGCAGGTTCCACAAACACCTTCAGTCGTCATCGTCTCTCTTCTCCTGATCGATAAACCTTGGTTTCTTAACTGAGGGAAAACTAGCCGCTACACTCATCATACCTTCCTCTTGGGGTTCCCAACGGGTTGGTCATCACCACGCACAAGGACTTACTGCTCCCACGTCAACTAAACGCCACAGCTCTTTTCTGGCGCCATCACACGAGTAGCAGGGCTCATCCGCCACTACCTCCTGTTTCGCCATCTTCTATCTTTTGGGAGATGGGGATGTTTCATCCTCATCGTTAGTAAGCTCTTTTGTCCGAGGATAACAGACGAGACGACTCAGCTCGGAAGATGGTAGAGAAGAAAGCTGCAGAGAGATGCGAAGTTATTTAAAGAAAAACCAGCTGTTATGGCGGAATAAGGAGAAGAGGCTCACCTTTGGACAACTGCCATTCTCATACATAGGAATCTTCAGCTTCAAGGGCTCATCCCGCCCTACCTTAATGATGTTGCGGATTCGAAGCTCGATCTCTTCAGCAGATAGTTCCTCGTTGGAATAGCACTGAGGATCATCGACTCCGCTATATTCGCACATCAGGGCTGGGCGGTATTGAAGAGGCTCAATCCACCATGAGACCCAGCAGTGGATGGTATCGGCACCTGTCTGTCCAGAGAAGACAAGTTTTAAAATTCATCGTGAGCATAGTTGGCATTCATCATTGTAAAATCATCCATGACGCCCCAGCTATCCTGCTCCTCGGCGGGGCCATCAAAAAAAGACCGCAGGCCGAACTTCCTTTCAGGAGGGGCCTGGTCAGCCAGATAGAAGAAGGATCCCCGCCATCCCTTGGCAGAGTCATGAGGGATAATGTAGGGGTTGGACTTCCTGCTCCGAGGAACAAAGGAGATCGATCCGCAATTGCGAGGATCTCTGTTCGCGTCCCAGTTGTGGCGGATATTAAAGTATAAGCGGAATAAAGCCCCGCGTGGGCTGATACCCAGATACCCCTCGCTTAGCGCGATGAATCCCGCTAGGGCAGTGAAGCTATTTGGAGCAATGTGGTGTAGATGTAACCTGTAGTGCCGAAGAACGCCTTTCAGGAAGTAGGATGGCAGAAGACTGAGGCCACGATCGATGTGGGACTTCAGTATGATGACCTCTTCATCTGAAGGAGCTGGCATTGCTGCACCAGGTTCGACCCGCCATCTGGAGATCTCCTTAGCAGCTATGCAGCCTTCCTGCTCCAAGGAAGATAGAATCTCCTCATTTATATTACAGGAGTCCCAGTCTCCTCCTGAGGTCTCGGGCATGGCAGACTCTGTATCAGAAGACCGCACTGAGCCTTCAGCAGCTTTGGACTTGGAGGCTTGGCGAGGTGATTCTGGTTCCATAGCGGCTATTGGCATGGCGGTAATAACTTCTAAGATTTCAAGCGAAGACGAGGAAGACGATGCCAGCTTGTGGCGGAAAACGTCGTCGGCGGCGAGGATCTTCCGCGGCGGCTCGTTGGAGATGACGTAGCTCTCGTGGCGGTGCTGAAGAGAGAGAATGCGACGGGGGCGAATGAGGGGTGACCGGCCGGGAGAGAGAGGCCGGGGTATATATAGACCCTGGGCCTCGAGATTTGTGCCCGCCATCACCACCGCTCGTCCTGATCGCAGAAACCCTAATCCGGTGACATGTGTCCAGGGGTAAAAAAGTAACTTGGTGAAAACAGTGCGTGCACTGTAAGTCTTGCCCTAGAAGGAACTGTGTGCTGGAATTTATGGCGGATTTCCACGGTATGATCCAATGGATCCCAAAAATCTCGCTAAGATAACTACGTCGCCTGATCCGTTATTTACGACAGATTAATAGATGGAAGAAGGAACATCAAGATAACCGCCATCCCAGCAGAAGGGAAGAAGAGCTATGGCGGAAGTATCTCACCAAGAACATGCATGGCGGATGTAGATGACAATCTTGAAGTTCCCTGGGGGCTACTATTGGGGATATACCAAATAGGTATACCAGCGACGTAGTCCTAAATCAGCAAGCCAGGGTGGCCCATCAGGGGTGGTATGGCGGATTCACCATACCGGGCGGCCCAGTTGCTGAGGTTGCCACGGCGGTACTGGACGCAGGCACTTATGGCGGATCCTTAGACAAGTCCATGGCAGATCCGGAGACAGGCCCATGGCGGGTTACCTTGTAGTACACGCATAGGACTTAGTCTAGGACTCCAAGTTGTATCCGCTCCAGTACCAACATGTAGCCCACGCCAGGCGCCTTTATAAGCCCGGCGTGGAGCAGCCCTTGAGGCACGTTCTAGTCATACGGCCAATTGCATAGCGAAACAGCCAACCTCATCATTGTAATCGAGCACTTGTTGCCATATAGTGAATTATAGCAGCACGTAGGATCTCACCACCGTCGCGGGATCTGAAGCTGGGTAAACTCGTGCTACCACCATCCCGGATCGCTCCTCCGTGTTCACCCCCTTCCACAAACTGCCATACCCCTACCCCTATGGCAGATCTGTTGACAAAACCATGACAGAGGACCAATACTTGTCCATGGAGTATTATTCAAGAAGAAGAACCCCGAAGATATATTTCTATTTTTAGTATCAACAAGCAAGGCAAGCATTTGATCCTATGTTTTCAAAGTATTTCAATCCTTGCTCTATCGCATACGATTCAAATGTCTTTATCGGTAGTTAGAGTTATCCTATCTTATGCATGCTCTTGTCGCCTAAATTCCCTAATCCACTACTCCTAGCATAACTAGGTCTCACTTGTGTGCATTGCTAGAGCCTTTATATCTTCTATGCTTAGCCATGCTTAGTTGGTAAACTCTGATCCATCCGGTTGATGAATACGAGCTGTGATGAACCTAGTATGATAGGTTGACGTGGTATGATCAGTGAGTTGTGTGATTAAACATGCTAAAGGCTTGGGTGAGCCGGCACATGGGATGTGGTTATTTGACTCATTCTTACCGGCCCTAGGACCCGAGTTCTCGCCTCTTGAACCAAGACTGAGCGTACAACCACACGAGGCCCTATAATGGCACCCTCTCGACTAACTAACTTGCCTAGTTTGTTCCATGAGTCACATAGTTCGGGCTTTCCATTTGGCATAAGCATAGAAAATGTTTGTGAAAAGATGCATAGCATATAGGGCGTGGCCGGGTTCAAGCGGAGTGCAGCGTCGATCTTGATCCCTGTGCACAACCTTAGGGACCGACTTCGGGACTCAACCCGTTACGGCGGGCTGCTCTAAGGTGTGACTCATGGTCTATGCGAAAGTAAGGTAAAGGTCATGGTCAACCACCCTCTGCCAGCCCTCCTTGGAAGAGAGCTTTACTGGTGGCATTAAGAGTCGGTTGGCATGTGTGGGTAAAGTTGTGCACCCTGCAGGGTTAAATCTTTTTGAAAAGTCATATCCATGGTTATGGACGACTTGGGAACGGACGTGATGATCATAGAGAACATTAACCTAATCATAAAACTTGGCAAATAAAGTGTGCTTAGGATGCTTCCTCTAGGTTGAAAGAGGGGGTGATCCTAGTGGATAGGTTCAGCTAAAATTGATCGGTGGTTATGAAAGATCAAGATATTTGGTGGATTCAAAATATGATACAATTTCTCGGTGGATCTAAATAGTTGTTGTTGTTTGGTGGATATAAGAATGATGACTCGGTGGATGATTCAATGATGATCAAAGTTATCGCTCTCTTATCCCCTTTTAAATGTTCTAAATAGATGAGCTTCTCTTCTTCCTGATTTATGCAAATAAAACTTGCTTTATGCAAAGAAACTCCAAAGAAGGCCTTTCTAACCAAGCATGTAGCTAATAGGTAGTTAATAGGTTAGTAAGTCTTGTTGAGTACCTTTTGTACTCAACCTTGCCTCGTTGATATTTTGCAGCAGAGTAAGTTTCTCTTTGAAGGTTTTGGACAGACATCGACATCGAAGAGTAGCTTGGGGTTCCCAGGCGGCAGCCTGGAATCTATGGATTGGGACGTCGCTGTTATGCTCCAGGCCTCTTAGGCCATTTGGTCTTGCTATGTCTAATAGAATAACTTCGCTTTTGTTGATTGATGATTGACAGGTCAGTGACCTCTGCTTGTAATTTGCTTCTTGCTCTTTTAAGAGCTTGCTATATTACTTTTGAGTCATAGAGTCACTGGTGTGTTACCGATTCTATCACTGTAAGGCTCTCGAGCTCTCGGTTAGGCTTATTCAGATGAAGGTCTGGATTTGTCTAGCCTTGATCCCGGGGTCCCCACAATTACCCAAAGAATCTATTTCAACACGATCGTGTCATGATGTTCATGTTACAATATGATGGAAGTGTCGTAACTTAATCCTTAGACTATGAGGTTATATCTAATCACTATTTCTGGAGGAAACTCTAATTGCGTCAACCATCATCACGTAACTGGTTGACTGAAAAGGTATCTCTTGGGTTCTCCAAAGGGTAGGTTGAGGCGTATAAACCAAGAGCAGGATTTGCTCATCTACATGATAGATATGGTACAAAGGGCCCACTTAATGAGAATACATCAATGCTGCGCAGCATATGATTAGGTCACGGAGATGGAATATCACGGTCGAGTAAACAACATTAGCTGGTAATAAGATCAAACGAGGTATTCAGAATACCGATGATCAGATATTAGGCAATGCTAGTATCAGCGAAGCAAAGAGGAAGGCTAATTGACTCTTGCGGTTCAACAACTAAAAGAACTTCTTAGAATGCATAGGGCTCTTCACGGATTTCCAGATCCGATTAAAGATCATTTACTAGAGAGAGTTATCAGTAATGTCTATCGCGGTCTCGAACCGTCGGGTAACACACTTAAGGGATCACGATGCTAGAGACGATTTGGTATTATCGGGAAACACTGTGTGATGTTATATGAGAGGGGAAAAGTTCCAACTAAGTCCAAAATAGTTTCGGCGGAGTCTGAAATAGTTTTTGAAATTCGGAATAGTTTTGATGGAGTCCGAAATGGTTCCGACGGATACCAGAAGTGTTTTGAAGTAGCGGGGAATTAATTATGTGTGAATTAATATTAATTATATGAATTAATATTGATTATATAATTAATAAATAATTATTTCATCTAATGGGCCAATTTACCGAAAGAAGCCCATTAGGGAAGAAAGAAAAAAGGGGCGTGATACGTCTCAAATGTATCTATAATTTTTGATGCTCCATGCTTGTTTTTACACCATTTGCCTATTGTTTCGTTACACTTAGTGGCATTTTTATGCATTTTCCAGAACTAACCTATTAACGAAGTGCCACAGTGCCAGTTTCCTGTTTTCTGCTGTTTTTGTGTTTCAGAGTGATACACAGGAAATATTCTCGGAATTGGACGAAACAAGTTCCTGAAGTCTTATTTTACCCGGAAGCATCCAGAGATCCGAAGGAGAGTAGGAGGCGAGGGACCAGGGGCCCACACACACAGGTGGCGCGGCCAGCCCCTGGACCGCGCCACCCCCGTGTGTGGCCGCCTGGCCCCTCCTCTGACATCGCCCCTTCGCCTATAAAGACCCCCCGACGGAAAAAACCTAAGTACCCGATCAGTTTTCTAGAACACATCGCGATCCACCGCCGCCATCGACCCAAAGATTGGGAGGGTCCAGAAGCTCTTCCCGGCACCCTGCCGGAGAGGGGAATCACCACCGGAGGTCTTCTTCATCACCATGCTTGCCTCCGGAGCGATGAGTGAGTAGTCTACCTTGGACTATGGGTCCATAGCAGTAGCTAGATGGTTATCTTCTCCACCATGTGCTTCATGTTTAGATCTCATGAGCTGCCCTACATGATTGAGATCACCGTTATGTAATTCTACATGTTTGGTTTGTTGGGATCCGATGAATATTGGTGTTTATGATTAAGTTGCTGTACTGAATTATATCTTTTGTTATCTCTATGTTGTTTATGATCTTGCATGCTCTCCGTTGTTAGTAGCTATCTTGGCCGAGTAGTTGCTAGTGACTCCAAGAGGGGGTATTTATGCTCGATAGTGGGTTCATGCCTCTATTTCACCTGGGGGAGTGACAGAAACCTCTAAGGTGGTAGATGTGCTATTGCTACTAGGGAGAAAACAACATTCATATGCTCAAGGGCATATGCTTTGTTCACATTACACACTTTGCTAAATGCAATTATCTGTTGTTCGCGACTTAATACTTCTAGGGTGTTCGGATTGATATCCCAGGGAGTGGATTATTAGTCATAGATGCAGTTGGATGGCGGTCTATGTATTTTGTTGTAATGCCCAGAGTAAATCTCATAGTGATCTTCTTGACATATCACGTTATCTTTATTCTATCAATTGCCCAACTGTAATTTGTTTACCCAGCATGTGTTATTTTATCTATGGAGAGACACCACTAGTGAACTGTGGACCCCGGTCCTATTTCCATTATATTGCTATCACCTATTTACTTTACTCGTACTGTTTACTTTACTTGCATACTATATTGTTTTCCACTCGATACGCTCATAATATTTGTTTCAAGCAAACCGGTGAGATTGACAACCTCATCACAAGTTGGGAACAAAGTATTTGTTTGTGTGTGTGCAGGTTCCGCGTCACCTTCAGTCGTCATTGTCTCTCCTCTCCTGATCGACATTAAACCTTGGTTTCTTAACTGAGGGAAGACTAGCCACTACACTCATCATACCTTCCTCTTGGGGTTCCCAACGGGCTGGTTATCCACCACTGATACGTCCAATTTGCATCACTATTTTATATCATAATTTACTGTTATTCTTTGATATATTTCATATTTAGACATGTTACTTATGTTATTTCCTTTGTTTTCACATGTTTGATGATTATCGGAGGAGTTGCTGCCGGAGTCAGGATTCTGCTAGAAAAAGGACCATCAAGAGACCATATTTTGAAGATCAGAAAAATTCCAGAAAAATACCCAGAAATTATATTTTCCCAGAAGACTCACGAAGCCAGAAGGAGAGGTCGAGAGGAGCCAGGGCGGCCCCACACGCCAGGGTGGCGCGGCCAGCCCCCTGGCCGCGCCAGCCCTGTGTGAGGGAGCCCTGGCCCACTTCTGGTCTGGCCCCTTCGCATACATCATCGTCCCCGGAAACCTAAGTCAAGGGGGGGTTCAGAGTTAGACACAGCCGCCTCTGCGGGGCGGAGAACACCAGAGAGAGAAAGCTCTCCGGCAGGGAGAAATCTGCCGGGGAAATTCCTTCCCGGAGAGGGGAGATCGTCGCCATCGTCATCACCATCGCACTGGACTTCATCGGGATCATCATCATCATCATCTCCATCACCAGCACCTTCATCTCCACCATCACCACACCATCCCGCTGTAACATCTTGAGTTGGATCTTGTTATATTCATAGGGGAAACTTTCCCGGTGTTGATTACTCTTGTAGTTGATGCTATTGAGTGGAACCATTGAATTAAGGTTTATGTTCAGATTGTTATTTACCATTATTTCACCTCTAATCATGATCCATATGATGTCTTGTGAGTAGTTCGTTTAGTTCTTGAGGACATGGGAGAAGTCAAGATGTTAGTAGTGAATTATTGTTGAGAAATATTTAATGGTTTGATATTGTTGTGGTGCTATTTCACTAGTGGTGTCATGTGAACGTCGACTACATGATACTTCACCATTTATGGGCCTAGTGAGATGCATTGTGTATTTGGCTACCGATTGTGGGGTTGCTGGAGTGACAGAAACCTAAACCTCGTTGGGAAACCATTGCACCAGGGAGCGTAGGATCATAGAGTTTAAGGCTGTGGTTAGATTTATCTTAATTACTTTCTTGTATTTGCGGATGCTTGCAAGGGGTATAATCACAAGTGTGTATTTATCCTAGTAAGGGTAGTGCGCTAGCACAGGTTCACCCCCATAACACCTACCAAACCAATAAATACTATTGGCTTTATGAAGCGAAAGCTCTTGACAGAAACCTCCCGTGTGTCCTCGAGAACGTTTGGGTATTATAAGAACACAACCGGCTTGTCCTTTGTTGAATAAAGGATTGGGCCACTTGCTGCATTTGTTACTACTGTCTTTTATTTACTCGCACTTTATTTACTCGTATTACCAAACACCCCTGAAAACCTGTTTGCTAGTATTTACAGTGATTCCTTGATCAAAACTGCTCATCAACACCTTCTGCTCCTCGTTGGGTTCGACACTCTTATTTATCGAAAGTACTACGATACACCCCCTATACTTGTGGGTCATCAAGACTATTTTCTGGCGCCGTTGCCGGGGAGTGTAGCGCTATTGAAGAGTGGAATTGGTAAAGGTAACCGTCGCTGTGAGTATTGTTTTTATTTTGTCTGTTATTTTACTCTGCTATGGAGAACTCTCCATTTGGTTTCCTATTTGGAAACACATCTACTGCTGCTGCTGCACATGCGGAGGAATCACCACCGCCACCGCCTGCTGAAATTGATCCTTTTAAAATACCTATGAAAATTGTTGGGCGTATTATGGATAACTGCTATTCAGGAGATGGAACTGTCCATCCGGGAGATCACTTATTATTTATACATGAATTATGCGAGTTGTTCAGATGTGCAGGTATTTCACCAAGCCAGGTCAAGAAGAAATTATTCTCTATATTATTGAAAGGCAAAGCTGAAGAGTGGTATCGGCTACTCCAAGATGGTCCATCTATGGCATGGGAGGATATTGTGCCTCTCTTTTATTCCAAGTTTTATCCTCCAAGTGAAATTCATAAAGACCGTAACCGGATATATAATTTTTGGCCTCATGATGGAGAGAGTATTGCCCAAGTGTGGGGGAGATTGAAGTTACTAATGCTCAAATGCCCCATTCATGAGCTCCCCAATAATATTGTTATTAATAATTTTTATGCGCGTCTTACTCTTCCTGATAAGGATTATTTGGATGCTTCTTGCTTCGGATCATTTACTCATATGAAAGAAGATGCTAAGTGGAAACTTCTTGACCGTATACAAGAGAATGCTGAAGGTTGGGAAAACGACAAAGGTAGGAAGTCAGGTATAAACTATGATTATGAATGCATTAAATCTTTTATGGGAACCGATGACTTTCATATAGATGTTCCAAAGAAAGATTGGAACAAATATCATGCGCCTTATAAAGATTCTATTAGTCATATTCCTGCTGTAGCTACTGAAGTTTGTACTGTTGATAGCATTGTGCCTGAACCTTATTTTGAGAAGACACCTTTCCCTGCTAAGGTAAAAAAGTATTCTACTTTGGTAAGTGTGTCCAATAAAAGTACTAAGAAAGCTGCAGAACCTGATGAGCAAATTACTATCAAGTCTCCTGTAGCTATATTGAAAGATCTTGTTACTAAAGATGTAGGAGATGAATATATTCTTTTTTGTGAAGATGCTTCTAACATTCTTTCACACCCTAAAAAGCACAGGAAAGCAAGTGTTCCTGTTATTTCTGTCAGGATTGGAGATCATTGCTATTATGGTTTATGTGATATTGGTGCTAGTGCAAGTGCTATTCCCTTAGAGCTTTACAAAGAAATCATGCACGAGATTGGCGCTTGTGAACTTGAAGATATTGATGTGGTTGTTCAGCTTGCTAACCGAGAGACTGTTTGGCCTCTTGGTATTGTTCGAGATGTGGAAGTTCTATGTGGTAAGACTAAGTACCCTACTGATTTTCTAGTACTTGGTAAGGAGGCTAGTAAAACTTGTCCTATTATTTTTGGTAGACCATTTTTGAAACTTGTGGCGCCGTGATAGATTGTAAGAAGGAGAAATTTTTTACTAAGCTTAATGGAGAGTCTTATGAGTTTAATTTTTCCAAGTTTGCCAAGACTTCTTATGAGAATGAAACGCCTAACGAAAATTTTCGAGTAGAGCAGCTTGCTTCTATTGCACTTGCTCCTAATAATGCCTTGCAGCAATTCATGGAAGATCACGAAAGTGATGTTTTTAGCAAGGAAAGAGAAGAGATTGATGATATTCTCCTTCGTCAACCACCATTACTCAAGCATAATCTACCTGTGGAGGATCTTGGTACCACTTTGCCGCCTAAAGAAGATCCTGTGTTTGAATTAAAGCCTTTGCCTGATGACCTTAAATATGCTTATATTGATGATAAGAAAATATATCCTATTATTATTAGCTCTAAACTTTCAGGAAAGGAAGAAGAAAGATTATTGGAGATATTGAGAAAACACCGAGGAGCTATGGGATATACTCTGGATGATTTAAAAGGGATTTCTCCTACTTTATGTCAGCATGCCATTAATATGGAGAAAGATGCGAAGCCAGTTGTGGAGCATCAGCGCCGCCTAATTCTGAAGATGAAGGATGTGGTAAGAAATGAGGTATTAAAGCTCCTTGATGCTGGTATTATTTATCCTATTGCTGATAGTAGATGGGTTAGTCCTGTTCATTGTGTTCCTAAGAAGGGAGGTATGACTGTTGTGCCTAATGAGAATAACGAGCTTATTCCTCAAAGGGTAGTTGTTGGTTATAGAATGTGCATTGATTATAGGAAGGTAAACAAAGTTACTAAGAAAGATCATTACCCCTTACCATTTATAGATCAAATGCTAGAAAGGTTGTCTAAGAAGAATCATTTTTGTTTCCTTGATGGTTATTCTGGTTTTTCTCAAATTGCTGTTAAGAAGGATGATCAAGAGAAAACCACTTTTACTTGTCCTTATGGAACTTATGCTTATAGACGTATGTCTTTCGGTTTATGCAATGCTCCTGCTACTTTTCAAAGATGCATGTCTGCTATTTTTCATGGTTTTTGTGAAGAAATTGTGGAGGTCTTCATGGACGATTTCTCCCTCTATGGAACTTCTTTTGATAATTGTTTGCACAACCTTGATAAAGTTTTGCAGAGATGTGAAGAAACTAACCTTGTTCTTAATTGGGAGAAATGCCACTTTATGGTAAATGAAGGAATTGTCCTTGGACATAAAATTTTCGAAAGAGGTATTAAAGTTGATAGAGCAAAAGTGGAGGCAATTGAGAAAATGCCATGTCCAAGAGATGTTAAAGGTATTCGTAGTATTCTTGGTCATGCTGGTTTTTATAGGAGGTTTATTAAAGATTTCTCTAAGATTTCAAAGCCTCTTACCAATCTTCTTCAAAAGGATGTACCATTTGTCTTTGATGATGATTGTAAGGAAGCTTTTGAAACTCTTAAGAAGGCTTTAACTACTGCTCCTATTGTTCAACCACCTGATTGGAATTTACCTTTTGAAATTATGTGTGATGCTAGTGATTTTGCGGTTGGTGCTGTTCTTGGACAGCGCGTAGATAATAAGTTGAATGTTATTCATTATGCTAGTAAGACTCTTGATGCTGCTCAGAAGAATTATGCCACTACTGAGAAAGAGTTTCTTGCTGTTGTTTTTGCTTGTGACAAGTTTAGATCTTATATTGTTAATTCTAAAGTTACTATTCATACTGATCACGTTGCTATTAGATATCTTATGACTAAGAAGGATGCTAAGCCTAGGCTTATTAGATGGGTGTTGCTTTTACAAGAGTTTGATTTGCATATCGTAGATAGGAAAGGTGCTGAAAATCCTGTGGCTGACAACTTGTCTAGATTGGAAAACATTTCTTTTGATCCTATTCCTGTTAATGATAGTTTTCCGAATGAACAGTTGGCTGCAATTAATGTAACTTCGCGAGACCTTCCTTGGTATGCTGATTATGCTAACTTTATAGTTTCCAAGTATTTGCCTCCAACATTTACAGCTCAGCAAAGAAGAAAATTGTTCTATGATTTGAGGCATTATTTTTGGGATGACCCACATTTATATAAAGAAGGAGTTGATGGTATTATGAGAAGATGCGTACCGGAATACGAGCAACAAGAGATATTAAGAAAATGCCATAGCAGTGCCTACGGAGGGCATCATGCTGGAGATAGAACCGCACAGAAGGTTCTACAATCAGGTTTTTATTGGCCAACCCTCTTTAAGGATGCTAGAAGGTATGTTTTATCCTGTGATGAATGTCAAAGAGTTGGTAATATTTCTAGATGCAATGAAATGCCTATGAATTACACTCTAGTTATTGAACCGTTTGATTGTTGGGGATTCGACTTTATGGGTCCTTTTCCTCCTTCAAAAGGCTATACCCATATACTTGTTGCTGTCGATTATGTTACTAAATGGGTAGAAGCCATACCTACAAAGAGTGCCGATGGTGAGACTTCGTTAAAAATGCTTAAGGATGTTATTTTTCCTAGGTTCGGAGTGCCTAGATATCTTATGACTGACGGAGGTTCTCATTTTATTCACGGTAGTTTTAGAAAGACTCTTGCTAAGTATGATGTCAATCATAGAATTGCTTCTGCTTATCATCCCCAAACTAGTGGGCAGGTAGAGCTTTCAAATAGGGAGATCAAGTCTATCTTGCAGAAGACTGTTAACAAATCTAGGAAAAACTGGGCTAGTAAGTTAAACGACGCTTTATGGGCTTATAGAACTGCTTATAAGAATCCCATGGGTATGTCTCCTTATAAGATGGTTTACGGAAAAGCATGTCACTTGCCTTTGGAATTAGAACACAAAGCTTTTTGGGCAGTGAGAGAGCTTAATAGAGATTTTAAACTAGTCGGTAAGAAGAGGTTGTTAGATTTGAGTTCTCTAGATGAGTGGAGAAACGAAGCGTATGAGAATGCCAGACTTTTCAAGGAGAAAGTCAAGCAATGGCATGATAAGAGAATTCTTAAGAGAGAGTTTCATGTTGGTGAGAAAGTTCTATTGTATAGGTCTCGTCTCAGATTTTTTGCAGGAAAATTACTTTCTAAATGGGAAGGACCATATGTTATTGTGGAAGTGTACCGCTCAGGTGCTATAAAAATTGCTTCATTGAAAGATGATTCTACACAAGTGGTGAATGGGCAAAGACTCAAGCATTATATTTCTGGAGATTCTTATAATGAAGATGTTATTGAAACAGTTTCTCCGGAAGATTACATCCAAGACAAACTGCAGGAACCTGCAGAGTTTGCTTTCGAATAGGTAACAGTTCTAGTCAGAAAAGTTTCGCTAAAAGTTTTTCCTTTAATATTTTTGTTGTTTTTACTAAATATGAAAAATCACGAGACAAAAACGGGGAGGAAAAGAAGTCCGTGTGTATCTCACACACGGGTGGCGCGGGCCCACCCCTGGCCGCGCCACCCCTGTGTGAGAACACACCGGAACTCGTTTCCGTCCCGGTTTCCTCCTGTGACTTCGTTTTGATGTATAATTTTCGTCCATTTAACCCCCCGGAGTCCCCGAGGTCTGTATATCGTTTTCTCGTCGTGTTTTGTTTCGAGCTGTTTCTGTCAGGAGTTGATCTTAAGCTTGGGGAAGTCATGGCCTCTTCAAGCGGGGACAAGGAGAAGAGACCTCCGGAAGACGGCATCAAAGACTTCCGGCTGAAAGAAGAGGTTGAAAGCGAAGAAGAGGAGGAAGACCAAGGTCCAAGGCCAAGCACCGTGATTGCCAGCATAGGGGTGGTGACAGATCATGACAAGTTCAAGAAGAGCGCTCGCATAAGGACCGGAGGAGGTGTGCCACATCACATCTTAGCTCCACGGACGTCTCCGCCGAGCAAAAATCCCTTCCATACTCTAATTCATGAACATCAGTTCCAAAAGGTGCCCAAATCACGATTACCCTCTGGCTGGGATATAGATCGTTCTAACAATGCAGGGACAGGAAGCTCCAAGAGTGAAGGAGGATGGGGAAATAATTCCAAGAGCTGGGATTCTCTTGCTGACAGGTTCATGAACCGTATTGAGCACAATTCTGAGATGATTCGTAACCTCGAGTACAAGATTGATGATCTGAAGGATTTGATTGAGAAGCTTATTAGAGATTGTCCACCACCACCACCAAAGGAGTAATTCGTCATCGGTATAGGCATCCCCTTGGTTTGTTCCAAGCTTGGGGGAGTGCCTCGGTATCACATCATTACCTTTCGCTTATTTACTTTTCAAATAGAGTCATATCATGAATAGAGAAGTTATCTTAAAGAATAGTTTGCAGTTTGGAAGTATCCTCCTTAGTCAGTTATCTATGTATCCTTTGGTGTGAGTTGCGGTAATAAAATATTAATGAGAAGTTTTATCGTTTAGTTTTCGCACACTTTATGTTAGTCTGCAATCTCTCTTGTATGACTAGTCTTGTTGATTGGTATTGGTATCACATTGGGAGCATGAGTAGATTCAGTTGGTTTTGGCAAACCTAGCTTGGTCAGTAGCAACTTTACCTTGAGGTTTGGTTAGAAAAGAATAAAGAAGTGCTTGCAGTTACATCACTTCAGTTTTCCCTTATGTTTGGCTTATAAGCATTGTTATTCTTAAAGTTAAAATCGTTGTACCTTCAAGGGAGTTTGCATGATTGTTCTTATTATATGTATGTTTGTTTGTTTCATGCAACTCTTATGCTTGCTACCCAGCTTTGCTAGCCAAAAACCTGTACTGAGAGTAAATACTTCTCGTGCATCCAAATCCCAAAAGCCAAGTTACTTCCAATGAGTCCACTATAAATTTCTATGCATGGTATTTTAAGCCATTCCAAGTAAATTTTCATGTGCTACCTTTCAAAAACCTTCAAACATTTCTCATTTTGTGCCACTGTTTTTAGCTCATGAGGACGTAGTGGATGGGTTTGTTATCTTCCATACTAAATTAAGTACCCCTCGACTAGGCAGCTTCATCTGCTCGTCATTAATTTTGCAAGGGAGCTGGTCAGACCATTATAATCTCAAAAGAAAGAAAAAAGGCACTCCTCCAATGGAATGTGAAAGTTGGTCGGCACCCGATGGAATCGGTTAGCCATGGTTTGAGAAAGGAAAAAGGTGGGGAGGAGTGCAAAGCTATAAAAGAGCACCAAAGTGCCAATTAATCAAACATCTCGGAACCGCTCTCACTTGTTTAGTATGGAAGATATCAAGAACTCCGTTGCTAGTCGTTGACAAAAGCAACCACCTCTCAAAACAATTTTTACCTCTGTTTTACAAATGAAAAGCTCTAGCACATGTTTAATCCCTGCTTCCCTCTGCGAAGGGCCTATCGTTTACTTTTATGTTGAGACAACCTATTTCCCTCTATCTCAAGCAAGCATTTGAGTTGTTATGTTTCACTCATCCATATGTTGATCCGTTTAATCATGTTTATTATCTTCCTTGTTTTGTATAATGCTTTTGTCTGAAGGAATATATCTTTGAAAGCTTTCTTTGAATGCAAAAGTTACTTTGTTGAGCATATAGTTTGTTCTCCATTCTTTGACCAAGAACTAAGGTTTGCCATTGCTAATTATAATTTACCTTGTGCATCTTTACATGTGATTCCCTTTTACCTATTGCAAGTTTACATCTTATAAAGGGAAGTTCCTGTTTATTATAATTTGTGCCTTAGTGAATGTGATGCTTCTTGTCCGTATTTTAATTATCGACACTTCACTCCATAAACCTGTGGTCATGTTTACCGAGTTTAGTTTTCGCTTGGGGACAAGCGAGGTCTAAGCTTGGGGGGGTTGATACGTCCAATTTGCATCACTATTTTATATCATAATTTACTGTTATTCATTGATATATTTCATATTTAGACATGTTACTTATGTTATTTCCTTTGTTTTCACATGTTTGATGATTATCGGAGGAGTTGCTGCCGGAGTCAGGATTCTGCTGGAAAAAGGACCATCAAGAGACCATATTTTGAAGATCAGGAAAATCCAGAAAAATACCCAGAAATTATATTTTCCCAGAAGACTCACGAAGCCAGAAGGAGAGGTCGAGAGGAGCCAGGGCGGCCCCACACGCCAGGGTGGCGCGGCCAGCCCCCTGGCCGCGCCAGCCCTGTGTGAGGGAGCCCTAGCCCACTTCTGGTCTGGCCCCTTCGCGTACATCATCGTCCCCGGAAACCTAAGTCAAGGGGGGGGGGTTCAGAGTTAGACACAGCCGCCTCTGCGGGGCGGAGAACACCAGAGAGAGAAAGCTCTCCGGCAGGGAGAAATCTGCCGGGGAAATTCCTTCCCGGAGAGGGGAGATCGTCGCCATCGTCATCACCATCGCACTGGACTTCATCGGGATCATCATCATCATCATCTCCATCACCAGCACCTTCATCTCCACAATCACCACGCCATCCCGCTGTAACATCTTGAGTTGGATCTTGTTATATTCATAGGGGAAACTTTCCCGGTGTTGATTACTCTTGTAGTTGATGCTATTGAGTGGAACCATTGAATTAAGGTTTATGTTCAGATTGTTATTTACCATTATTTCACCTCTGATCATGATCCATATGATGTCTTGTGAGTAGTTCGTTTAGTTCTTGAGGACATGGGAGAAGTCAAGATGTTAGTAGTGAATTATTGTTGAGAAATATTTAATGGTTTGATATTGTTGTGGTGCTATTTCACTAGTGGTGTCATGTGAACATCGACTACATGATACTTCACCATTTATGGGCCTAGTGAGATGCATTGTGTATTTGGCTACCGATTGTGGGGTTGCTGGAGTGACAGAAACCTAAACCTCCGTTGGGAAACCATTGCACCAGGGAGCGTAGGATCATAGAGTTTAAGGCTGTGGTTAGATTTATCTTAATTACTTTCTTGTATTTGTGGATGCTTGCAAGGGGTATAATCACAAGTGTGTATTTATCCTAGTAAGGGTAGTGCGCTAGCACAGGTTCACCCCCATAACACCTACCAAACCAATAAATACTATTGGCTTTATGAAGCGAAAGCTCTTGACAGAAACCTCCCGTGTGTCCTCGAGAACGTTTGGGTATTATAAGAACACAACCGGCTTGTCCTTTGCTGAATAAAGGATTGGGCCACTTGCTGCATTTGTTACTACTGTCTTTTATTTACTCGCACTTTATTTACTCGTATTACCAAACACCCCTGAAAACCTGTTTGCTAGTATTTACAGTGATTCCTTGATCAAAACTGCTCATCAACACCTTCTGCTCCTCGTTGGGTTTGACACTCTTATTTATCGAAAGTACTACGATACACCCCCTATACTTGTGGGTCATCAACCACGCACAAGGACAGTCTGCTCCCACGTCAACTTGGCACCATCAGTAATTTCCTGGCGCCATCAACAAGTAGCAGCTAATTTTCTGGTGTCGTTGCCGGGGAGGAAGAGAAGACTTCTGCGAGGGGAGTTCTTCGCACACACATTCTTTACTTTGTTATTGTTTTGCTTTATTTTATTTTACCTGCATTGCTTTTTATCAAAAACCCAAAAAAAATTAGAATCCTTGGTAGTTGTTTTTACTTGTTTACTTTTGTTTTGCTGAAATGGCCAATCCTGAAAACACCAAGTTGTGTGACTTTACTAGCATGAACAATAGTGATTTTATCTGCACTCCTATTGCACCACCTGCTACTGCTGCAAACTTTTATGAGATTAAGCCTGCTTTATTGAACCTTGTTATAAAAGAGCAATTTTCTGGTGCTAGTACTGAAGATGCTGCAGCTCATCTCAACAATTTTGTTGAGCTATGTGAGATGCAGAAATATAAGGATGTTGATAGTGATATTATTAAGCTCAAGTTGTTTCCTTTTTCTTTGAGAGGAAAAGCTAAAGATTGGTTGCTGTCTTTGACTAAGAATAGTATTGATTCATGGGCTAAGTGTAAGGATGCTTTTATTGATAGATACTATCCTCCTGCTAAGATTATAGCTTTGCGTAGCAACATTATGAAGTTTACTCAGTTTGATAATGAACATGTTGCTCAAGCTTGGGAAAGAATGAAATCTATGATAAAGAATTGCCCCACTCATGGACTGACTACTTGGATGATTATCCAAACTTTTTATGCAGGACTGAATTTTTCTTCAAGGAACCTACTTGATTCAGCTGCTGGAGGCACTTTTATGTCCCTTACCTTGGGCGCTGCATCAAAGCTACTCGACAACATGATGGTAAATTATTCTGAATGGCGCACCGAGAGAGCTCCACATGGTAAGAAGGTAAATTCTGTTGAGGAAACCTCTAGTTTGAGTGAGGTAAAGATTTGGGGATGTTGCTGTCCTGAAACTGTTTTCGGTGCTGCACCGTAAACATTTGTGAAAATTCCCTGTTTATCTTTTGGACCTGCGATTTCTTGTGCATATGCCCCAGGTTATATCCAAACTTTTGTTAGTTGAACACTTTTTTATTTGAGCAACAGAAAATCCCTCAAAAATTCGACCTTTGTCAGCTGTTCAGTTTTGACAGATTTCTGCCAATATTTGTGTTTGCCACTTTATCGCTTTCTTTTGAGTTCTTTTGATCACGGAACTTTTGGGGAGGTTGCTACAGTAGTATATGCTATATATGTGGTGGTTTTGAGTTGAAACCTGAAGCAAATAGAGGATTGATTATATGTTATGCTTGCACTAATGTTGCTAATAGAATTGTGTTTAGTTTTGTATGAAGGAAGTTTTCAAGTGTAGGGATTGGAGAATGATGAGATGAGTTGAAGAATGGACAAAAGCTCAAGCTTGGGGATGCCCATGCATCACCCCAAGAAATATCCAAGAAGTACAAGCGTCAAAGCTTGGGGATACCCCCGAGGCACCCCTTCTTCATCGGCAAAAATCAGGTCACCTTTCAAAACACTATATTTTTATTGCTTCATGCACTATGTGTTTTTCTTGGAGCGTCAGTTGTTTTAGTTTTCTTAGTTGGTTTAGTTTGTTTGTTTGCTGCAATAAATAGTTGGACCCCAACAAATTTTCTTTCGGAGAAGTTGCCTTGCTTTTCATTTGCCAAGAACGCTCTAGTTTTTACTCTTATTAAAAATTGAGAGTTCTTCTTTTTCTGCTACTGCTTTTGGTTTTTGTTTTCGCCTTGATTTGCGTTCAGACCTTGCCATATCTTTTCATCAAGGTGTATTTTTGCCTCTGATCTTTATTGGTTTTCATCAAAAGAGGTGTTTATAAAAAATTCAAATGGTGTTGGAAAAGAGAAAATGCTTTGTACAAAATAGTGGTACAAGAAGGAGCTTGTGTAGACTGCGGCTTAGGCTTTTTCATGTCATGCTTAATGTCTTTTTGATAGTATGCTTAGTGGTTTTGCTGTAGCATGACTTGTCTCAAATAACTGAGATTGCTTAATGAGCCTTTGAAAAAATCATGCGTTGTTTTTATTGTATGGAAGCATTATTTTGGTTTTCTCCTTGATGCTTTATTTGGGTTGACTTGACGCATGCTCACACATGTTAGACTCATACAAAGTCGCCAATAGCCTCTATGATCATTTAGTTTTTTTACTTTTGATGCCATCTTATGCTTCTTTTAATGTCGGTTTGTCGCTTTGCATGATTATGGCCATTATTGCTCTCTTAGTTGGTCGCTCCCAGTCTTTTGCTAGCCCTCGCCTTGTACTGAGTATGAGCTCTACTCGTGCATCCAACTCCTAAAAGCCAAAGTTTTCCATTGTGTCCACCATACATACCTACTAGCAATTTGCTATTCCAAGTAAATTTGACTTGCTTTTATTTTCTCTTCAAATTAAACTCTTACCAGTGTTATGCGAAATTGGGCTAGTAAAGCTCTCACGAACCGGAAGGCACACTTTACTTTTTCCTGTTCTTAAAAATTTGACATTGTGGTCTCTTATGTTGAGTTGTTATGCTTGCAAGTTGTAAGTTGGATTCTAGCCCATCCATGCTGTCATGGGGCAAGCTTTCAACATTGCACTTCTTATTTGAGTTGATATCGTGATCTTTTGTTTATGGATGCCCGCGGTGTGAAATGAATTGGGAATCTTGTGGGGATCATGGAGTTTGTATATGTGTTAGGGAAATGCCGGGCCGCCAATCTAAGCCATGCATAATTCATGGTGGAAATTTGCAGCATACCCATGGTGAACATTCGACGACGCATCTCACAATAAAAAGCTAAACAAAAGGCAAATAAAAGAGATATTGAGGTGTTCATTGTCTGCTTGTCCTATCATTTTGGTGTGGGCTTGTTCCATGTCATCGGGCACGGAGGTACCCCATTGGCGGTTCTCAATGATATGCATATACTTACAATGACAAGAGCCTTGCTTGGGACTCTAAGTAATGTAGCATGAGGTTTGGGTACTCGTATTCACGGGGCACGAGGTTTTCAACTTATGATTTGTCAAGCATATGCATCATAATTGTTCTCGCATTAACTTTAACCATTAAAGATGCTTATGATGGGGGCAATGAGAGCTCAAAGCCGGTAAGTACCATAATTTTTGAAGGTTATAAAACTTGCAATCACTGCTTCCCTCTGCGAAGGGCCTTTCTTTTACTTTTATGTTGAGTCACCACCTTCTTTCTTTATGCACCATTAAGAGAGCATAGTTGTCATTCTTAGTGTGATATGCATTGTCCTAAAGTTCATTGATTGATTCATATTGTTGGTTTCACTTGTTCTTAAATTATTTGTATCTAGTCGCCCTCTTAAACTTGAAGGTGTCCTATGCATTTATGTTTTGCTCTCTTTGAAGGACAAGCTGAAAACTATTTGTATGTTTTTCTTTATGATTTGAACACACGTTTGACTTTCATTGTTTCATTTTCATTATCTTTTGTTTGTGTTCATTTGCATGTTTACAACATGGTTGCTAAGTTCTTATTGTCATGATTATATCTTCATGCCCATGTTTTAAGTTCTATTGATCCCAGCTCACCAATGCTTACATATATGATCAAGATTGTGTAGGTGCATGTCACCTCAAAAATTATTCTTTTGTTATCACTTACCTGCTCGAGGATGAGTAGGAGTTAAGCTTGGGGATGCTTGATACGTCTCAAACGTATCTATAATTTTTGATGCTCCATGCTTGTTTTTACACCATTTGCCTATTGTTTCGTTACACTTAGTGGCATTTTATGCATTTTCCGGAACTAACCTATTAACGAAGTGCCACAGTGCCAGTTTCCTGTTTTCTGCTGTTTTTGTGTTTTAGAGTGATACACAGGAAATATTCTCGGAATTGGACGAAACAAGTTCCTGAAGTCTTATTTTACCCGGAAGCTTCCAGAGATCCGAAGGAGAGTAGGAGGTGAGGGACCAGGGGCCCACACGCACAGGTGGCGCGGCCAGCCCCTGGCCCGCGCCACCCCCGTGTGTGGCCGCCTGGCCCCTCCTCTGACATCGCCCCTTCGCCTATAAAGACCCCCCGACGAAAAAACCTAAGTACCCGATCAGTTTTCCAGAACACATCGCGATCCGCCGCCGCTGTCGACCCGAAGATCGGGAGGGTCCAGAAGCTCTTCCCGGCACCCTGCCGGAGAGGGGAATCGCCACCGGAGGTCTTCTTCATCGCCATGCTTGCCTCCGGAGTGATGAGTGAGTAGTCTACCTTGGACTATGGGTCCATAGCAGTAGCTAGATGGTTGTCTTCTCCACCATGTGCTTCATGTTTAGATCTCATGAGCTGCCCTACATGATTGAGATCACCGTTATGTAATTCTACATGTTTGATTTGTTGGGATCCGATGAATATTGGTGTTTATGATTAAGTTGTTGTACTGAATTATATCTTTTGTTATCTCTATGTTGTTTATGATCTTGCATGCTCTCCGTTGTTAGTAGCTATCTTGGCCGAGTAGTTGCTAGTGACTCCAAGAGGGGGTATTTATGCTCGATAGTGGGTTCATGCCTCTATTTCACCTGGGGGAGTGACAGAAACCTCTAAGGTGGTAGATGTGCTGTTGCTACTAGGGAGAAAACAACATTCATATGCTCAAGGGCATATGCTTTGTTTACATTACACACTTTGCTTAATGCAATTATCTGTTGTTCGCAACTTAATACTTCTAGGGTGTTCGGATTGATATCCCCGGGAGTGGATTATTAGTCATAGATGCAGTTGGATGGCGGTCTATGTATTTTGTTGTAATGCCCAGAGTAAATCTCATAGTGATCTTCTTGACATATCACGTTATCTTTATTCTATCAATTGCCCAACTGTAATTTGTTTACCCAGCATGTGTTATTTTATCTATGGAGAGACACCACTAGTGAACTGTGGACCCCGGTCCTATTTCCATCATATTGCTATCACCTATTTACTTTACTCGTACTGTTTACTTTACTCGCATACTATATTGTTTTCCACTCGATACACTCATAATCTTTGTTTCAAGCAAACCGGTGAGATTGACAACCTCATCGCAAGTTGGGAACAAAGTATTTATTTGTGTGTTTCCGCGTCACCTTCAGTCGTCATTGTCTCTCCTCTCCTGATCGACATTAAACCTTGGTTTCTTAACTGAGGGAAGACTAGCCGCTACACTCATCATACCTTCCTCTTGGGGTTCCCAACGGGCTGGTTATCCACCACGCACAAGGACAGTCTGCTCCCACATCAACTTGGCACCATCAGTAATTTCCTAGCGCCATCAACAAGTAGCAGGGCGCCTAAGCCCTGGCCGAGGCCGGCCAGGGTTAGGGTTTCTAGGGGGTGGCCTGGTCCCACCCTTGGCCGCCGCCGCCTTGCTCCTCCGCTTGGCCGCCGCCCTTGGCTGCCTTGGTGGAGGGGTAAGGTGCACCCCCTCCCCACTATATAAAGGGGACCCTTGGAAGAGGAGATGCACAACACCATCCACGAGCCCTCCTCCACAACCGCCTCCTACCACCTCCCTGGTGCGCCGGCCACACCCTGGCCGCCGCCCTCTCCCTCTCTCACTCCTGTGTGGCCTCCCAAAGGACTGCGTAGGAGAAAGGAATCACCACTGCCACACGCTGTTGTGTTGCGAAGTTTCTGGATCTTTGTCCAAAGCCATCTACTTCTGCATCTCAACTAGAAACGGGCTTTCGGGAGTCATCGTGATCATCATACGTGTGCGAGTACATGGAGGTGCCGCTTGTGTGGTGCCGGAGTCGTTGCTCCAAGATCTTCACGACCTTGAGGTCGGCTACGTCATCTTCATCATCAACGCTTGTCCGCGAGCATAATCCCTGTGTTTCATTTTATGAGGGTACATGTCTGAAACTCCTACCGTTACAGCATTACTAATACATAGGTCCTTAGGCATATTCGGGGTTGCGTAAGCAATAATTTTTTTGTTATTTGCACCGAACCCCAGCAGCTGAATGGTGATACAATTGCAGTTACCACACTGCCATTAAAATGTCTCCTTTTGAAGCACTCTACGAATACAAGCCTCTCCTGCTCACTTCACTACCAATGCCAAAAAGTATTTCACATGAAGCTCATAACACTCTCTTGTAAAAAAGACAGGATGATCAAGGTTTTGCAGCACAAATATGGCCAAAGCTCAGCACTCTATGAAAAAGTTTGCTGACAACAAAAGAACTGATCAGTCATTTGTCCAAGAAGACATGGTATACCTCAAAATGCAACCATACCGAGAGCATGCCCTGGGCAAAGGAAATCCACTAAAATAGGCTCCTAAATGGTATGGTCCATTCAAGGTTTTGCAACTAGTGGGCAATAGAGCTTACATGTTACATCTTCCCCTGGTACTCTTCTACATGATGTTTTTCATGTCAATCAGCTCAAGAAACACTTGGGACCATGGGAAGCACCAAATCCAGCACTCCCACTCTTTACTCCTGATGGCAGAATCAAAACAAAGCCCATAACTATTCTCCAACATCGACAAGTACATTGAAGTCTCACAGGACCAGTTGGGGAACCCCAAGAGAAAGGTATGATGAGCATAGCAGTAAGTTTTACCTCAGTTATGATACCAAGGTTCAATCGACCAGTAGGAGAAAGAAACCACTTTTGAAGGTTGTTGCTACCTGACTTTGGCAACGGCGCCAGAGAAAGTCTTGCGTGTGGTGTCGGCGGCAGCAGCAACATGGAACCTGCACACAACACAACCAAACTACTTTGGCCCAACTTACGGTGAGGTTGTCAATCTCATCGGTTTGCTGTAAACAAAGGATTAGTCATATGGTGTAGAAATAGATGTTTGCTTGCAGTGAAATAAAGTAATGCTTGCGGAAAGTAAACAGTGCTTGCAGTGAATGGATCAGGGTCCACAGTTCACTAGAGGTGTCTCTCCATAAAGGTAAATGACATGCTGGGTAAACAAATTACAGTTGGGAAATTGACAAAATAAAGAATGCATAACAATGCATGTACATGTCATGAAGATCACTATGAGATTCACTTGGGCATTACAACATAATACATATACCGTAATCCAACTGCATCTATGACTAATAATCCACCTGCTGGATATCATCCAAACAACCCTTGGGTATTAAGTTGCAAGCAACAGATTATCGCCTTAAGCAAAGTGTGTAATGTAAACAATACAAATGTCCTTGAAAAAAAGATTGTTGTTTTCTCCCTAGTAGCAACAACAAATCTACAACCTTAGAAGTTATTGTCACTCTCCCAGATTACTAGAGGCATGAACCCACTATCGAGCATAAATACTCCCTCTTGGAGTCACTAGCATCTACTCGGCCAAGATATCTACTAGCAGCGGAGAGCATGCAAGATCACAAATAACATAGACATTATAAATCAACAATTAACTTTACATAATACTCAATATTCATTGGATCTCAACAAACACAACATGTATAATTACATAAAGATGATCTTGATCATGATAGGTAGCTCACAAGATCTACACATGAGGCGCATGGAGGAGAAGACAACCATCTAGCTACTGCTATGGACCCATGGTCCAGTGGTGGACTACTCACTCATCACTCCGGTGGCTGGCATGGTGATGAAGAAGGCCTCCGGTGATGATTCCCCTCTCCGGCAGGGTGCCGGGAAGAGCTTCTGGACCCTCCCAATCTCGGGTCAATGACGACGGTGGCTTGCAGTATGTTTCGTGGAAACGTGATCGGTCCCTTAGGGTTTTCTTGACGAAGGGAATTTATAGGTGGAAGGGCAATGTCAGAGGGTGGACCAGGGGCCCACACCACCTGGTGGCATGGCCAGGGGGTGGCCTACGCCACCCTATGGTGCAGCTGCCTCCTGGCTGCTCTCCGTCTCTCCTTTGGACTCCGTCTTCATGTTAGGTAAATAGGAACTTTGGCTTTCATTTCATCCAATTCTGAGAATATTTCCTGTGTAACTTTTCTGAAACACAAAAACAGCAGAAAATAGGAACTGGCACTGTGGCATCTTGTTAATAGGTTAGTTCCGAAAAATGCATAAAAAAGCCACGAAGTGTAAACAAAACACAAAGCAATTGGTGTAAAACAAACATGGAGCATCAAAAATTATAGATACGTTTGCAACGTATCAAGCATCCCCAAGCTTAACTCCTGCTCATCCTCGAGTAGGTAAGTAATAACAAAATAATAATTTTTAGGTGACATGCACCCAACACAATCTTGATCAAGTCGATGTAAAGCATTGCATGCTGAGATCGAAGTACTCTAAACATGGGCATAAGAGATATAACTTTAACAATAGAACTTAGCAACCATGTGATGACCCACAAGTATAGGGGATCGCAACAGTCTTCGAGGGAAGTAAAATCCAAATTTATTGATTCGACACAAGGGGAGCCAAAGAATATTTATAAGCCTTAACAGACGAGTTGTCAATTCAGCTGCACCTAGAAACAGACTTGCTCGCAGCAGTTTATCAGTAGCAACATTTTTATAGTAGTGGTAGTAGTAAAATAGTAGCAGTAATAGTAAAATAAAGATAGTAGCGGTATCAATAGTAAATAGTAGGATTTAATACTGTAGGCATAGGGATGGATTAAAGGGCGTTGCATGGATAAGATAATTAATGTAATAATCAAGACATGGGCAATTACACATAAATAAAGATAAAGCATCCTAGTACTAAGTAACCATAGGCATGTGTTCCATATATAGTCGTACGTGCTCGCAATGAGAAACTTGCATGACATCTTCTGTCCTACCAGCCCGTTTACAGTGGGGCCTCAAGGGAAACTACTGGTAATTAAGGTACTCCTTTTAATAGAGTAGTGAAGCAAAGTATTAACACTCTGTGAACACATGTGATCCTCACATCACAGCCACCCCCCCCCCGGTTATCCCAATTATTGTCACTTTGGGGCCTCGGGTTCCAGACAACGATATGTGTATACAACTTGCAGGTAAGATTACAAACAACAATTATCTTTATGAAACAATAACATGTTCAGATCTGAGATCATGGCACTCGGGCCCAAAGTGACAAGCATTAAGCACAACAAGTTGCAGCAATGTCAAAAGCACTAACAATGGATACTAGGCACCATGCCCTAAAAATCTCATAGCAATTACATGAATGATCTCATCCAATCCCTACCATCCCCTTTGCCTACAACGGGAATTACTCACACATGGATGGGGGAATCATGGATGGTTGATGGAGAGACGTCGGTGATGATGATGGCGATGATCTCTTCCAAATCCCCATCCCGGCAGGGTGCCAGAATGGAGTTTCTGGTTCCAAATCGCGGTTTCTAGTGGTGGCGGTGCAACGGAACTCTATCTGGGAAAAACACCGAACCCTGGATGTTTTTAGGTCAGAGGGTATATGTAGACGGAAGGAGGGGTCGAGGCGATAGCTAGGGCGGCCACACCACCCCCTGGTGCGGCCTGGCCTAGCCCGTGCCACCAGGTGGTGTGAGCCCCTCGTGGCCCCTCTCCGTGTCGTATTCTGGCTCCATGTGTCTTCTGGTAAAATAGGAACTTTGCAGTATTTTCTGGGATTTTTCCTAAAAGTCGGATTTCTACACAAAAACGAGACACCAGGGCAATTCTGCTAAAAATAGTGTTAGTCCATGTTAGTTGTATTCAAAACACACAAATTAGAGGGAAAACAACAGCAAAAGGGTTCGGGAAAGTAGATACGTTTTGGACGTATCAACTCCCCCAAGCTTAGCTTATTGCTTGTCCTCAAGCAATTCAGTTAACAACTGAGTGTGATAAAAGAAACTTTCACGAACACATTTGCTTCATAAGAAGTATATATTCTCACTATATGATCAAGTACTTAAGCTATTCATAATAAGAAGTATGCAACTAATGTTATCTCATAGTCATGCAGGCTATGAAGAAGTACCAACACACCAATAATAAGCAACATGAAACATTAGAAGTTATAGGATTGTAATGCTCATAATAAGATATGATAAAGTGGTATCTCGCTTGCCTTAATTTGTGGAGCAAAACATAAATGCCAAGGCACCTCTGAAGTTCAAGAGAAGACTAGAAGTAGAAATATCAAAGATACAAGCATCAAAGTTATACCACAATTAACCATGTTCTGGGACAAGCACATTACACTAAGAATGACAGCCATGCTCTCAAGAAGGTGCTTAAAGTTAGAAGATGAAGACTCAACATAAAGTAAAAGAAAGGCCCTTCGTAGAGGGAAGCAGTGATTTAACATGTGCTAGAGCTTTTCATTTGTAAAACAGAGAAAAAAATTGTTTTGAGAGATGGTTATTCTTGTCAACGACTGGCAATGGGGTTCTTGCTATCTTCCATACTAAACAAGTTGAGAGCGGTTCTGAGTTCTTTGAAAAATTGGCACATATGTTCTCTTTTATAAAATTGGCACTCCTCCTCACTTTTCCTTTCACAAACCATGGCTAACCGAATCCTTTGGGTGCCCACCAACTTTCACATACCATGGAGGAGTGACTTTTTTCTTTTCTCTTCTTTTTTTAGGTTACAATGGTCTGACCAGCTCCCTTGCAAAATTACTGACGGGCAAATGAAGCATGCAAGTCGAGGGGTACTTAATTCAATATGGAAGATAGCAAATCCGACCACTATGTTCTCATGAGCTAAAAACAGTGTCACAAAATGAGAAGCATTGAAGGTTTTGAAAGATAGCACATGAAAATTTACTTGGAATGGTTTGAAATACCATGCATAGGAATTTATAGTGGACTCTTTGGAATAACTTGGTTTTTAGGAGTTGGATGCACAAGAAGTATTCCCTCTTAGTACAGGTGAAGGCTAGCAAAAGACTGGGAAGCGACAATCGAGAGAGCTGTAACTATCATAATCATGCTTGCAACAAAATAAAATCAATATAGGCAAAAAAACGATACAAGGGCTCTGAAGCAAAGTAAATCATCAAGGCTTAATTGACTTTTGTTCAGTCATATGCATGCTTGAGCATGTGCCAAGTCGATTCAAATGAAACATTCAGAGGAGGATACCACAATGTCATACCGTTTTATGAATAGAACAATGCAAGCAAACATCTATATGACATGCTACAAACTATTAGTAAATTAGAACTAATCATATGAGAGCAAGAACTACTGAGTGTCCATTAAATAACATACACCTTACATGAACAAACTAAGCACGTCCATATAAATGAGTATATGTACAAAAATGAAAACAAATAGAGTCCATACCAGTCTCTCACCACATCTTGAATTGCCATATGTCGTCATTATTGACTTTCACTTGTGTGGCTTGAATAATATAAAGTGATAACCAAGCTCCAACGGAGTAACGGAGACCAATGAACTTTGCAACAAACTTTACAAAACTGGAAAAGAACAACAAATATTTTTGGGTTTCCAAATTGATGACAAGAACAGAAGGAAACAACAAACAAAGCAAAATCTTTTTGGATTTTTCGAATACCAAACCGAAACTAGAAGGTGAAACAAGTCAATACTAGAAAACTAAAGAAGCAAACAAAGAGAAATAACATAAATATTTTTGGTCTTTTTGTGTTTTGGAAAGTAGAAACAAAATAAGAACAACAAAGAAAAAGAAAGAAAGCGAAACATGGATATACAAAGTCCCGACAGAATATGATGTATAGATGAGTGAGTTGTTGGTATACCTCCCCCAAGCTTAGTCTTTTCGCCTAAGTGGAGATCAATCCCAATGCGACCAAGAAGTGGCATCTCAAAATATGACGAAGAAGTACCTTCATCCTGATATGAGCTCGAGGGCGCCCTGGTATGGTACACGGTGTAATAATCAGCGGGCGCCTCCTCCTCTTGGCTCTCGGCGCTGTAACATCCCAAGATTTTATCAAATTTTGGGGGAAATTTTTTGCTTTTGTTTTGCTTGAGATGATTGAAATTTCACAGGGATTTAAAACTTTTTGAGTCTATTTGAAAGTTTTATTATAAAATGTTTTAAACTTTCTACTTTGTTCTTGAAGACCCCTTTTGAGAAAAGAATCAATTATCAAAATACTTCTTTTCCAACCTTTATTCAAACCTATGCAAGTTTGCTTGCAAAGGAGTGAACCCCAAGGGTATTTTATTTAGTGAGGAATTCACTTCGAGAAACTAAGTTTGAAAGATAATTTCAAACATTGTTTTATAAAGAATTATTTCTTATTTTCAAAGGATTTATTTTCAAATCCACAAACAGCTTTATGCAAGCAAAACCTTTGGCCCCAATCCATATTTCTATTAAAGATCTTGTTTTTGATTTTGAAAACTTGTTTTCCTACTGACTTAAGACCTTGCAGTGATTCCTGTAAAATCTCTGGAAGTGGTTTAAATTGATTTGGAGCATTTTTGCAAAATCTGTGAAAGAATTAAGAAAACATAAAAGAAAAAGAAGTTTAGAAGAGAAAAATATGAAAACGGACCCCGGGAAGCCTTTCGGCCCAACTCCAGAAGCCGGCCACGGCCCAGTATCAAACCCGAAACGGTACCCCCTGTTCTCCCCTTGCCTCGCTGACGTGTGGGACCCACTAGCCAGGCCACGTCACCTTCTTCTTCCCTGGACCGCAAATCTCGCCGGAAACCGACCGAACTCGCCGTTAACTCCCCCTTCAATTCCCCTTTACTGCCTTGCCCGTTTCTTCCCCGAGCCATGACTATAAAAGCCCTACCCCTCCTCTCCATTTCCCCTCCTTTCCCCGAACCAGAGACGCTGCCAGGCCGGCGAATTTACTCGCCGGAGTTCGCCTTTGCTGCGGACAAGAACCTCGAAACCCGATGAGTGCAGACCATGCCGCGCTCCCTCTCCTGCACTAGAACTTTTCCCCTTCTTCGGAGCTCACGCTGATATTTTTCCTTGGTCCAAATGAGCAGTGGAACGAGCTCGTCGACGCTCACCCGAAGCTCACCGCCACCGTATCTCCTCCAGCCGCCTCCCCGCATCACTACTGGACGCAATCGACGACGCCGTCCACACCCTCGTCCTCCCCGCGTCGCACTGATCACCGTCCCGCTCACCACCTGCACCAGAGCTCACCGAAGCATCGCCGCTGCCGACCACCAGTACCAAACTCGCCAAAGCTGACCACCACGGTGAGCACACCCCCCTCCCATCTCCTCCCGACCGTCGGATCTAGATCCAGTGACTAGAATTAGATCACTTAGTGAAGAGGTATCTGTCGATCTGATCCGTCCAGATCTCTTTTGATCCAACTTCCCACAACCTTGATCCACCCGAATCGGTACCGGCCAATCAAATCACGCCGCGTGTCGGCCTCTGGTTAAAACAGAAATTCGATTTAGAATTTCAAATCAGATTTGATCCCCATCTTGCAAAATTCATATCTTTTGATCGGTAGGTCCAAAAATAGCAAATGATATACCGTTTGAATCCTTAGAACCTATAGAATCCAGCAGTACCATAAAATATTATATTTTATGGGTTCAATTTGAAACTATTTTCAAATTGAGTTAAACCCTTCTGTTAGCTTGATTAATTCATATCTTTTGTTCTGTTAATCCAAAAATTACAAATTTGTAGTCTCTGGATTCCATAGAACTTGCAGAACACCATAGGATCAAGAAAATCCAAATTTGATACGTGCACACACTTTGTGCATTCAAATCTTCTCAAATCACTATTTCGGCCATATCTTGAGTTCTAAAATTTATTTTAGAATAAATCCACTCGCAGTGGCGTTACCTTACTGCAAGTTATTCAGTAATGTCACATATTATTTTCTTGAGCCACTTCACAATTATTTGAATCTAAATATGAGGATTTGAGTAAATTCTACTATAGGGACAAAAACCATTCCCTTTAGCTCTATCCCCTTTCTGCTTTAGTGAATCCCATATTTCATGCCTAGTCATCAATGTTATCTGAACAGCATCTTGACCAAGATCATATCTACTTAGACCTACCTTGTTAAGTGCCCACTTATTCAAATTACAAAAGTGTTATTTGAGTAAAGTGTGAATACCATTCAATCTTAGTTTCAACCTTGCTACTATGGTATTGACCAAATCAACATCATAGTACTTAACCAAATCCTATTTACTCATCAGGAACCTTAAGCCACCTTTCACACATCACTTATACCTATCCTATACCTATAGCCATTTATTCATGTCTACTCAACCTTAGCCTTGCATAGAATTATTCAATCAACAAATGAGTTAATTGAGTAACTCAATTCTTCATTTCCTGGCCCATTGTCTAAGTGTAAAATATACTATTTAAGAATAATTGTTGTTACACTTATTCAATAGTATTGCTATTGCACTATTTTGTCTCTTATGTGAGTTACCCACATAAGATATTCCAAGATTCAATATGCTTTGATAAAGCATAAAGATTTCACTCATTATACCTTGTCTAATTCATATATACTCAAACTACAATTATGCCACTTGAATAAGATATGATTTCTTCCCAAGCCTAGATCACATTAATGTGGAGCTGTTACAACCCATACCATAGTAGGTGTTATACACCATGTTGATCAACGAACCAATTTAGCCATATCCCCAAATATCAACCATTTACATCCAATCCAATGCCCACTTAGTTTTGTTTTCATGTATTGAACTATTCAACTTGCAAATGTGCTATTTGAATAGTACAAGCACTCTTAAAGTTGCCTAGACCATTTCCCTCTCAAATCATACTGATCCTTCCCAACTAAGCCCTCAATTTCATTCATGATCTTTTATCGTACCCTCCAAATCACAACCTCTCAATAAAGCTAAATGGCTAAACAAATACCTTTGATTGCTTAAATTGTTTGTTTGTGAATGTTTGGAGTGTTTATGCCTTGTTCCTTTTGTACTATAGTTGGTGTGGAGGACTACATGCTTAGTTGAGGGAAGAGGATCGTCGTGTTCTTCAAAAGGCAAGTGACACACATGACCCTCTACCCATTTTACTTATGCATTAGTATATTCACCTCTTGTAGTATGCATGATAGGTGATTTATTCAACTGTTTTATCAAATGCTTAGATCCTAGTAGTGTGTAGCAATCCCTCAAACCCCACCTGTTAGGATGCTAAATACTTTGAAAAATATTGTTGCCATGCTTTGATCACTTGTTAAAAGTGTTTTGTGAACAAATTAAGAACTTCAACTAAAATGAAACACCTGGGTGGATTGGTTTGATAATGGAGGCGATGTTGAGTGGCGACCTGGGGCTGCACATTGTGTAGTTGTTGCCTGGGCAAGACCTGGGGCTACCCTTGTGTAGTTGCTGCCCGGGCGTACACTTGTGGTTTGCCACCCAGGAACAAAGAGATGGCTATGTCTTCCATGCTTAGTGTACTTCCAGTGCAGCCTTATGACATTATGGGCTCTGTCTTGACTGATTAGATGTGGGAGTGCAACTTGTGTGCAAGAAGACGGTGGTAGATGAATTATAGGTTGGGAGCGGATCTTGCCAGTTAGTTGCCCTCTCCTCTAAAAGTCTCGTTTCATTTTATGTATGGGCATAAAATGAATCGTAAGGTGAAAGTGCACAACCCTTGTAAGGTGTATAAAACTAATCGATTAGCCGTGTCCCCGGTTATGGACAATTGAGTCTCTAGACATGGAATGTACGGAAGAATCTCATCATCGATTTTGAATGATTAAAATTTGTCTAGAAAACCCCTAGGTAGGAACTAAGGACCATACACTCCGAGGGGTGGTGGTGCCTGAGGTTCCAAACCTTGTTGAGTTACGCCCAGAACTACATACCGGCCAGTATGAAGTGTATGGGGGTTGTCTTGACCCTTGAAAAATAAAATTTGTTGAAAGAAAGTATTTAAAATGGATTTTTTTTAGACAAAATTGGCTTTATGCAAATCAGCCTATGAGATCCACCAGCCAAAAGTCATGTAGTATAGTCTTTCCACAAAAATGCCACCAAATATGTGTCATTTGCCAGTACATCATTGTACTGACCCCTTTTGGGGGCTGCGTATTCAACGTGCAGGTCTTATTCGAGTAAGGAACCAGGATTAGGATCTCGAGCTTACATTCCAACATGGCTGCCTGTGGCACGTGATGAAGATGGAGGCTCCTTGCCACCTTGTTATTTTTCCGCTGTGTAAATTGTGAGATTTAAATGTTTTGTATCTGGATCCGCGATGTAATCTTGATACTATGCAATGATTATTTCATTTTGTTCTGTGGTGCTATCATTGATCCAGGGAGTAGCACTTAACACAGATGTTCCACCTTGATCTCAAGGTTGGAGCGTTACAAAATGGTATCAGAGCATAGTGTTGCCTGTAGGATCGAGACCCTAGGTTTTGACTAGACTAGGAAACCCAAAAATGATATCAAATGGACATCATTGCGCTTAGGATGTGTTTTGAAAATTTTGTTGCATTATAAGTACAGTTTGCTTTATTTTCTCGTAAGGCTTATCACTTTCATTTTACTTACACTGTTCTTCTTTCAAAATTTTAGATGATGTTCACCAAGCTGAAGGTCCCCTATGACGATGATGATGAGCTGTTTAGTGATCAGCTATCTCGCCTCTCTCGGATGCTGAACCTGTCACCTCCCACTTTTCGTGGTAGAGTGATACCCTGTGTGGTTCCCGAGATCGTCCGCTTGGAGATTGAGACCAGGATTGAGGGTCGTACCATTGGTACTCCCACGGAGACGGTGGTGTACTCAAGGATGTACCCAGGTTGGGAGACTGGTGTCATGATGGCCATGGAGGAGGCACTAGCTGGCACATGTGGAATGTACGTCCAGGAGATATCAGAGTTGGACAATTCCATCTACCAGTTTGGGAGGCGTAACCACGAGGGATGGGCCTTGAGGACTCCAGGGCGTCGTGAGGATTTACCGTGGACTGAGGTACAGTTAGAGGACATGGGGTCCTATGCCTTCAACCTGGAGGACATGCTGCGCAGTGAGATGGATGCCACTGATGATGCCAAGTACCAGCTCCTGCAGAAAGATGAGAAGATAGAGCAACTAGAGAGCACGATAGAGAAGCTAAAGGAGAAGAACAAAACACTTGAGGCCGCCAATGATAAGCTATCAGGTAAGGTTGAGGATCAGGAGGCCCAGATTGTAGGCTTTCGAGGACAGTGCATTTATCTTCACAAGGACCTGATGAAGTATAAGCCTTGGCCGCCCAAGAAAGGATCAACACCTACTGAAGAGGAGAAGGAGTCGACCTCGGAGCAGGTTGGAGCAGAGCCTGAGAAGCTAGAGCCTTGCCAGCCCACGGTAGAGGGAGATTCTGTGGAAAAGGTTCATGCGGCGCCACCTAGCCCTATGGTAAAGCGACGCAAGACAGGGAACACTAGAGCATATCTTGCACAGTTCAAGTAGTGAGACCACCACATTATGTAATAAATCGATGATCTTGTAATAGCTAGTCGTGCCACCTGGTGGTATGACCCCTTTTAACCTTGCTTTCCTAAAACTTGTAGTTTGACTTGTTGTGCTTAAGGATCTATGTTTGATGTGATCATCTATGCTTTCAAATGCTGGTTGCAATGCCTGTTAGAATTTTGTAGAAAGATGTTTTCCCTTGACCTATTTTGTTTGGGTAGGATCTTCCTTAGATCTCTTCTGTCTAACCCTTATCTATGCTAATCACTAAGCCTGTCCTAAAACCCAAACAGATGCAACCTCAACACGTGAACAACCGCAACAACACTCCGTTGGAAATAGCAATGCAACAGTTAGTTGAAGCGCATACAAGGATTACACAGATGATGACTCAGAATTTGGCTAATCGTGATGGTAGGGATTTACCCTTGGGAGTGCAGCAAGTACTGGACAATCATTCACAAATAGTACAAATGATGTCTCAGATGATGCCTAGTACCAATAACAGCCTGCCACGAGATGATCTTGATGAAGGGTCAGCAAAAGTTGGAGTTGAAGTGACACAGCGAGCCTGTAAAGGAGGTGGAGAAATAGGACACACCTCTAAGGACTGTCGTGAAGAGTGTCCCTACTGTGATATGAGTCACCCAGTTGGGGAGTGTCCCATGAGCCAAGTTACTTGTTTCTTATGTGAAGGAACAAATCATATTCCTGCTGAATGCAAGTTCTATTCCACAGTGCAATGAATGAATCAACAAGCCAAGGATAGAATGAGCCAACTGCCAGGAAGGACCCCTGAAGATGGAAGACTCAAAAGAAAGATGGAAGATAAAGACATGGGGACAACACACAACCCTACCTCTAAGTGTTGCTACTCATGTGAAGAAGAAGGACACTTGTCTAGAAATTTCCCAAAGAAACGAGAAAGTTTTCCCACGACTGTAGTGGAATATGAAGAAAATGAAGTGAGAGATCTTCTAGCCCTAGAAAGACCAAAAGGGAAGAAGGACAATAGCAAGGTGGTGTGCTTCCAATGCAAAGAGCTAGGACATTATGCGAACAAATGTCCAGAAAATCACCATAAAGTAAACATGCAAGATAGCGTGAAGAGAGACCTCCGTTTGATCACTTGTTACAAGTGTAAACAAAGGGGACACTACTCTGATAAATGTTCAGAGAAGGGTGCTCCAAGACCTCAGTAACGTGGAATGACTGAAGAATGCCGTAGATACAAGGTGAAGACACAACAAAGTACGGTCGAACCGGGAGCAATGGTATTCGGTTATTGCCTATAATAAACAAAGATTGGACTTGTAAGCCCAACGAGTAACTCCTTGTATGGTTGTAATTTCCCCAAAATTCGGCAAACCGAAAGTTTTACCATACAAGAAGTTATCACCTTACGGCCGAGTTGCCCAAAACCCTAGTTAGGAAACGATAGACTTTGTTTACAAATTCAAAAAAAAAAATTGGGAGCTTGGTCCCAAAATTTCGATGAAACTCGGTTTAAAATCTAGTGAGGTTGACTAAGAGTTAGAATACGAGGTTTGCAAAACTATGTATGAAGTAATGATTTGGGTGCAGGATGGATTGATCACCACTCCTACTACTCTTATTATTCGCTCTCGTAATGTTGGTTTTACATACCTAGAGAGACATACCTACATGAGAGGCGACGCCTTTAAACCATGACCTTAGGAGGATAAATATGCTACACCCCTATTAGTACGCCAGTGTGGCCAAAACGTAAGAATACGGTGAGGAACGACTACACGTTTCAGAAGCGTTTTTCTTAGTGGACCTTGAATGCGGAAACGGTTCGTTTACGACTTCAATTCCCCGAATTTTCGTTTCGACTCCCCACACGGCCTGTTCGACTACCCCTTAGCCTACAAAAGAGGATTCTTCCCCCTCCAGAGAGTCACAACAGAGACTGCCACCACCAACTATGAGATTTCCTCCTAGTTCCAAAGCCCAGCGCCACCGAAGTCTACCCCATCCCGACCTACGATGTTATGAGACAACTCCCCAAATCCATGGAACCCTGTTCCTGCCCATGAGAGCGTCCTCAGATCCCTTTTCCCTAAAAAGGAGTCCATCTTCGAGATATGACCAAGTTGTCCAGCGCCTTCCAACAACTATGAAGACGGTTGCTAAAGGAATTCTTAAGGACCATCTGGTACCTGTGGCAAGTAGCACGACTTGCTCCGGTAGCTTGAATGGGTTCAACAATGCTGGTTATAAGGCGACCTTCCGTCCCTTAAAGGTGCCAGTACCTCTTACAGAGTCCACCTTGTTTACCCCTATGAAATGCTTGAGAAGACTGCAGAGAGATGCCATCCTAATTCCTTGGGATGTGTGGTCTCATCATGTTCGTGGGGCAAGCATGCAGTACTTGGCACTGGATCATCTTTTGAGACTCTGCAATGAAAATCAGCTAAAAGGCGACAAGGAGTATGGTGATGGCCTGTATGCTGTCATGGCCTTGGTGAGGACCGACCAAGAGAAGGCTAGATACACATTCTTAGACGATGTGGACTACCTTGTTGAAGACAACGCGATGGATGATATCTGCCTATCACCAGAATTGGATGGAACAATTGGAATGCCCACTTTTGAACATAGCGGCGAACATCGACACTTATGAGAAGAGCGAATTCAGGAAAAATGGCGCAACGGTGAATTCAAGCTGGGAACAAAATGCAAGTGCCTAAGGAAGCATCAAGATACCACCAAGAAAGATCTTCTTTTAAGGGTGGTAGCACCCTAGTTCCATTAGGATCTTTAAAACCTTGTACCCTTTCTCCAATCTCGAGGACGAGATTTCTTTTAAGGGTGGTAGTCTGTAACATCCCAAGATTTTATCAAATTTTGGGGGAAATTTTTTGCTTTTCTTTTGCTTGAGATGATTGAAATTTCACAGGGATTTAAAACTTTTTGAGTCTATTTGAAAGTTTTATTAGAAAATGTTTTAAACTTTCTACTTTGTTCTTGAAGACCCCTTTTGAGAAAAGAATCAATTATCAAAATACTTCTTTTCCAACCTTTATTCAAACCTATGCAAGTTTGCTTGCAAAGGAGTGAACCCCAAGGGTATTTTATTTAGTGAGGAATTCACTTCGAGAAACTAAGTTTGAAAGATAATTTCAAACATTGTTTTATAAAGAATTATTTCTTATTTTCAAAGGATTTATTTTCAAATCCCCAAGTAGCTTTATGCAAGCAAAACCTTTGGCCCCAATCCATATTTCTATTAAAGATCTTGTTTTTGATTTTGAAAACTTGTTTTCCTACTGACTTAAGACCTTGCAGTGATTCCTGTAAAATCTCTGGAAGTGGTTTAAATTGATTTGGAGCATTTTTGCAAAATCTGTGAAAGAATTAAGAAAACAGAAAAGAAAAAGAAGTTTAGAAGAGAAAAATATGAAAATGGACCCCGGGAAGCCTTTCGGCCCAACTCCAGAAGCCGGCCACGGCCCAGTATCAAACCCGAAACGGTACCCCCTGTTCTCCCCTTGCCTCGCTGACGTGTGGGACCCACTAGCCAGGCCACGTCACCTTCTTCTTCCCTGGACCGCAAATCTCGCCGGAAACCGACCGAACTCGCCGTTAACTCCCCCTTCAATTCCCCTTTACCGCCTTGCCCGTTTCTTCCCCGAGCCACGACTATAAAAGCCCTACCCCTCCTCTCCATTTCCCCTCCTTTCCCCGAACCAGAGACGCCGCCAGGCCGGCGAATTTACTCGCCGGAGTTCGCCTTTGCTGCGGACAAGAACCGCGAAACCCGGTGAGTGCAGACCATGCCGCGCTCCCTCTCCTGCACTGGAACTTTTCCCCTTCTTCGGAGCTCACGCTGATATTTTTCCTTGGTCCAAACGAGCAGCAGAACGAGCTCATCGACGCTCACCCGAAGCTCACTGCCACCGTATCTCCTCCAGCCGCTTCCCCGCATCACTACTGGACGCAATCGATGACGCCGTCCACACCCTCGTCCTCCCCGCGTCGCACTGATCACCGTCCCGCTCACCACCTGCACCGGAGCTCACCGAAGCATCGCCGCCGACGACCACCAGTACCAAACTTGCCGGAGCTGACCACCACGGTGAGCACACCCCCCTCCCATCTCCTCCCGACCGTCGGATCTAGATCCAGTGACTAGAATTAGATCACTTAGTGAAGAGGTATCTGTCGATCTGATCGGTCCAGATCTCTTTTGATCCAACGTCCCACAACCTTGATCCACCCGAATCAGTACCGGCCAATCAAATCACGCCGCGTGTCGGCCTCTGGTTAAAACAGAAATTCGATTTAGAATTTGAAATCAGATTTGATCCCCATCTTGCAAAATTCATATCTTTTGATCGGTAGGTCCAAAAATAGCAAATGATATACCGTTGGAATCCTTAGAACCTATAGAATCCAGCAGCACCATAAAATATTATATTTTATGGGTTCAATTTGAAACTATTTTCAAATTGAGTTAAACCCTTCTGTTAGCTTGATTAATTCATATCTTTTGTTCTGTTAATCCAAAAATTACAAATTTGTAGTCTCTGGATTCCATAGAACTTGAAGAACACCATAGGATCAAGAAAATCCAAATTTGATATGTGCACACACTTTGTGCATTCAAATCTTCTCAAATCACTATTTCGGCCATATCTTGAGTTCTAAAATTTATTTTAGAATAAATCCACTCGCAGTGGCGTTACCTTACTGCAAGTTATTCAGTAATGTCACATATTATTTTCTTGAGCCACTTCACAATTATTTGAATCTAAATATGATGATTTGAGTAAATTCTACTATAGGGACAAAAACCATTCCCTTTAGCTCTATCCCCTTTCTGCTTTAGTGAATCCCATATTTCATGCCTAGTCATCAATGTTATCTGAACAGCATCTTGACCAAGATCATATCTACTTAGACCTACCTTGTTAAGTGCCCACTTATTCAAATTACAAAAGTGTTATTTGAGTAAAGTGTGAATACCATTCAATCTTAGTTTCAACCTTGCTACTATGGTATTGACCAAATCAACATCATAGTACTTAACCAAATCCTATTTACTCATCAGGAACCTTAAGCCACCTTTCACACATCACCTATACCTATCCTATACCTATAGCCATTTATTCATGTCTACTCAACCTTAGCCTTGCATAGAATTATTCAATCAACAAATGAGTTAATTGAGTAACTCAATGCTTCATTTCCTGGCCCATTGTCTAAGTGTAAAATATACTATTTAAGAATAATTGTTGTTACACTTATTCAATAGTATTGCTATTGCACTATTTTGTCTCTTATGTGAGTTACCCACATAAGATATTCCAAGATTCAATATGCTTTGATAAAGCATAAAGATTTCACTCATTATACCTTGTCTAATTCATATATACTCAAACTACAATTATGCCACTTGAATAAGATATGATTTCTTCCCAAGCCTAGATCACATTAATGTGGAGCTGTTACAACCCATACCATAGTAGGTGTTATACACCATGTTGATCAACGAACCAATTGAGCCATATCCCCAAATATCAACCATTTACATCCAATCCAATGCCCACTTAGTTTTGTTTTCATGTATTGAACTATTCAACTTGCAAATGTGCTATTTGAATAGTACAAGCACTCTTAAAGTTGCCTAGACCATTTCCCTCTCAAATCATACTGATCCTTCCCAACTAAGCCCTCAATTTCATTCATGATCTTTTATCATACCCTCCAAATCACAACCTCTCAATAAAGCTAAATGGCTAAACAAATACCTTCGATTGCTTAAATTGTTTATTTGTGAATGTTTGGAGTGTTTATGCCTTGTTCCTTTTGTACTATAGTTGGTGTGGAGGACTACACGCTTAGTTGAGGGAAGAGGATCGTCGTGTTCTTCAAAAGGCAAGTGACACACGTGACCCTCTACCCATTTTACTTATGCATTAGTATATTCACCTCTTGTAGTATGCATGATAGGTGATTTATTCAACTGTTTTATCAAATGCTTAGATCCTAGTAGTGTGTAGCAATCCCTCAAACCCCACCTGTTAGGATGCTAAATACTTTGAAAAATATTGTTGCCATGCTTTGATCACTTGTTAAAAGTGTTTTGTGAACAAATTAAGAACTACAACTAAAATGAAACACCTGGGTGGATTGGTTTGATAATGGAGGCGATGTTGAGTGGCGACCTGGGGCTGCACATTGTGTAGTTGTTGCCTGGGCAAGACCTGGGGCTACCCTTGTGTAGTTGCTGCCCGGGCATACACTTGTGGTTTGCCACCCAGGAACAAAGAGATGGCTATGTCTTCCATGCTTAGTGTACTTCCAGTGCAGCCTTATGACATTATGGGCTCTGTCTTGACTGATTAGATGTGGGAGTGCAACTTGTGTGCAAGAAGATGGTGGTAGATGAATTATAGGTTGGGAGCGGATCTTGCCAGTTAGTTGCCCTCTCCTCTAAAAGTCTCGTTTCATTTTATGTATGGGCATAAAATGAATCGTAAGGTGAAAGTGCAGAACCCTTGCAAGGTGTATAAAACTAATCGATTAGCCGTGTCCCCGGTTATGGACAATTGAGTCTCTAGACATGGAATGTACGGAAGAATCTCATCATCGATTTTGAATGATTAAAATTTGTCTCGAAAACCCCTAGGTAGGAACTAAGGACCATACACTCCAAGGGGTGGTGGTGCCTGAGGTTCCAAACCTTGTTGAGTTACGCCCAGAACTACATACCGGCCAGTATGAAGTGTATGGGGGTTGTCTTGACCCTTGAAAAATAAAATTTGTTGAAAGAAAGTATTTAAAATGGATTTTTTTTGGACAAAATTGGCTTTATGCAAATCAGCCTATGAGATCCACCAGCCAAAAGTCATGTAGTATAGTCTTTCCACAAAAATGCCACCAAATATGTGTCATTTGCCAGTACATCATTGTACTGACCCCTTTTGGAGGCTGCGTATTCAACGTGCAGGTCTTATTCGAGTAAGGAACCAGGATTAGGATCTCGAGCTTACATTCCAACATGGCTGCCTGTGGCACGTGATGAAGATGGATGCTCCTTGCCACCTTGTTATTTTTCCGCTGTGTAAATTGTGAGATTTAAATGTTTTGTATCTGGATCCGCGATGTAATCTTGATACTATGCAATGATTATTTCATTTTGTTCTGTGGTGCTACATTGATCCAGGGAGTAGCACTTAACACAGATGTTCCACCTTGATCTCAAGGTTGGGGTGTTACAGGCGCCCTGCTGCATGTGGAAGCCAAGCAACCTAAGCTGCTCGTCCAACTCCTCCTTTGAGCGCGACCAAGGTCCCCTGCAAATACTAAACAAACTGATCTGTGGCAAGGGAAGCTCCCTTTCATCTCCATCAGTAAATAACAATTTGTAAACTAGACTTCCTGTACAAGAGTTAGCAGTAACAAAGTGATGGATCTTCATAGCAGCAAGATCAAGTCTCTGTGGGACTAACAATGTATCATGAGGAGGAACAGAAAGGCCCAAAGCAGCACAATGCGCGCAGCAATAAGGCCTCCATATATGGGTCCCCTAGCAGCTAAACGACGAGCAATAAGAGCACCAAGGTTGTACTAGCTACTAACGTCAAGCGCGGTAGCTAGAAAAGCTAAATGATAATTAGAAATATTACTAGTGTTCTTCCTACCAAGAATACTAGTGGCAAGATAGTAAGCAAAGTATCTAATAGCTGGGAGTTGAATTTTCCTTATCTTTCCACGCTGGGTTGTGCGGTCATCATTATTGGTCACCCCTCGGTAAAGCTCCAGCAAATCAGCGGGTCGGTTCTGAATCTTCTTTGATGTCCCAAACATGGAAATACCTAGGATGCTGCAAAATCTCTCCAAAGACATGGTGATAAACTTATCATAAATTTTAAATGCAATAGATGGCTTGAAGGCGGAGTTAGAAAATTTAAAGCTCCCAACAAAAATCTTTGTGAGCATAGCATATTGGTCACTCTCATCAAGCATGTATGTAGTCAAACCAACCCTGTCAACAAGGAGTAAGAAATCCTCAAGAATACCTGCATCACTCAAAAAGTTAGTACAAGGGAAAGTTGATGGATGTGCATCTCCATCATCCCCCTCATCAACAATGCTCGGTGACATAAGATCTTCATTGTAGGATGTCCTGAATTGAGTAGTTGATCTTGAAGGCCTTAATGACCTTGGTGCTTCTCTCAAAGACTTCTCCATAAGTGTGATTATCCATTTCCCTTTTCTGAAATTTTTAAGCAAACCTCATAAAAATGATTTTGAGACAAAGAAATGAAGGAAACTACTATAGGGAGTTGCAAGAGGGCTAACATGCATCAAAATAACTTATCTAAGCAATAGAACAAGCATGCAAAGTCACTTAACCTACCACCTATAGTGCTAAAATACTCAAGAAAATACTCCACTAAACAAAATTCTACTTGGACAATCGAAGGAGTCACATACCAAAGAACAAATGCTCCCAATCTCGACAGCAAAGATGGGCTGAGAAAGGAGATTGAAAATCGCGAGAAAGAACATCAAGAACACGGGTTTGAGCAATGGAGTGGAGATTTTTCGGGAGAGAGAGTGAAATGGCAGGTGGAGAGGTAAGTGGAGGGCCAGGGGGCCCCACACCATCCCATGGCGCGACCTGGCCTTGGCCCGCGCCACCATGTGGTGTGGTGGCATGGTGGGTCCCCCTGGGCTGTCCTAGGTGCCTCTCTGCCCCAAATTTGAAGTAAAAATTTAAAAACAATTTTCTAGAATTTTTTGTGAAACTTTTTTTTTGAGGATTTTAAAAAATTGACAAAAGATTAAAAACTCGGGAAAACAAAAATGGAACGATGGAAAACAAATTCAAACCAAGTCAACAGCAGCTCTAAGATACTCTAATATGCAACTGAACAGTGAAAACAAAAGTGAACAAGGTGAAAACATGAGTAAACAAAAGTAATTGCGGTGAAAACATAGTTTCATTCATTCAAAAACCGCTTTGTTAACAAGGTTGATCAAGTCTTGTTATCAAAACAATTTTTATGAAACAAAACTTTCCATTTAACTAAATGATCATGTTACCTCGACCTTGATAGGCATAATCCCAACCATAACAATTTTATACTCTTCTTTGGGCTTTAGCCTTGAACAATAAATTTCTCCAACTTTAATGGTCTCAATGTTTTTGATTGAATTTAGACCATATTTTCTATCAATCTTTTTGGGAAAATAAACCATGTGCTCCTTATCATTAACATTAAAAGTTACTTTCCCTTGGTTGCAATCAATAACGGCACCTGCAGTGTTAAAAAATGTCTCCCAAGAATAATAGACATATTATCATCTTCATGCATTTCCAACACAACAAAGTCAGTTAATATCAAACAATTGTTAGCCACTTGAACAGGAACATCCTCACATATACCAATAGGAATAGTAGTAGACTTATCATCCATTTGCAAAAATATATTAGTTGATATCAATTTTTCTAGATCAAGTCTCTTATAGAGAGAAAAAGGCATGACACTAACTCCAGCTCCCAAATCACACAAAGCAGTTCTAACATAGTTATTTTTAATAGAGCAAGGAATAGTTGGTATACCTAGATCTCCAAGCTTCTCTGGAACCTTGGCATTGAAAGAATAATTAGCAAGCAAAGTGGAAATTTCCTCACTAGGAATCTTCCTTTTGTTAGAAACAATATCCTTCATATACTTTGAATAAGGAGGCATTTTAATAGCTTCAGTCAAAGGAATTTGCAGAATTAAGGGTTTCATCCGTTCACAAAACCTGTTATAGTGTTCTTCTCCTTGGATTTGTGTTTCTTACCAGGAAAAGGCATTGGTTTTTGCACCCAAGGTTCTATCTCACTACCATGTTTATTGGCAATTAAATCCTCCTTGGTGTACTTTGCATTCTTAGCAAGCTTTTCTAGTTCCTCCTCTACTTTTTATTTATCAGAAGCATTACTGCTTTTAGTTTCAGCATCAGAAATAGAAACACTATTAGGATCCTTACCTGTTTCAGAAGATTTTGCAATTGTTTTATGCTTCTTCTTGTTTTTCCTGGAAAGAGTACCATTACCTGCAGCATGTTGAGAATCCCGTTCGATCCTCTTAGGATGTCCCTCAGGATATAAAGGATCCTGAGTAGAAGCACCACTTCTAGTGCTTATTTCACAAGCATGTTTTTCTCTAGAAGCGTTAACTAGCAAATCTTTTTACACCCTAGTGAGCCGATCAATTTGAGTCTGAACCATTTTAAAATGTTTAACAAGCATCTTAACATCATTGGAGGTTCTCTCCACAATATCATGCAACTTATTAATAGCTCTAGAGTTCTCCAACAGATGATTCTGCACCCTCTTATTAATGTTATCTTGCTTAACAATAAAATTATCAAACTCATCTAAGCATTGATCAGGAGGTTTAGAGTAAGGAATATCTCTATTATCAAAGCGTTGGAGAGAATGTACCTCAATAGTGGAGGAGCGAGGGATTGGCTTACATAATTCTTCTATAGGTGGTAGATTCTTAACATCTTCAAATTTTATACCCTTCTCCTTAAGAGATTTCTTGGCTTCTCTCATCACTTCATCATTTAATTCAATCATTCCCCTCTTCTTTGGTGTTGGCGCTGGTGTTGGCTCAGACATATTCCAATCATCATAATTCCGGCATATTTTAGCCATTAATTCTTCAACATCAGCAGGAGTTCTTTTCCTAAAAACACAACTAGCACAACTATCTAGGTATGTCCTAGATTCAGCAGTTAGTCCATTATAAAATATATCAAGGAGTTCATTTTTAGGTAATGGATGTCCAGGTAGTGCTCTAATTAAAGAACAAAACCTTGCCCATGATTCAGGCAGTTTCTCTCCTTTTACCTGCTTAAAGTCAAAGATTTTCTGCAAAGCAGCATGTTGAGCACTAGCAGGGAAATATTTCTGAAAGAAAGCATTAACCAGAGCAATAGGACAATCAATAGATCCAAGAGATAGATTATTAAACCAAGCTTTAGCTTCACCTTTTAAAGAGAAAGGGAAAATCTTGGCGACAAAGTAAGTGCGCAACTTAATATCATCCAAAAATAAGTTACTCAAAGCAGAGAGCTCATTCATATGTCCCATAGCACTTTCATTTTCAGTACCACAAAAAGGTTCTTTCTCAACAATAGATATATTAGATAAATCTAAAGAGAAATCATAATCCTTATCACTAATGTTTATGGGAGACATAGCAAACTTAGCATCAGGAGACAACTTATATCTAACAGCACGTCTTGCAAGAAGATCTCTAATAGCACCAGCATCACTAGTAGCATGAAATTCATCAATAAACTCATCATTGAGTTCAATATAAGCTTCCTCAAGATCATCACTAGGACATTCTCTAGACTCAGGTGAACTAATAGGTGTAATAGTGTTTCCCATTTGTTTAGTCCTAGCAATTGTAGCATCTAGGAAGGAACCTAACGAACCACTCTCATCAAGCACAGTAGAAGCATCATCAAAATTATCAGAAGCATTTTCAAAATCAATAGAAGCAGTATCATGTGCATGCGGTGGTGTAAGCAACTTACTCATCACAGATGGTCAATCAAGAGCAACAGAGGTATTCAGAGTTGTACCTCTTCTTGTAGTGGATGGCAATATAGGAACTTTTCCATCACAAGGTTTACCCATGATGAATGGATTGCAGCGAATAATATGAATTCCAAGTGAACTTACAAATAAAGCTATGCTCCCCGGCAACGGCGCCAAAAAATAGTCTTGATGACCCACAAGTATAGGGGATTGCAACAGTCTTTCAGGGAAGTAAAACCCAAATTTATTGATTCGACACAAGGGGAGCCAAATAATATTTATAAGCCTTAACAGATGAGTTGTCAATTCAGATGCACCTGGAAACAGACTTTCTCGCAGCAGATTATCAGTAGCAACAGTTTTATAGTAGTGGCAGTAGCAAAATAGTAGCAGTAATAGTAAAATAAAGACAGTAGCGGTATCAATAGTAAACAGTAGGATTTAATACTGTAGGCATATAGATGGATGAAAGGGCGTTGCATGGATAAGATAATTTATGTAATAATCAAGACATGGGCAATTGCAGATAAATAAACATAAATCATCCTAGTACTAAGTAACCATAGGCATGTGTTCCGTATATAGTCGTACGTGCTCGCAATGAGAAACTTGCACGACATCTTCTGTCCTACCAGCCCGTTTGCAGTGGGGCCTCAAGGGAAACTACTGGTAATTAAGGTACTCCTTTTAATAGAGCACCGGAGCAAAGCATTAACACTCTGTGAACACGTGTGATCCTCACATCATAGCCATCCCCTCTGATTATCCCAATTATTGTCACTTTGGGGCCTCGGGTTCCGGACAATGATATATGTATACAACTTGCAGGTAAGATCATAAACAACGATTATCTTCATGAAACAATAACATGTTCAGATCTGAGATCATGGCACTCGGGCCCAAAGTGACAAGCATTAAGCACAACAAGTTGCAACAATGTCAAAAGCACTAACAATGGATACTAGGCACCATGCCCTAACAATCTCATAGCAATTACATGAATGATCTCATCCAATCCCTACCATCCCCTTCGCCTATAGCGGGAATTACTCACACATGGATGGGGAAATCATGGATGGTTGATGGAGAGACGTCGGTGATGATGATGGCAATGATCTCTTCCAAATCCCCGTCCCGGCAGGGTGCCAGAATGGAGTTTTTGGTTCCGAATCATTATTTCTGGTGGTGGCGGCGCAGCGGAACTCTATCTGGGAAAAACGCCGAACCCCCGATATTTTCAGGTCAGAGGGTATATGTAGACAGAAGGAGCGGTCGAGGCGATGGCTGGGGCGGCCACACCACCCCCTGGCGTGGCCTGGCCTGGCCCGCACCACTAGGTGGTGTGAGCCCCTCGTGGCCCCTCTCCGTCTCGTATTCTGGCTCCGTGTGTCTTCTGATAAAATAAGAATTTTGTGGTATTTTCCAGAATTTTTCCTGAAAGTCAGATTTCTGCACAAAAACGAGACACCAGGGCAATTCTGTTGAAAATAGCGTTACTCCGTGTTAGTTGTATTCAAAACACATGAATTAGAGGGAAAACAACAGCAAAAGGGTTCGGGAAAGCAGATACGTTTTGGACGTATCAACTCCCCCCAAGCTTAGCTTATTGCTTGTCCTCAAGCAATACAACTAACAAGCTGAATGCGATAAAAGAAACTTTCACGACCAACTAAGAGAACAATAATGGCCATAATCATTCATAGCGACAAAACATTATTAACCAAAGCATAAAGTGATATCAGAAGTCAAAAACCAAATGATCATAGAGGCTTGAGGTGACTATTTTAAAGTCAAAACATGGTGTAAGCATGCGCCAAGTCAACCCAAATAAAGCATCAAAGGAGAATGTCACAATATTATGCTTCTATATGATAAAAACAACACATGATTCTTTCAAAGGCACATTAAGCACTCTCAGTTATTTGAGACAAGTCATGCTACAATAATAACTACTAAGCATATAATTAAAATAATATCTAGCATGACATGATAAAGTCTAAGCAACAGTCTAAACAAACTCCCATTTGCACCACTATAAACATGAAACATTTTACTCTTTCCAACACCAATCAACCTATTTGAAACAACTCTCAAGGATGAAAAGCAACAAAGACCAGAGGTCTAAACACACCTAGCTACAAATAACTAACAAGTTCTGAACAAAAATAAAGGCGAAAAACAAAAGCTAAATGCAGTACTAGAAAAAGAGAACACTCGTGGAACGATAAGGCTGGAAACTAGAGTGTTCTAGGCAATGAAAACAGAGTGTGTCTTCTCCAAAAGAAATATGCTGGGTTCCAACCATTTATTTCAGCAAATAAAACAAAAGAAAACTGAAAGCAAAAATAAATATGCTCCAAGAAAAACACATAACATATGAAGCAATAAAAATATAGTATCTTGAAAGATGATCTGATATTTTTGTTGATGAAGAAGGGGTGCCTTGGGACATCCCCAAGCTTTAACACTTGTACTTCTTTGATATTTCTTGGGGTGACATGGGCATCCCCAAGCTTGAGCTTTTGTCCATACTTCATCTCATCTCATCATTCTCCTTTCCGTACACTTGAAAAATTCCTTCATACAAAACTTCACACAATTCTCATTAGCAACATTAGTGTATGCAAGATAGCAGATCCACTTTTGGTTCAGTTTCAACTCAAGTAAAACACTTATTAACACATTATATACTGTAGCAACTTCTCTCAAAAGTTCCGTGATCAAAAGAACTCAAAAAGAAAGAGATCAAGAGGCAAATGCAAATAGTGGTAGAAATCTGTCAAAACAGAACAGCTGGTAAAGATCAATTTTTTCAAAACTCTTCTGTTGCTCAAATCGAAAAGTACAAAACTAATAAAATTTAGATAATAACCTGGGGCATGTGCACAAGAAATTGCAGCTCAAAATGATGTTCTAGGAATTTTCACGAATTTTTATAGCGAGGCACAAAAATCTATTTCAGGACAGCAACTTCCCCAAATCTTACCTTCTTCCAAATAGAGGCTATTTGTTGGCACAAAAATGAAATAAAAATGATAAAGAGAAGTCATTACAGTAGTAACAACTTCCAAGACTCAACAAAAAGAAAAATTATTGAAAAGAAAACATTGGGTTATCTCCCAAGAATGCTTTTCTTTAATGCCTTTGAGCTAGGCGCAGAAAGTGAGAATCAAGTATTTTCAAATGAAGAAGCATCAAGTTCATAATTTGCTCTAATAATAGAATCAAAAGGTAGCTTCTTTCTCTTTCTAGGAAAGTGTTCCATATCTTTCTTGAGTGTTAATTGATATCTAATGGTGTCTTCTTTCATATCAATAATAGCACCAACAGTTCTAAGAAAAGGTCTTCCCAAAATAATAGGACAAGAAGCATTGCATTCAATATACAAAACAAGGAAATCAACTGGAACAAGGTTATTGTTAACCATAATAAGAGCATCATTAATCCTCCTCAAAGGTTTCTTGTTAGTAACATCGGCAAGAGGAACATCAAAATAACAATTTTCTAATGGTGGTAAACCAAGCATATCATAATTTTTTTTAGGCATAACAGAAATACTTGTACCAAGATCACATAAAGCATTACAATCAAAATAATTCACATTCATCTTAATGATGGGCTCCCAACCATCTTCTAACTTTCTAGGAATAGAAACTTTTTGTTTTAACTTATCCTCTCTAATTTGCATGACAACATTTGTAATATGTTTTGTAAAAGCCATATTCATAGAACTAGCATTAGGACTTTTAGCAAGCTTTTGAAAGAACAAAATTACTTCAGAGATATTGCAACCATCAGCATCAAAATCATTACCATCAAAGGTAGTAGAACCATTGTCTCCCATACTCTGAAAAATTGCAGCACTTTTATTAGAAAAAGTTTCCGTAGTTTTAGGCAATTTCGCACAAGGAGTAGGGATTTTATCTACACTAATCACTCTACCATTAAAAGTAGGAGGTTTGCAAGCATTTGAAACAACATCACTAGTGGAGGTAATAGTACAAACTTTACTCATATTTCTAGCAATCTCATCTTCTCTTTCCCACCTAGCATGCAATTATGCTAACATCCTAACGTTATCATCAATTCTAACTTGAATGGCATTCAAAGTCTAGCTTTCTTCAACATGAGGCATAACCTTTAATTTCAGAAGTTCAACATCAAGAACAAGGCTATCAACTTTAGAAGCAAGAACATCAATTTTACCAAACTTTTCCTTAACAAACTTATTAAAAGCAGTTTGTCTACTAATGAATTCCTTAAGCATGACTTCAAGGTCAGAGGGCTGGTGGCGCGGTGATGATGGTGTGAAAGCTTCTTCTTTAATACACGGCAACAGTGATAGAAACTTCTACGACCAAGTTGACATGGGAATGTGTAGTAAATGACCGGCCAGTTGGAAAACCCCAAGAGAAGGTTTTGATGAAGATAGCAGCAAGTTTTCCCTCAGTTATGAAACCAAGGTTATCAATCCAGTAGGAGGATGAAATACGACTGAAGGTGATGCCCGCTAGCTTCGTGACACCTCCGGACAATTTATAGGGCGCCTCGTCCAAGCTTTGCTTTGCGAGCGGCAACGTGGAACCTGCACATAACACAACCAAATACTTTGTTCCCAACTTACGATGAGGTTGTCAATCTCACCGGTTTGCTTGAAACAAAGGGTATGAGCGTATCGAGTTGAAAGTAATAGTAATATGCGAGTAAAGTAAACAGTGCGAGTAAATTAAACAGGTGATAGAAATATAAAGGAAATAGGACTGGGGTCCACAGTTCACTAGTGGTGTCTCTCCATAAGATAAAATAACATATGCTGGGTAAACAAATTACAGTTGGGCAATTGATAGAATAAAGATAACGTGCATATGTCGAGAGGATCACTATGAGATTTACTCTGGGCATTACAACAAGATACATAGACCGCCATCCAACTGCATCTATGACTAATAATCCACTTGTGGCGAATCAATCCGTGAACTCCACAAGTATTAAGTCGCGAACAACAGATAATTGCATTAAGCAAAGTGTGTAATGTAAACAAAGCATACGCCCTCGAGCATATGAATGTTGTTTTCCTCCTAGTAGCAACAGCACATCTACAACCTTAGAGGTTTTTGTCACTCCCCCAGATTAAATAGAGGCATGAACCCACTATCGAGCATAAATACCCCCTCTTGGAGTCACTAGCAACTACTTGATCAAGATAGCTACTAACAACGGAGAGCATGCAAGATCATAAACAACATAGAGATAACATAAGATAAAATTCAGTACATCAACTCAATCATAACACCAATATTCATCGGATCCCAACAAACACAATATGTAGAATTACATAACGGTGATCTCGATCATGTAAGGCAGCTCACGAGATCTAAACATGAAGCACATGGTGGAGAAGACAACCATCTAGCTACTGCTATGGATCCATAGTCCAAGGTAGACTACTCACTCATCGTGCAGGAGGCAAACATGGCGATGAAGAAGACCTCTGGTGGCGATTCCCCTCTCCAGCAGGGTGCCAGGAAGGGCTTCTGGACCCTCCCAATCTTCGGGAAAGTGATCGGGTATTTAGGTTTTTCCTGTCGGGGGGTCTTTATAGGCGAAGGGGCGGCGTCAGAAGTGGACCAGGGGGCCCACACCACCAGGCGGTGCAGGCAAGCCCTAGGCCGCACCGCCCTGTGGTGTGGCCACCCTCTGGTCCGGCTCCGTCTCCTCTTCGGTCTTCTGGAAGCTCCGTGAAATATCTGAACGACTGGCTTTGGTTTCATCCAATTCCGAGAATATTTCCTGTGTAACTTTTCTGAAACACAAAAATAGTAGAAAACAGGGAACTGGCACTGTGGCATCTCGTTAATAGGTTAGTTCCAGAAAATGCATAAAAATGCCACGAAGTGTAACGAAACACTAAACAAATGGTGTAAAAATAAGCATGGAGCATCAAAAATTATGGATACGTTGGAGACGTATCAGCATCCCCAAGCTTAACTCCCGCTCCTCCTCGAGTAGGTAAGTGATAACAAAAGAAATAATTTTTGAGGTGACATGCACCTACACAATCTTGATCATCTATGTAAGTGTTGTGTGCTGGGATCAAAAGAACTTAAAACATGGGCATGAAAGATATAATCTTGATAGAAGAAACTTAGCAACCATGTTATAGCATGAATATGAACACAAACAAAAGATCATGAAAATGAAACAATGAAAGTCAAACATGTGTTCAAATCATAAGAAAAAACATACAAATGGTTTTCAGCTTGTCCTTCATGGAGAGCAAAACATAAATGCATAGGACACCTTCAAGTTTAAGAGGGCGACTAGATACAAATAATTTGAGAGCAAGTGAAACCAACAATATGAATCAATCAATGAAAACTTTGGGACAATGCACATTATACTCAGAATGACAACTATGCTCTCTTAATGGTGCATAAAGATAGAAGGTGGAGACTCAACATAAAAATAAAAATAAAGGCCCTTCGCGGAGGGAAGCAGTGATTGCAAGTTTTATAAACCTTCAAAAATTATGGTACTTACCGGCTTTGAGATCTCATTGCCCCCATCTTAAGCATCTTGAATGATTAAAGTTAATGCGAGAACACTTATGCTGCCTATGCTTGACAAATCATAAGTTGAAAACCTTGTGTCCCGTGAAATACGAATACCCAAACCTCATGCTACTTTACTTAGAGTCCCAAGCAAGCTCTTGTCATTGTAAGTATGCACGTATCATCGAGAACCGCCAACGGGGTACCTCCGTGCTCGATGACATGGAACAAGCCCACATCAAAATGACAGGACAAACAGACAATGAACATCTTGACATCTCTTTTATTTACCATTGGTATAGCTTTTTATTGAGAGATGCGTCGTCAAATGTTCACTATGGGCATGCTGTAAATTTCCACCATGAATTATGCATGGCTTAGATTAGTGGCCCAGGCGTTTCTCTAACACGTATACCAACTCCATGATCCCACAAGATTCCCAATTTATTTCACACCGCGAGTATCCATAAACAAAAGATCACGATATCAACTCAAATGAAAGATAGTGCAATGTTGAAAGCTTGCCCCATGACGGCATGGCTGGGCTAATTCCCAACTTACAACTTGCAAGCATAACAACTCAACATAAGAGAGCACAATGTCAAAATTTTAAAGCAAGAAAAGTAAAGTGTGCCACCCGGTTCGTGAGAGCTTTACTGACCAATTTTCGCATAACACCAAAAAGAGTTTAATTTGAAGGATAGATAAAAGCAAGTCAAATGTACTTTGGAATAGAAAATTGCTAATAGGTATGTATGGTGGACACTTTGGAACAACTTGGTTTTTAGGAGTTGGATGCACGAGTAGAGCTCATACTCAGTACAAAATGAGGTTTAGTAAAAGACTGGGAGCGACCAACTAAGAGAGCAATAATGGCCATAATCATGCAGAGCGACAAAGCAACATTAAAAGAAGCATAAGATGGCATCAAAAGTCAAAAACTAAATGATCATAGAGGCAATGAAAACTTTGTATGAGTCAAACATGTGTAAGCATGTGCCAAGTCAACCCAAATAAAGCATCAAAGGAGAAAACCAAAATAATGCTTCCAAATAATTAAAACAACTCATGATTTTTCAAAGGCTCATTAAGAAATCTCAGTTATTTGAGACAAGTCATGCTACAGCAAAACCACTAAGCATACTATCAAAAAGACATCAAGCACGACATGCAAAATCCTAGGCCGCAGTCTACACAAGCTCCTTCTTGTACCACTTTTTTGCATAAAGCTTTTTCTCTTTTCCAACACCATTCGAACTTTTTATAACCAACTCTTTTGATGAAAACCAACATGGACCAGAGGTCAACACACACCTTGATAAAAAGATATAACAAGATCTGAACAAAAATCAAGGTGAAAATCGAAAACTAAACACAGTTCTAGAAAAAAAGAACACTCGTTGAAACAGTAAGAATGAAAAACGGAGTGTTCTTGGCAAATGAAAAGCAATGCAACTTCTCCAAAAGGAATTTGTTGGGGTCCAACCATTTATTGCAGCAAACAAAACTAAACAAAACTGAAAACTAAAAACTAAAAACAACTGACGCTCCAAGAAAAATGCATAATGCATGAAGCAATAAAAATATAGTGCGTTGAAAGGTGACCTGATTTTTGCTGATGAAGAAGGGGTGCCTCGGGGGCATCCCCGAGCTTTGACGCTTGTACTTCTTGGATATTTCTTGGGGTGATATGGGCATCCCCAAGCTTGAGCTTTTTTCCATTCTTCAACTCATCTCATCATTCTCCAATCCCTACACTTGAAAACTTCCTTCATACAAAACTAAACAGAAGTCCATTAGCAACATTAGTGTAAGCATAACATTGAATCAACCCTTTTTGCTTCAGGTTTCAACTCAAAACCACCACATATAAAGCATATACTACTGTAGCAAATTCCCCAAAAGTTCCGTGATCAAAAGAACTAAAAAAGAAAGCGATAAAGTGGCAAACACAAATATTGGCAGAAATCTGTCAAAACTGAACAGCTGACAAAGGTCGACTTGTTAGAGGGTTTTCTGTTGCTCAAATCAAAAAGTGTTCAACTAATGAAAGTTTGGAAATAACCTGGGGCATATGCACAAGAAATCTAAGGTCCAAAAGATATATAGAGAATTTTCATGAATTTTTATGGTGCAGCACCAAAAACTGTTTCAAGACAGCAATATCCCCAAATCTTACCTCGCTCAAATTAGAGGCTTCTCTTGGCACAAAAACAAAATAAAAAGGATAAGGAGAGGTTATTACAGTAGTAATAACTTCCAAGACTCAAATAAAAGAAAAAGAACTAAATGTAAAAACATTGGGTTATCTCCCAAGAGTGCTTTTCTTTAACGCCTTTGAGCTAGGCGCAGAAAATGTGAATCAAGTAATATCAAGTGAATCATTAAGATCAACTGTTTCCTCAAGATCACCACTTACCACACTAGGCACCTTAGAGGTTCCCGAAGATGATTCAACGTGCAAGTCACTCTTTGTTGAACTAGAAGTCTTACCAATCTTAAAAACATGCTGCGGTTTAGGCACAGACACCTTGGGAACATACATAAATTTTTTCTCTTTTCCACCAAAAGCTTTCTCTTTCTTAAACTTAAGAGAAGAGAAAATTGAACTTAAAGTTTCCATGGACTACTCAAGTTTCCCAATCCTAAGGTTTTGACTATCAAGAGTAGTGCTAGCTTCTAAAACGGTGATTCTCTTACCGATACCCTCTATCAATTCATTAACACAGCTAGCATTATCAAGGATATTTGGCAAATGTTTTTCTAAAGAGCTAAGCTTTTCTAAAACTTCCTCCAAAGTGACCTCAGTTTTAACAACATGAATAGGTGGTACTCCCACTAAACTTTTAATTAAAGTGCATGCTTCAAGAGCGGGAGTACCCAGAAAATTACCTCCTGTGAGAGTATCAGGAACGTACCTATACCAACTAGTTATACCAACATAAAAATTTCTAAGGAGGATCATGGTAGAATGCTTCTTTGTACACCTATGATGGGAATTGCTAATACGGTACCAAGCATCTTTCAAGCTCTCTCCCCCTTGTTGCTTAAAAGTACGAGCTTCAACTTCAGGATTACTCATTCTAACAAGACTATAAGCAAGTAAATAAAATCAACTATAAAGGATACTAATTTTTTTAGGTTTTTGATAAAACGATGCAAGTAAAATAAAGTAAAACAAAACTTAAAACAAAGTAAAGGATGTGCGTGTGAAACTCCCCTTGCAGAAGTCTTCTTCCTCCCCGGCAATGGCGCCAGAAAACTTGTTGGTGGCGCGGTGATGATGGTATGAAAGCTTCTTCTTTAATACACGGCAACGGCGACAGAAACTTCTGCGACCAAGTTGACGTGGGAATGTGTAGTAAATGACCGGCCAGTTGGACAACCCCAAGAGAAGGTTTTGATGAAGATAGCAGTAAGTTTTCCCTTAGTTATGAAACCAAGGTTATCAATCCAGTAGGAGGATGAAATACGACTGAAGGTGATGCCCGCTAGCTTTGCGACAGCTCCGGACAATTTATAGGGCGCCTCGTCCAAGCTTTGCTTTGCGAGCGGCAACGTGGAACCGGCACACAACACAACCAAATACTTTGTTCCCAACTTACGATGAGGTTGTCAATCTCACCGGTTTGCTTGAAACAAAGGGTATGAGCGTATCGAGTGGAAAGTAATAGTAATATGCGAGTAAAGTAAACAGTGCGAGTAAAGAACACAGGTGATAGCAATATAAAGAAAATAAGACCGGGGTCCACAGTTCACTACTGGTGTCTCTCCATAAGATAAAATAACACATGCTGGGTAAACAAATTACAGTTGGGCAATTGATAGAATAAAGATAACATGCATATGTCGAGAGGATTGCTATGAGATTTACTCTGGGCATTACAACAACATACATAGACCGCCATCCAACTGCATCTATGACTAATAATCCACTTGTGGCGAATCAATCCGAGAACTCCATAAGTATTAAGTTGCGAACAACAGATAATTGCATTAAGTAAAGTGTGTAATGTAAACAAAGCATATGCCCTCAGCATATGAATGTTGTTTTCCCCTAGTAGCAACAGCACATCTACAACCTTAGAGGTTTATGTCACTCCCCCAGATTAAATAGAGGCATGAACCCACTATCGAGCATAAATATCCCCTCTTGGAGTCACTAGCAACTACTTGGCCAAGATAGCTACTAACAACGGAGAGCATGCAAGATCATAGACAACATAGAGATAACATAAGATAAAATTCAGTATATCAACTCAATCATAACACCAATATTCATCGGATCCCAACAAACACAACATGTAGAATTACATAACGGTGATCTCGATCATATAAGGCAGCTCATGAGATCTAAACATGAAGCACATGGTGGAGAAGACAACCATCTAGCTACTGCTATGGACCCATAGCCCAAGGTAGACTACTTACTCATCACGCCGGAGGTAAGCATGGCGATGAAGAAGACCTCCGGTGGTGATTCCTCTCTCCGGCAGGGTGCCGAGAAGATCTTCTGGACCCTCCCGATCTTCGGGTCGACGGCGGCGGTGGATCACGATGTGTTCTGGAAAAGTGATCGGGTATTTAGGTTTTTCCCGTCGGGGGGTCTTTATAGGCGAAGGGGTGGCGTCAGAAGTGGATCAGGGGGCCCACACCCCCAGGGGGCGTGGGCCAGCCCTAGACCGCGCCGCCTTGTGGTGTGGCCACCCTCTGGTCCGGCTCCGTCTCCTCTTCGGTCTTTTGGAAGCTCCGAGAAATATCTGGACGACTGGCTTTGGTTTCGTCCAATTTCGAGAATATTTCCTGTGTAACTTTTCTGAAACACAAAAATAGTAGAAAACAGGGAACTGGCAGTGTGGCATCTTGTTAATAGGTTAGTTCCGGAAAATGCATAAAAATGCCACGAAGTGTAACGAAACACTAAACAAATGGTGTAAAAACAAGCATGAAGCATCAAAAATTATGGATACGTTGGAGACGTATCAAGGGCGCACTCCTATTGTTGTTGGAGGAATTACCATAAGAATTACCATAACCATTACCATTAGTAGAAGGATATGGCCTATAAATGTTGCTACCAAAATTATTCCTATAAGCATTGTTGTTGAAATTATTATTTCTAATGAAGTTCACATTAACATGCTCTTCTTGAGCAACCAAAGAGGCTAAAGGAACATTATTAGGATCAATATGCGCCTTACCATTAGCAAGCATGGACATAATGGTATCAATCTTACCACTCAAGAAAGAGGTTTCTTCAACAGAATTTACCTTCTTACCTTGTGGAGCTCTCTCGGTGTGCCATTCAGAATAATTTACCATCATATTATCAAGGAGCTTTGTTGCGGTGCCCAAGGTATTGGACATAAAAGTACCTCCAGCAGCTGATCCAAAAGGTTTCTTGAAGAAAAATTTAGTCCTGCATAAAAGGTTTGGATAATGATCCAAGTAGTCAGGCCATGAGTAGGACAATTCTTTATCAAAGATTTCATTCTTTCCGAAACTTGAGCAACATGTTCATTATCAAACTGTTTAAACTTCATCATGTCACTTCTCAAGGATATAATCTTAGCAGGAGGATAATATTTTCCAATAAAAGCATCTTTGCACTTAACCCAAGAATCAATACTATTTCTAGGCAAAGATAGCAACCAATCTTTAGCTCTTCCTCTTAAAGAGAAAGGAAACAGTTTAAGCTTAATAATATCTCCATCTACATCCTTATACTTTTGCATCTCACATAGCTCAACAAAATTGTTGAGGTGAGCAGCAGCATCATCAGTACTAACACTAGAAAATTGCTCCTTCATAACAAGATTTAACAAAGCAGGTTTAATTTCATAGAAAATTGCCTAAGGAGTAGGTGGCCAATAGGAGTGCAGATGAAATTATTGTTGTTTGTGCTAGTGAAGTCGCACAACTTGGTGTTCTCAGGAGTACTCATTCTAGCAAGACTAAAATAGATAAACAAAAATAACAACTATAAAAGGAACAATTTTTTATATTTTTGATAAACAAGAAGCAAACAAAATAAAGTAAAGAAACTAAGCAAAACAATAACAAAGTAAAAAAGATTGGAAGTGAGAGACTCCCCTTGCAGAAATCCTCTTTCTCCCCGGCAACGGCACCAGAAAAAGTCTTGATGTCTCACAGGACCAGTTGGGGAACCCCAAGAGGAAGATATGATGAGCACATCAGTAAGTTTTCCCTCAGTTATGATACCAAGGTTTAATCGACCAATAGGATAAAAAACCACTTCTGAAGGTTGTTGCTAGCTGACTTTGGCAACGGCGCCAAAGAAAGTCTTGCCCGTGGTGTCGGTGCCAGCAGCAACGTGGAACATGCACACAACACAACCAAACTACTTTGCCCCAACTTATGGTGAGGTTTTCAATCTCACCGATTTGCTGTAAACAAAGAATTAGACGTATGGTGTGGAAATAGATGTTTGCTTGTGGTGAAATAAAGTAATTCTTGTGGAAAGTAAACAGTGCTTGCAGTAGATGGTAATATAAATGTAAACGAATAGACCGGGATCCACAGTTCACTAGTGATGTCTCTCCATAAAGGTAAATAACATGCTAGGTAAACAAATTACAGTTGGGCAATTGACAAAATAAAGAATGCATAACAATGCATATACATGCCATAAAGATTACTATGGGATTCACTTGGGCATTACAATATAATACATAGATCGTAATCCAACTGCATCTATGACTAATAATCTACCCACAAGTTATCATCCGAACAACCCTTGGATATAAAGTTGCAAGCAACAGATTATCACCTAAAGCAAAGTGTGTAATGTAAACAATACAAATATTCTTGAACAAAATTTTGTTGTTTTCTCCCTAATAGCAACAACACATCTACAACCTTAGAAGTTATTGTCACTCTCCCAGATTGCTAGAGGCATGAACCCACTATCGAGCATAAATACTCCCTCTTGGAGTCACTAGCATCTACTCGGCCAAGATATCTACTAGCAACGGAGAGCATGCAAGATCACAAATAACATAGACATGATAAATCAACAATCAACTTGACATAGTACTCAATATTCATCGGATCCCAACAAACACAACATGTAGAATTACATAAAGATGATCTTGATCATGATAGGCAGCTCACAAGATCTACATATGAGGCGCATGGAGGAGAAGACAACCATCTAGCTACTGCTATGGACCCATGGTCCAGTGGTGGACTACTCACGCATCACTCTGGAGGCTGGCATGGTGATGAAGAAGGCATCCGGTGATGATTCCCCTCTCCGGCAGGTTGCCGGAAAGAGCTTCTGGACCCTCCCAATCTCGGATCGATGATGGCGGCGGCTTGCAGTATGTTTCATGGAAAAGTGATCGGCCCCTTAGGGTTTTCTTGACGAAGAGAATTATAGGCGGAAGAGCGATGTCAGAGGGTGGACCAGGGGCCCACACCAACTGGTGGCGCGACCAGGGGTGGCCTGCGCCACCCTATGGTGCGGCTGCCTCCTGGCTGCTCTCCGTCTCTCCTTTGGACTCTGTCTTCGTGTCAGGTAAGTAGGAACTTTGGCTTTCGTTTCGTCCAATTCGAGAATATTTCCTATGTAACTTTTCTGAAACACAAAAACAGCAGAAAAACAGGAACTGACACTGTGACATCTTGGTAATAGGTTAGTTCCAGAAAATGCATAAAAACGCCACAAAATGTAAACAAAACATAAAGCAATTAGTGTAAAACAAGCATGGAGCATCGAAAATTATAGATACGTTTGCAACGTATCATACCCCCGTTCAGCTGGTGATTATGATGTGGCTGTTGTCCAATGGCTCATTTGCTGGAATGCTCTGCCACAAGAAGAAGCTACTTGGGAGGTTGCAGATTTCATCGAGGCAACCTTTTCCTCCTTCAAGCCCTGAAGTCTTGTCTCAAGGGGCAGGTATTGTCTGGACCCGATGAAGGTGTGTCTGCTATCTGAAGATTCATCGGCCTCGACACCCCCCATCTTCAGTTTACGAATGGCTGAGATCTCTCGTTATCGTTTCGGTCCTTCAATGGCCGGTAGCTCGTCTTCGCTCCTTGTTTCGTTGATCAGGGTTTTGCTTGATTAAGCAAGTTTGCTTGTAATAATTAGTGAATGTTAATGACTGTATTAGCGTGGCTCCTCGGGGGACTATATATAACCCGGGAGAGTGTGTGGCTGGGTGGCACGCTATGGAACAAAAACCCTAGTTCTTATCTTCAGTTCAATTATCGTTCTTAGGTGTAGCTTTAAGTAGATCTGAGCACCGGCTCCCCCTCCTTCCCCTTCATCAGCGACGATGTCAGTGGCCACCGGGTCGAGGATATATGCGTAAGTAATGTTTTTGATAAATCAGGAATGAACCAACCAATTTTAATTCACCTCTATACTGATATAAGCAACACCGCTATTAACCAATATTTTGATTAATCGATCTAGACAATTCTACACAAGGTGTGTAGTAAGAGTATTTGACGGTTGCGTGAAAGTGAAACCACCATTTTACCCCCGGTCATCGACTCTTGCTGATCCACCCGTTATATAACCCCTCGGCCGGAGAGGCCGACGCCGACCACAAGCACCGGCACCACGAGCGCTCATTCGAAAGGGAGACTCCAAAACCCTAGCCCACCACACCACACCCCACCCTAGGCGTCCTGCCATGAGCGGCCGTGCGATCCTCGGGTCGCTGTGCGGTCGCGTGCGCGAGTTAGTGCTCGGCGGCGCTCGCGCTGGAGGCGACGGTGCCCGCCGCGGCCCTCACCACGGGAACGCGGGGCAGATCGTGGCCAGGCCCCCCCGTCCCGACGAGACTTCCCATCGATCAGAGATGGCCCGCGCGTACGGCGGGAGGGGATGGCGCGGGGCGTACGGCGCGGAGGGCCAGAGTGGGAGCGTCTGGAAGAGCAGAGGCGGCCCGTACGGCGGCGTCGAAGAAGGGTTCGGCTTCAAGGGTTCGCACAGCGGCAGCGGCGGGGACGGCTTCAAGACCGGCTACAGCACCGAGAGTGCCATGGGCGGGACGGGTGGTGGCTATGGTGCTAAGGGGCGCCGCAAGCGCCGCAAGCGCCGCGCGCGAGGAAGGAAGAAAGGCCAGTGTGGCAAGGACAGCTGGTGGAGAGCCTTGGCGACGCGCGTCAGATCTTTCGTGCGAATTTCTGCATCTCCCGTACATTGTACCTGCAGTATTTAAGCTCTTACCTGCATACCGATAATCGCTTCTCCTTTGTCCTGTTAACAGCTTCAGAACCGCAATTGGATCGCTGACATTCAGGAGCTGGATTCGCAAGTAGAGGTGCTGTTGTAACTTTCATCTAAGCTGCCCTTTCTGATCACCTAATTCTTGGGTGAATTTAGACTACACGTGTTTTCTCATCTAACCTGTTGATGTCTGATCACCTAATTCTTGGATGAATTGTAGTCTTGCTGTTGGGACGTTTTTGTTACTTATTGTTCATGGTGGACTTTTGTCTTATTGCGTCTGTGATTGTTATAATGGAATGGTAAACGTTCTATGACCACTAATGTTCTAAACAGTCTTACTGCTTTTGTGATTGTAATGAGTAGCCCTAGTGCTTTTGTAAATGTGATGGACTGAACGCTTCTTGTATTCAATTGCCACTCATGTGTTGAAATCAAGCATCATGTAGTAATTAGTTTTCCATGTTGACTGATTTCTGATTAACCTTTTGGGCGGTGATTCTGTTAACAGTTGCTGCTATGTTGATCCCCAACACTCTTGTCTGAACAGTTTGGATGTTTGAAATTTATAATGAGACAAGGGCATTAGTTTTATTTTTGGATGCAGCACTGTACCTATATTGAGCTACGGAGCTATAGAAACTAAGAATTCATGATAAAAAAATTCATGGGTCATTTTGCATTCCTGAGAAATATTTTATTATTTCCCTAAAATTATGATGGCCAAATTTAACTGATAGAGAGTTGATCTATGTTCAGAAGCTCTAATCTGGTTATGAATGGTGATTAGTACAGTTTGCTGATATCATAGAGAGTTGATCTATGTTTCAGCTGCTTTTTTGCATTAGGTGTGGGTTGGCTGTTCAGGTGTTTTTCTCATGACAGTAGGTGGATGGTCCTCTGTTCTGTGTACAGGGGACATGTGTTGTAATATGTTGTTTTCCCTTTCTCTCTTCCATCAATGAAATAAAGCAGGGCTCCTGCCGTTCAGGGTCAATAACTGTGTTTAGTTAAGTGATAATATTACACTTCCATGCTACTAGAATAATATGACAGTAGCTCAACTGAATTTCCTCTTCCGGTATTGTGTGTGATTTACTCAAGTAAGTTCACTTTTGCTTGTATTTTCATTGCTGTTCACTGTTTATGAGTTGTGAGCAGCTGGCTTCATAATTTCTTGTATTTTCGTGCCTGCAGGAAGTCGAGAGACTCCAGCGTTTACCAGGACGCGTTTACAATGTTGGCAACAAAGTGTATGAGGGATTGGTGGCTGCGGGGGCCGCCGTTTCCATCGCCTGCGTCACCGTCTCCGAGAAGGTACAAGAAGGAACAGCTGCGGTGAAAGTTAAGATGCTAGAGATCACAGATGCTGTGAAAGAGAAGTTGTCCCCAGGCAAGACCAGACCCACTAATGCTCCTGTGCGCGATATAGAGCCGAGGCCCCTTGCCCTTGAGTTCTCTCCTTGAGTCCAACAGCTGGAGTCTTCTAGATGAAGAAGAGATGAAAGAGTGGGCTCTTCTTCTAGAATGCCTGATGAAACAGTAGGTTCTCCTACTAGGATGCCTGATAAAACAGTAGAGTTCTTTTGCTAGGATGACTGATGAAACCGTGTTTTCTTCCTCAGCTTGGATGCATGCAATTGTGGTCCAAATCTTCCGTTTAACTTGTCTGGCCTTCTGTGAACTTATGCCTTACAAGATAATGTCTCACTTGGATTTTCTAGTAATAGTTCTGTGGAATTTCCCTGCAAGTTTTTCTTGGTTACAAACCAGAGTTTTGTTTTCACTAAATAGTCCATACAGCTTCGATCAAAACCCTCTGCCTGCCGTGTGCTCTTTCAGGATGCAGAGTTGAGTAATATCAATCAGCGCGGGAGGCAGGCTGGCTGGTGACATAAGACCGAGAACATACATATATCAGTATTGTATTGTACAACCTGCTGCACTTGCAGACTTGCTTACTTGTACATCGGTTCCTGGCTGTGTGTTGTGCGTGATGTACGGTCTATGTTACTGTCAGTCGAAAAATGATGCCAGGAAAACATGGAAGGCCAGCAACTGAAACTGTCAAAAATATATAAAAAAAGGAAGGCCAACTGTTGGTCGAACGTTGCCACACCGTTCTGCTGTTGCGGTCGCTGCCGATGAAGCACCGTGCCACCAAGCAGCATGCCCCCCAGGCCCCAGCGGGGTGAGCTTCGCGTCGGTGCCGGGCTGTGGACTGGCAAGCCTCGGCGAATGCCGGTCTCGTCGGCCTGGGCACCGTGCCACACCGTGACCATCCCGCGCTACCGCTGAGGCGCCAGCGTACTGTCCGGCGGTAGTTCCGGAGCTTCTGTTTGACCAACACCTTGGACCTAATGGAGCAGCCTGCCGACGAACCTCGGGTCGGGTGATCAAGGTCTCACTAAATCCTCCATCTTCTGTTTGACGCTGACCCCGCGGCGTTGTTATTTCCGTTTAATTTACCCCAGTGCTAACGAAAGGTGAAATAGTAGTGCTGTACATCTTATTTGCTGGTCTGCATGACATTAGGTGGATTTCTGATCTTTGTACAACTTCTGTCGGTGCAGGGCGCAACACAATGTATGAAGCTTTGGATCTCCATCAATTATGTCAACTCTGCTGACTTGTTCTGTTGGCCATGGTCATCGTCCGGCCTCTACTCTGCCAAGTGAAAGTGTCAAACTCCTATGACAGGCTCTCTCAAGGTTTGGTTCGTGTCTGCTGACAGCTGCATCTCAAAGTGCTGGGCGCCCCTGATTGCAATTTTATTTGCTTGGCTAGACTCTGGACTTGTGACAGGAGATTGAGACACGGCTGCGGGATCAAATCGACCAGCTATCTATGCTCACATGAAAGACGAAACCACCGATCATATTCTCCTGCAGTGCGTCTGTGCACGTCTGGTCTGGTACAGATGCTTTCCTAAGGAGATTGGTTGGCTGACCGGTGGATTAGCTCTACGGCTGACTTTCGAAACGCTTCGACACCCTTGTCATTGCAACTTGCTGGAATCTCTTCTGGAGAGCAGGCAAAACGATAGGGTCTTCGGCAACTCTCCCAGCATTGCAACGACAACAACTTGGCGGCCACAACTCTGGAAGACATGAAGATGTGGACACTGGCTACAGTAGGTTCTGGAGTTGGTGCACCACTTGTATCGGGAGATTTGGGAGTGGGGTGTTCGGCTATTGCATGGTGTCATTGCAGTATGCAGTATGCAGTATGCAGACTGAAAGGTTTATCTAACTGAGTCTTGATCCTAGCAGTAATGAAATGATTAATGGTAGCCTCTTCTTGACTTGAAGTTCAAAATACTAACAAATGGGTTCTACTGACTTTACTGTGGTCAGCAGGTAGCAGATCGGCAAACTCTATTTCATAGGTACGATGGTACTGCACTTTTAGCTGTTGTGCTAGGAATCCATCCTTCTGCTTGGACAGCTGCAGAATTTTCCTCTTCTTTTTGGGATTCTGTATCCACCGCTGCATCTTTTGCAAATAATGGCAACCTGGACTGGATATTCAGACAATTGTACCTGGGCTGGGAGAACCTCTCTCATGCTGCAGTGAGTCCACGAAATTTCGCTGGTTCGAAGATGTCACTGCTGCTCGGTGGATAACAAAGAAACTGCTGAGAGCCCCTCGGTTAACTTTGTCTGTTATATTAGAGTTGGAGAACATTTAGAGTTTTTTTGCATTCAGACATAAAATTAGCATGGCCATGGTTTTTGTGTTTATTGCTCTTGTTGTTCTCAGTCACACAATCATTTTGTTGTCCCATACGCTTGTCTTTCATTTACTTCAAGTTTCAAGCTTTTTTAGCCAAATTAGATGGGAGTTCTCTTAGATAATGGTGTATGTCAGGTTTAAAACAGACTGGTGTGTGCTTGGCACAAGCACCATGTGAAATTGTACAAAATGGGAGATGCCACGCCTCAATCACCGAAAGCATTATGTCATGATCCTAAAACCGGAGCTAAAAAAGGCTACATGCCATCAACCAATCCTGAAGGCAGCTGGAAGCCTCATTTCGTGCCATCAGTTTCGTCTCATTCTCTGTTAGATTGGCCATGAGGCTACACTCTGCTTCAGTTGTCTTGTTTGTGTTTCAGATGTTTGCTTGCTGAGGAAAGTCTTCTTCTTCCGCTACTGCAAGAAGCTAGCCATTCGCATGTTGACCTGGAGCCTGTAGCGCGTCATCGCTTGAGCCGGTTGCAAGCTGACGTGGAGGTAGCAAGGCGCCAAGAGCCGGGTCCGGCGATGTCCTATTCAAAGTCGCATGAAATGTGGGGAAGGGTGCCAAGGGGCCTCCTGTATATATACAGCTTAAAGCGGTGTTAGGAGGACGCGCCGCACACCCTTTTCTTCTTCCTCGAGGCTGCCCCCTACCGCCCCGCCCTCACAGGTCCGCCGTCCACCACCGCCCAGCCCTCCCAGGTCCGCCACCGCCGGTGCCAGGTCCCCCACCGCCCCTCCCAGGTCTGTCCCCCCCCCTCCCCCCCCCCCCCACCCGAACCCTAAGATCTTAGCCTCGCCTCTGCCGGCGACGGCGGGCTCCTGTCTCCGGCGAGGTTCAGACCATCCCTCTAGGACCCCCGTATGACAACCTCTTCTTCTCCGGCGCCGGCGACCCCCACTCCACCCCCAAACCCTAAGTTCCTAGGCTTGCTCCGCCGCCTCCACCGCGGCCAGCCGCGGCGGGTTCGTGGCGTGCCGCTGCGCCGCCTCCGCCGTGGCCAGACGTGGTGTCGGCGACTTCGTGGCGCCGCTGGTGCTTGCTTCCTCCCTTTCTCCTCCCGTCGGTGACCAACGGGGAAGACGACCCCTCCCGCTAATTAACGGTCCTGGCCCACCCGAAACGCGTGCCTAAAGCGGGTGTGCGATGCGGGCATGAAGAGCGGCTTAAGCGGCGTATAGGATTTGTCGGGTGCCAACCAACCGGGTCACCAGCCTACGTATAGTAAGTTCCACAAGAATCCTAATTGGGCTTGGGCTTGGGCTTCAAGTCCTTCTCGTACGGGAAAGAAACTAATAATTGGGCTTAGAGAAGTGGGCCAAAATGTCGCAGCTTAAGAAAGAATACATGCGCGGGAGCTCGCGTGTAGCAACCTGGATGGCGTTGAACGGGCGCCACACACCCGTATAGGCGTGCGTGCCCTAGTGGGCGGGCTCACCACTGCCACCATCGACACCTTTTTCCTCCCTTTCTTCTTCTTCCTCCCTTCCCTTTTTTCTTGCTATAGCAGCCTCTGCTGGTGGAGAGGACCTCCATCTCTCCCGCTGTCGGAGAGGACCTCCATCTCCCCTTTCTTCTTCCTACATCATCGAAAAGGATCTCCATCTTCCTCCCCGCTCGCACCGGTTGAACCGCCGGCCACCACCACCCATGGCAGGCAATACTCCCGCGCTGTCTTAACACCCCGCCCTCCTCAAATCCCTCCTCCACCGGACGGCCGCCGCCCCCACGCCATCTTTCTAACCTTCCCCTCTGAACGCCTCCATCCCCGATGCCGACGAGCTCCCCCGCCTCCAACCCTAAGATCCCGGCGCTGCACCAAACCCTAAGTTTTAGAACTTGCTTCGCCGCCTCCACCGCGGCCAGCCGCGACATCGGCGGTTTCTTGGCGCCGACACATCGCCGGGTCCCCTCCGCAATACGTGTTAAATGGGCCCGGCCCACACCCGCTCAGGGGTGTGCGGCGCGGGGTAAGGGCCACCCAGGGTGGAGCATAGGGTTTGCCCTCCTGCGCTCGGTTAGGGATAAAAAACGCGAATCGACGCGACGGTCGGAATCGGATCGGCGGCGGCAGTCGGCGTGCGAGGAACCCTACCATACCAGCACGGAAGGCGAAATCCCCCAGCAGAGGTGCGTGCGCTCGCCGTTCTTACGGTTGTTTCCCCTTAGCGGAGTCAGAGTAGGAGTAGGAGATCGTGGCGGTGGCGGACTCGGAACACGGCCGCCTCCTGTATTATATATGTACAAGAGCACTCTCCTCGCAATCCACTAATAAATTCACACACGCACGCGCAGGCAACAGGCGACACAAGCGAGGATCCGATCGAAGAACAGAGAGCAGTAGACCGGCGATGGCGGCGGCGATTCGGCTCGCGGCGAGGAGGCTGGGCGGCTTCGCGCTCCAGCGGACGGAGACGGAGTTGCCAAGGAGGCTCGTCCCCAACGCTCCACAAGCCTCTTCTCTCCGGCCTCCTCCCACACAAGCTAAGGTATTGATTCCTTCTACCGATAGCCAGAAACAGGGCTAGTCATTGTGCTCTGCGGATAACCTGATTAGGCCTTGTTTGTTAGTGGATTGGTGGGCATTATCCCTGTCTAATACCAAATCCCAGCTATCCTCTGAAGACCGTTTGGCTTTAGTGTATTCGGTCAGTTTAATCCCTACTTTCCCCCCAGAATTCCCCAAATGCTGTTGTATTTTGTTCAAGATCCAATAAACTACCCCTCCCTACTGGATTGAGGATTTGCTGGGATTGGGTGAAAGCAGGGGTTAAACCCAGCCACTGCAAGGATTATCCCCATTAATCCTCTTCCAAACAACCCCCATATTAACAACACTAGCTAGCTCTAAATTATATTGTAAATCGTAATTTGGCCATAAGTAAGCATGATTTGATGATTGACATATCGTCTGCTAATATAAATGAACACATGATAGCATTTGGTTGCTGCGCATGCCTACAAAAAACTTTCTAGACCTATTGTAGATTTGTAGCTATGCACGTTTGCATCTATGAATCTACTGACAGATGTTGTATCCAACTTAGTACTTTACAAAAGGGAATCGCGGTGTTATTTATTTCTTACCACCCATTGCTTAGAAAAATGAACTTATCTTGTTTGTATGACCAGCTTGGACAGATCTACGCATGGAAGGAGATCAAAAATAAGAAAGAAGAGCTCTTCACTCTGATCGCCAACATGGAACGAAAATACGACACTCGCCTTACCAAGGCAGGCTTTCAGAACACACGCATGCTTCAGCAGCTCGCCGTGCAGATCGAGCCTAGACCAGCTGACCCCTTGTGGTACTACTTCGTCGAACATATAGGTTGTCTGTTTCCTGCTTCTTTTCTCTTGCGACAATTTGCTAACAGGTTTGTTTCATTTCATGGACATATGCAGGCGCTCGAAGCGGTTTTCAAAGAGGCTGAATGATTTTGTGGGTTTTACCGGGGCGATCCTGATGGGCGCTGTGATTGGGGATAAACTGCGTGAAAAATTGTGGCACTCGGACAAACTGGCGAATATAGAATTGAAGGATGTGGCACTAGCTGAGGATTAATCTGCTTTCTTCAATCGGGCAAAGAATCGGAATCTGGCTTCACTAGTGAATTGAAGGATATGGTCCTAAGGATGATGCTAGTAGTGCTCTGTTTGGGCGTTCCTTAGCTTATGTATTAGCAACTGTGAAATCAGTTTTTTTTTTTAAAGTGAAATAAGATCTGCCATTGTATTGCTGTTGATGGCATATAGCCTTTTTTTACCTCCGGTTTAAGGGTCGTGACATAATGCTTTCAGTGATTGAGGCGTGGCCTCTCCCATTTTGTACTATTTCACATGGTGCTTGTCCCAAGCACACACCAGTATGTTTTAAGCGTCACATACACCATTAGCTAAGAGAACTCTAATCTGGTTTAAAAAAACTTGAAACTTGAAGTAACTGAAAGACAAGCGTATGGGACTACAAAATGATTGTGTTACTAAGAACAACAACAGCAATAAATATAAAAACCATTGTCATGCTAAATCTATCAGACTGCAAACCCTCAATTTACCAACTCACAGGACACCACAGGGAAGTCAGTAGAACCCATCTGTTAGTATTTTGAACTTCAAGTCAAGAAGAGGCTATCGTTGATCATTTCATTAGAAACCTTTCAGTCTGCATACTGCAATAACCGAACACCCACTCACAAACATAATCCTGGAACGCAAGTGCACAAAAGGCCACGCAAGTTTAACCAAAGTTAAAACGGAAGATTCGGACCACCATTGCAGGCATCCTAGCAGCAAAACCTACTGTATCCTAGGAGAACTCATTGTATCCAAGCAGCAGAAACAATTATCCTAGCAGCACATTCTTTCATCTTTCACTATTCGGAGGACCCATGGTGCTGCATTCAAAGAGAAAATTCTAGGGCAAGGGGAGCGATCGGCTCTGTATCCTCGTGGACATTAGCATTGGGGGGCCTGGCCTTGGTTGGGGACAGCTTCTCCTTAACAGCATCTCTGATCTCGAGCGCCTTAACTTTGGCAGCAGCCGTTCCTTCTTGCACCTTCTCGGAGACGGTGATGCAAGCGATGGAAATAGCTGCCCCGGCAGCTAGGAAGCCCTCGTAAACTTTGTGGCCCGCATTGTACATGCGCCCTGGTAAACCCTGGATTCTTTCGACCTCCTGCATTCAGGGAAAGTACACATAAGCATAAGACAAAGGTATCATAACAGGAATACAGTGATACTTGATACTCTGCATTATAAAATTTCACTTTGGTATAAGCAGAATTATGAAACCAGTTGCTCACTAACTCGATCAGGTATGTGAGTTTGGTAAAACGCAAAATTATGAAGCTAGTTGCCGACTAACTCAGGTATGTAACACCTCATGGACAGGGAACAGCAACGAATATAGAAGCAAAAGTGAGCTTACTTCAGTAAATCACAAACACTACAAGAGTAAATTCAGTTGAACTTCCATCATGTTAATACATTGGCTCATATAAAGATCAAATTAAAACTAGGGGTTTGTCTCACAATCCTGAACTCCTTCCCAAAATTAGAAATCATTCAACATGGAAACTAACTACAGTATACCCAATTAGGATTAAGATGGTAATTTCCTTTAGTATTAAACAGTACAGGTTGTATATAATGCTGACATGATTTCAACTTGAGTGGCCATTTGAATACAAGAACGTCCATGAGTCTATCACATTCACAAAAGCAGTACACCATCATCAGATTCACAAAAGCAGCAAGACTATTTAGAACACGTGCCCACAGAAAGAAATAACGTTTTCCATTCCTTCGTCACAATCAGAGAAGCAGTGAGACAAAATTGCAGCGTGAATATAATATAAGAAACAAATTAAGGCGACACAGCAGCTAACACTACACGTATAGTCCAAATTCATCAAAGATTTTGTTGAACAGAACAACATGACAGATTATATGAACAGGCCTTAAGTTAGAACAGCACCTCGATTTGCGAATCTAGCTCCTGGATATCCGCCAGCCAGTTGTGAGTCCGAAGCTGCATTGTGGGGAAACGATTCTCAGTAGGATGCAGGTAACAGCTGAAAGAAATACAGCACGCGGAAGATAAGGGAGATGAGAAATTCGCACGAAAGTTCTGACGCGCGTAGCGAAGGCTCTCCACCAACTTCCTTTCCGACGCTGCTGACCGCTCTTCTTTCCGCGCGCGCGGCGCTTGCGGCGGCCCTTGAACCCGTCGGCGCCGCTGCCGTTGTAGGCGCCCTTGAACTTGAACCCGAACCCGCCGCCGCTGCCGCCATTGTAGGTGCCCTTGAACCCGAACACGTCGCCGCCGCTGCCTCTGTAAGCGCCCTCGAAGCCGTCTCCACCGTACCCTCTTTCGCCGCCGTAGGGGACGTCCTTGTTCCGGGCGTCGTGCGCGCCGTGCTCCCCGCGCCGCGCCCTCCCTCCGTATGCACGGCCGATCTCTGATCCACGGGCAGCCTCACCGGGACCGGGGGCCCTCGCCACGGCCTGCCCCGCGATCCCGGGCTGAGGAGCGCCGCGGCGGGCACCGTCGGCCCCAGCGCGACCGCTGCGCCGTACCAGCTCGCGCGCGCGGCCGAGCAGCGACCTGAGCATCGCCCGGCCGCTCATGGCGGGCAGCCTCCTGGGGTGGGCTGAGGTGGTGGGCTAGGGTTTCGGAATCTCCCTCTCTCTCGCACTCGCGCTTGTGGTGCCGGTGCGTGAGGTCGGCTTCTCACGGCGGAGGGGCCGTTATATACGAGGATCAGACAGTCGATTTCATTAGTGGCGACCGGGGGTAAAATGGTGGTTTCACACAACCGTCAAACACCTTGTGTAGATCGATTAATTACTAGTACTAGTACAATACAAGAGTGGTTACAGGTTGGTTAATAGCGGTGTTGCTGATTTAGTGAAGAGGTGAACGAAAATTGGTTGGTTAAAAAGAAGGGAACTTGGACCCAACCTCTCCCCGTGAACAGTGCAGAGAGGCGATTTCTGAATCCCCCTTCTTGCTCACCTCGCCGGCGGCGATTCCGGCGGTTCCCTCTCCCTCCGGCGGCTCCTCCGGCGGCGGGAGGGTGGAGGAACACCGGATCCCACCGTGCACATAACGTAGAGCTAAGTAGGGCCTCAGCCGGCGGCGCGGAGGAGATGGCGGCGCGGTCGGTGGTGTTATGCAGGGCGGCGATCGTCCTCTTCGATGGTGGAGTACCAGAGGTCTCCGTCGTCGATCGCCTGTCCTGTCCTTGCTCCTGGTTCCTCGGAGCTTCGGAGCAGGGCTTCCCCTCGCCGGAGATCGAGTCGCGGCGGCTCCGGTTATGCAATAATCCGAAGACGGTGGTGTATTGGAGCAAGACGAAGATGATGGCACTGCAGGATGGAGGCTTCTTGAAGCTCGAGGTTTGTCGACTTCCCGTCCGCATGGGGGCTCTCCCGATCCAAGTCAAGAAGAGGAGTAGCGGCGGCGGCGCGCCGGCGGCGCGTTCTGTTTGCGGTGGTTGTCTTCGTGGTCCAGCAGGACTTTGTTGTAATTTTTGCTTTGTTCTGGGCTGATCTGTAAGGATCCTTGTTTTAATATATCAGGTTTTCACGCAAAAAAAAAAGAAAATTGGTTGGTTCATTGATGATTTACCAATAGTACTAGTACTAGTTTCCGGCGATCAAGATCGAGCAACGTAGCTCTGTCGCTGTAACATATTTCATTCTACTTTTTTACCATGAAATAGAGATCGATTATTACCTGTACAAACTAACGGAAAGAGTCGGTCAGGTTTCTTCCTAGTCCGGTTGTTCTGCTCTCATCCTCAACCAAACCTGAAAAACAAAATCAAAACATGTTTAATTTTCTTCATTTCTTTTCATTTTCGCTGCCAACACCGACCCTAGTTAGTTTTATAATTAGTTATCCATATTTTATTACTCCATCAAACAAAAGCCTACTACTTATTACCTCTGCTCAATACTATTTTTTTTAGAACGGACGCAAAAGTTTTGCCTCATTTGATTAATTAAGGAGAAGTTTAACAAAGTTTTAAAAGAAAATAATAATACAAAAAGGATTACTCTCCCAGCAAAAGGTTACTCAAATTTTTAGCACCAGTGGCTACCCATAAATTTGCCTCCTTTATTTTCTCTAAGATGACCGTGGACGGAGCATGCTTGTTATTGAAAACTCTTGTGTTTCTCTCATTCCAAATTTCTGACGTGACAAGTAAGGTGAGTGAGGCGACGGCTTTGCGAGTCGGGGAGGGGGCGCCGGTCATGTGAAGCCACCACTCGTTGAGAGATTGCAAGAGCAACTCTTGTTGGTTAATCGAGGCGATACCGAGCCACTCTTTAATAAGTGTCCAAATTCTTACTATAAATCGACAATGCACAAAGAGATGTGCCACCAACTCCATGGTTCTCTTGCAAAGTGGACAAAGGCCACAATTTGGCCAACCTCTTTTCTTCAATCTATCCGCCGTGCACAATCTATTTTTGAGAGCAAGCCAAGCGAGGGACTTTGTTTTTGGGGCGCCCAAACCTTCCAAACCATCATGTTCATGTTGGTAGAGATTGCACCAAAAAATTGCGCCTTATATGCCGAGGCCGCAAAATATTGTCCATTGGTTGTGAGGGTCCAAGAGATGTCATCCTCAATGTCCTCGGCAAGATGGATTGTTTGAATTTTGGTCCATAGATTGACGAATTGCACCACATGCTCGTAGTTAAAATCCGCGGTTCCTTCATTTTTTGCAACCCGCGCATTATTAAGCAAAGCGGCCTTCACATTCCAACTCTTCCTCTTGGAGCTAGCATAGATGAGAGGGGCAATATCCTTAGGCTTCTCCCCGTATAGCCACGGTGCATCCCAAAACAGCCTCTTAGCTCCATTGCCCACCAAAATTTTGGTGGCCGCATAGAAAAGGTTCATGTCCATGGTAGTGCAAGGGTTTCCCAAACCCGCCCAAATTTTTGTTGGGGTCCTTCCATTGAAGCCACGGCCACCGGAGACGGAGGGCTCTCGCAAAATTCTCAACACAAAGAATGCCGAGGCCACCCAAGCTTTTTTGGTCTACACGCCGTGTCCCAATTTACCTTGCGTTGAGCACCCGTTACAATGTCTTTCGCTTCCCAAAGAAAATCTCTTTCAATTTTTTCCATATTGTCGGTAATCCCCGGTGGGACAAGAAGTGGAGTCAAATGGTAGATAGCTTGGGAGGCAAGCACTGATTTCACAAGGGCGATGTGACCGGTCATATTAATATATTTGCCATTCTAAGTAGGAATTTTTCTGTCGTCTTATCTTTTAAATGTTGGAAGTCCACATGCCGTAGCCGCCAAATAGAAAGAGGGAGACCAAGGTACCGCATGGGAAAGGTGGTCCGCTCCGCCGGAAGACCCTCTAGCACCTCATCTAAGTTTATATCATCACAACAGATAGGCACAACAGAGCTCTTTTGAAAGTTGGTATGAAGGCCGGTGACATCCCCAAAGCTAGTGAGGATGGAGGAGAGATTTTGAATATCTTCTTTAAATGGTGCAATAAAACCGCCGCGTCATCGGCATAAAGAGAGGTTCTAAGAATAGAGCCACGGCCTCGAATTTTGTGAAGCAACCCATGCGTAGTGGCGAGGTCAAGGATTTGTTGAAGAGGGTCAATGCCAATATCAAAGAGCAAAGGCGATAGAGGATCTCCTTGTCTAAGGCCACGACCATGCGTGAATGGAGGGCCGACAATTCCGTTGAGAAGGACCCGAGAGGTGGAGGTAGCAATTATGGTGGTAATCCAATTCCTTAAACGGCTCGGGAAGCCTCTCTTTTGTAGAAGATCAAGCAAATATTCCCACCTCATGGAGTCAAACACTCTGTGGATGTCAAGCTTGAAGAGTAAGCATAGTTTCTTGTCTTTCTGCAACTTTTTTGCCATATTCTTGACATAGAGGAAGTTATCGTGGATGCTTCTTTTCTTAATGAAGGCACTTTGCGCATTGGAGACGAGCTCATTCATGAATGGCCGAAGCCTAATTGCTAGGATCTTGGCCAAGATCTTGGCAATGGAGTGAATGAGACTAATGGGTCTAAACTCAGAAATATCTTTGGCCCCCTCTTTTTTGGGAAGAGCGATGTTTGCGGAGTTAAGACAATGAAAATTGAAGGTATGAATCCCAAAAGAATGCAAAACCCACAAATCATCCTGTTTGATTATCTCCCAACACCTCTTGAAGAAGGCAATAGTGAAGCCATCGGGCTCGGGGCTTTGTCACTTGGCATTTGGTTGATGGCGGCCCTAACCTCCTCCTCGGTGAAAGGAGCCCCCAAAACACTAAGATTTAGGCTCTCAAGGTTTAGTTTGCTCCAATTGAAATCTCGAGCCCTTCTTTCACCCCTTCCCAAGCTAGCTTTGAAGTGGTTGTGAATTATCGCTTCTTTTTGTTCATGTTCGATGATCCAACTGTTGTTATGCTTAATGCGGTGAATGTGGTTTTTGCGCCGGCGTCCATTGACTTTTAAGTGGAAAAACTTGGTGTTGGCATCTCCCTCTTTAATGTTGGTGATCCGCGAGCATTGCTTCTTCCTTGCTCTCTCAAGCACGACCAATAAAACCACTTTGTTTTTTAGACATGCCTGAAGATCATGATCATCGATGGAAAGACTCCTAGACTCTTGAGCCATGTCAAGGTGAAGAATCACAAGGAGGGCCGCATGAAGTAACACTTTGTGATGAGAGAAGAGGCCACGACTCCAAGCGGTGAGCCATTTGCCCGTAACTCGCAACTTGTGGAATAGAAGTTGACAAGGCTCCGAATGGAAAGATGATTCGTTCTGAGCCTTTTGCACCACGTTGTTGAAATCGGGGAGCCTAGTCCAAAAGTTCTCAAATCTGAAGGTTCTAGGTCTTTGGGGGTCGCTATCGTCTGCGAGAAGAAGAGGGCAATGGTCCGAGAGCGACAAAGAGAGCACATTGAGGATATGGGAGTCAAAGCATATGCTCCACTCGGAGTTACCAAAAACCGCGTCAAGCTTACAAAGGGTTGGGTTCAGCCTTTCATTGCTCCAAGTAAATCTTCTAGTTTGTAGGGGGGCCTCCTTAAGCTCACAATTATGCAACGTATTTCGGAAGCGGTTGATTCTTCTTCTATTAACAATTCTCTTATTTTTATCGCGGGCACGGTGGATTTGGTTGAAGTCGCCAAGAGCAAGCCATTTTATCCCAGCCGCCGGCTTTTGAGAGAGGAGCTCGGCGAAGAAGTCATCTTTTCTATTATGCGCCGTAGGACCATAAACCGTTGTAATTTTGAAATCTTTCTCATTGTTTTTTATGCAATGGATGGATTCAGAAGGCAAAACTCAATGATGACAATGTTGGAAACTTGGACAACCGTCTCATCCCACAACAAAAGAATACCTCCTCTCGTGCCAATCGCCGGTCTTTCGGCAAAGCCCTTAAGCCGGTATCCCCCGAGGAAGGCCGCATCAAATTGAGATATTGACTCTAACTTAGTTTCTTGCAGGCACACAATATGACAAGAAGAAGAAGCAATAGTCTCATTGACAGTAGTGCATCTATCCGGATCATTCAGGCCTCTCACATACCAACACAAGATGTTATAGATTTGCTCTAACATTGAAGACCAAAGCTAACTCAGACTTAGTACTTAGGAGAATAACACTGGGCCAACTAGCCCAACAGGAAGCACAACTAGCAGCGATACAGTCTACCTGCGAACAGTCCCAGGCCATGCAGACATCTCCAGCGATACAAACTACCTGGGAACAGTCCCAGCACACGCAAACGACACCAGCACAACAGTCTTGTGAATTGGCTAACATGAGGAAACTAAAGGTACTCCAAACAGAACCAGACTAACTAGACATCAGCAGCCTCAGCTGTGCCGTCGGTGACCAGCAGGTCGAGAGCATCAGCGCCCCCATGGCCAATGAGAGCAGCCTCCGCAGCGGCAATGTTGCGGTCCTCCAGCTTGAAGAGAACCCGAAGCGTGCTGATCACCTGAGGATCGACTTTGTCTTTGAACCTGCAGGCAAACTCCTCCATGGCCTGCTCGGTGACGTCTTGTCCACCCTCAATGATGCCGATGGACTGACAGAGAAGTTTCTCTGCCTTTTTGGCGACAGGAGCAACATGACGGCGAGCCTTGATGCGGTCGCTCTTGCGGCGTAGGGTGTAGCCCACCAAACGAGCAGAGGTCATCCCGGCCAACGTCTTCCTCCTCCGGGCAGGGCGGACTGGCGGTGTGGACATGGGCGGCGAGTAGATGAGGGCCTCCTGGCTCGATGGGCGCCTGAATCGCTGCAGAGATGGTGGCGTCCTTGACGCAAGCATGGCTCGAAGGCGAGCGAGCTTCAGGTGGTGTATGGGCCTCAGGGTCAGCAGCAGCATGAGGCGGAGTGAGCACCTCCGGGGAAGCCTCGAACCCGGCGGGCGCTTTGGCGACGGCAGAGGCGAGACCAGCCTGTCTGGAGCACAAAGCAGCAGCGCCGCCTGCGCGGGCGAGTCCCGCGACAGAAAAAAGCGCAGCTGCGACTTCCTGGAGCCCGGAGTGGACGGCAGGACCGACGAAGGACACAAAAATATAAATGATAGAGAAGCATTCAATTGGTACATAAGCGTAACTATAAAAGCAGAGTTCTGTTTCAAGTTGGGGAGCAGTATTTCTTCTTCAAAATATAAAGACAAAAAAGGAATGACCTCTTTGAAACACTGGAATATGAACACACATATGTACACAAACCCGGGACTGCTGGATTAGGATTTAGGAGGTTGTTGGTTTTAACTCCGTTAATCATTAAACTTTGCAGCTCTAGACTTCAGTTGGTGTCATCTGAATGTGTTGACTTTGTCAATCCAAGAACTTCAACTCCCGACCTCAATTGGCGTTGTCTAAGTGTGTGTCAGTTTAGGTATGCGTTTATGTACCTTTTAGTATGTTCCATGTCTCTAAAAAATAATTCTTACAATAAGGGGCATGCTGAGCGTCCTCTAGGGGATCAAATCCCCCTACCCCCCGGGTCGCCAGCCGTGCGATGCAACTAATCACAACCATCTGGACCGCTGCACCGGTCAAAGCTCCCGATCCCAACAAAAAAGAGAGGAAATAAACAACACCCGCTAGAGCTAGACCACTGGTCCCATGGCAACGCGTTCTCTTAGTACTCCGGTCGTCCGCGCCTACACCACCGCGGCCCTTACCTGCCAGCATCGCATCGCCGCCCTCACCGGCAGCACTGCCGCCCTCGCCGGCACCATCGCCGGCGACCCTGGAAGCACAGTGGCGAGTTACGGCGATGGCACAACTCGCTGCAGCACCACTCCCGTTGGCAGCAACGTCGCCGTTGTTTGCAGTAGCGCCGTCGGCGGTTGTCGGCTAGAGTTTGCTGCAATGGAGGCCGGAGTTTGCAGCTGCGGCGGCCGGAGTTTGCAGCAAAGGCGACCGGAGTTTACAGCTGTGGTAGCCAGAGTTTGCAGCTATGGCGACCGGAGTTTGCAGCTATGGCGACCGGAATTTGCAGCTACGGCGAGCGCCGTCGGTAGCATGGCCGGCCCGATGGTTTACTTTTGTAGCAACAACGGTTGCCGTCGGTAGCAGCGCCGTCTCCTCCTTGCAGCACCGGCGGCCGCCATTGGTAGCACCCCCGTCTGCTCCTTGCAGCACCGGAAGCCACCGGTAGCACCCCGTCGACTCCTTGCCGGCGCACCCTTGTTGGCTCCTTGCAGCAATGACAGCCGCCGCAGGTAGCACAATGTCCTGCTACTTGTAGCACCGGCGGCCGGTGCCGGAACCACCGCCTCCATCTACTTGTAGCATCTCATGGGCGGCGTTCTGCACACCTGCGGCCGCAACAGCGCTCTTCGGCATCTCCATGCTTGTTGATTTCTATAGAGGGGGAAAGAGGGGAGGGTGGAATTTGAGATGGCATTTGGGCGGCGGCGTGGTGGCTGGGCGGCGGCGGCGGCTTTGTTGCTGGGCGTCAGCGGCGGCGTGGTGGCTGGGCGTTGGAGGCGCGGTGGCTGGGTCACGGCGGTGCACTACGTCACGGTAGGGATTTAGGGGCACTCCAAAGTGCCCTTAAATGTCAAAAAAGTGCCCTCAAAAGTTTTTAGGGCACTTTAGCAAAGTGCCGAATTTACTCGTATCTCTAAGTCTTTAGGGCACTTTGATCCTAGTGCCCCGAAAAGTTTTTATGGCATTTGTTTAAAGTGCCCCGAAAAGTCTTTAGGGCATTTGTTCAAAGTGCCCCGGAAAGTATTTAGGGTATTTGTTCAAAGTGCCCCGAAAAATATTTAGGGCATTTGTTCAAAGTGCCTCGAAAAATTTTAAGGGCATTAAATCAAAGTGCTCTGAAAAGTATTGAGGGCATTCAATCAAATTCCTAATAATTTTGAAATGTTGTCTTTTACCTGCCCTGAAACTCTAAGGGCCCATTTATTTGTGCTTCGTGCATGCTGGGCCGCGGTCCCTTCTCCCTGGCGCCCCTGAGCGATGGGAAAACCTATACGCCGCTCAAAGCGGCACAATCTCCTCGCGCCGCTCACCCCTCCGTGTATGCGAGTTGCTTTAATTTTCGCGATATGGGCTGGGCCCATAGTCCTCGCGCCGCTCATCCCTTTCGCGCACGCGGTTGCTTTAATTTTCGGGCTATGGGCTGGGCCCGTAGCCCGATTTTTAAAGCAAATGTATGCTTCTTTTTTCTTTTTTTTTCTTTTTGATTTTTTTGTTTAGTCTCTGAATTTTTGTTTAAAGTTCAAAATTTGTTCAGATTTTGAAATTTGTTCAGATTTCGAAATTTGTTTAGATTTCAAAATTTGTTCAAATTTTGAAAGTTGCTCAGATTTTTGAAATTTGTTCAAATTTTAAATTTTGTTCAAATTTCAAATTTGGAACAAATTTCAAATTTTGTTCAAAAATCAAAATTTGTTTAAATTTGAATTTTTGTTCAAAATTAAAATTTGTTCATAACTTCCAAAAAATTTAAATTTTGTTCGAATTTCTAATTTATTTAATTTAAAATTCATTCAAATTTGATTTTTTGTTCAAATTTTGAAAAAGCAAAACAGAAAAAAAAAGAAAAAAAGAAAGAGAGAGAGAAAGAGAGAACATGGGCCGCCGGCCCACTAAGCCGCTGCGTGGTGGGCGTTGAGCGGGGCTTCCGCCCCGCGCCGCTTTAAGCGGCATAGAGGAGCTCCCCTAAGCGATGCGTGCTTCTCGCTGGCGCTCGCGCGTTACCGGTCTTTGATTTCGCTCAAGGAGCTTCGATGGGCTTTTTTGTTCGGCTGCGGCGGCCCATTTATGCCGGCAATTGGTTCATTACCCATCGTGGATGATTCCGTTCTGGCACTAGGAGTGCTTCGCGTGGGCTTCATTCCCTGTAATATCTTCCGTCGTGCAGATTTCTCATACAAGAACTGAAACCCGTAGGTATATAAAGTGGTCGATATCTCCGTGGACTTTCGATGTGGGACTAAAAAAGAACGCGGGATCCTTTTCTGTCTCTTGTCGTCCGGCGGTAATTTAGCTGACAGCAAACTGTTCCGTCTCGTCTAAATCGTAGGCATGAAAATCCTGGATAACTCCCTCAGTTCGGTCGTTGATCCATCTTCCGCACGCGCATGACGAGACTTACTCAGCACGCAGCGTCGTGTGCTGCTTCGCTTAGCTAGCTAGAGCCCTAGAGTAAAGAAAAAAAATTGCAAGCCATTGGAACTGCATAAGTAGTAAACTGATAGGCCATTTTAAATAGAAAATTGGGCAGCTATTCATATATTTTGGCAATTGTTTTTGCTCACATAAAATCGATTTTTTTAAAAATAAGTAGAATATAAAATTAGTGTGCGTGCATGGGATTAAAATTTAAAGGGCCGAGGAACAAAAACAAGTGCACGAGAAACAAAACAGCTGAAACAATAACTAATTTCAAAGATTTAGAAGAACACAATTTTCTGACGGATAGAACAAATAATTATACACTAATATGAAAAAATTTAGCCTGTCAAAACTCATAGGAACAAAATAGTCCACGAAATTTTAGTAGATAAGAGTTATTACAAATTAAGAATCCACAATTTTTTGTTTAAAAGCATCTAAAACTTATTTGGTTGTACACTATAGATAGCTATAGGTAGGGAAATCTTCTCTATTTTTTATTGTGATTAAACCATTCCATTGTATGTTTCCACCTAAAAAATTATACAAAAATACAATGATAGTTGGGCGAAAAATTATAGTGTCTCTGAACATATCTATCTTAATGTAGGTGTACTATGGACGTAGCAACAATAGGGAACAATAGGGAAACTTGAAACCATTCTATTTTTTATTCACGATCTTTGTGCACATAAAAGTGAACACGCACCACACATTTGTATCGTGCACGAAACTTGCGCCACCGTGATGATGTACGTGTACTATGGATGTAGCAACAATAGGAAACAAAAAAGGTATCCAGGAACAAATTATACTGTAAATAATTTTATAGAATTCATGAAACAAATCTTTCTGAGTGGAGATGTGAATGAAAAAGATCATCACTAGGAACAAAATAAAGAATCTAGGAATAAAATTTCGTGAATAAAATTTGAATAGTAAGTGGAACAAATCTTTCTGAACACAGTAACAAATAGATCTATTATGGAAAAAAAGAACATCAAAGGAAATTCCCGGACAAAAAACTTATGGAAATAATTTTTAAACTGAGAGGAACATTTTTTCTAAATGAAGGAATTAAGTTTTAGTAATAATAGGAATACCCATTTTAGTCCACGAAACAAATCACGACTATAAAAAATGAACAAATTTTTTGTGTTTGATGAACAAATCATGATTAAAAAGGGAACAAAACATTAGGCCGTGAAACAATTTTAACACTACAAGGAAACAAAAAATAGTCCACAAAACAAATCACGAGTACAAAGAAGAAATACAAATTTAGCACCCGCGTCACAAAATACGGCTACAGAGGGAACACAAGTTTATGGCGGAGAACAATTTAAACAACATTTTAGTTCTCGTGGAACAAAAATTTGGCTAAGGAACAAAACATTAGCGATCGTAGAACAATTCCTAAATTTGAGTCACACTAATTGAAATGACTTTTTAGTTCCTGAGAACAAAAGTTTGGATACATAAGGAATACAACATTACCTACCGTGGAACAAATCATGAAATTCTTGAGAAACACAAATTTGAATAAGCGTCCGCGGAACAAAAAAAATAAGTCCACGGAACGAATCACAACTACACGGAAAATATAAATTAGTCCATGGAACGAATCACAACTACACAAAAAATATAAAATTTTAGCGTCCGCGGAACAATAGTCTTGACTACAAAAAAGATCTAAATTTTAGCGTTCGAGGAACAAAAATGATGACCATAATGGGAACAAAAATTAGACCGCGTAACAAAATAAGACTACATGAGGAGCAAAATTTAGTGGAACAAATCTTGATTACATGGAAGGAACAAAACTTTAGCATCCGTGGAACAAGTCGGAACAAAAAAGTCTACATGTGGAAGAAAACTTTAGCGTCCGCGTAACAAGTCGGACCAAAAAAAAGACTACATGAGGAACAAAACTTTAGCGTCCTTGGAACAAGTCGGAACAAAAAAAAGGCCACATGAGGAATAAAACTTTAGCATCCGCAGAACAAGTCGATACAAAAAAATGGCTACATGAGGAACAAAACTTTAGCGTCCGCGGAACAAGTCGGAACAAAAAAGGGCTACATGAAGAACAAAACTTTAGTGTCCACAGAACAAGTCGGAACAAAAAAAAAGGCTAGATGAGGGACAAAACTTTAGCGTCCGTAGAACAAGTTGGAACAAAAAATGGCTACATAAGGAACAAAACTTAAGCGTCCGTGGAACAAGTCGGAACAAAAAAAGGCTGCATGAGGAACAAAATTTTAGCTTCCGCGAAACAAGTCAAAACAAAAAAAGGCTACATGAGGAATAAAATTGTAGACCTTCAAACAAATTAGGACTACAAAAAAGGGACACAAATTTGGTTTCCGCATAACAAACCACGACTGGAGAGGGAACAAAAAATTAGCAATGTTGGAAAAAGTGTTAGGCGTAAGCGAGACGGTTGGCATTCGCCTAGTGCCTAGGCAATGCTTAGGCGTCCTAGGCGCGGCCTAGGCGGTCATAGTTTTTGTACCATCACGTGTGAATATGGGCTATTATAGTGAATATGCATTAGTTTAGAGCATTTAAATGAGTAAACTATGAAAAACTACCATTAGAATATGGCATACCTGGCTCGTCAGTGCAATATGGCATAAATTCTTGTTGTGGAAGCCTATTTCTTAGTTGCACTGCCTAGAGTTCCGGCTATGCCCTAGGCGAGGCATTTGTTCATTGCCTAGTGCTTAAGCGTGCCTAAGCGTTGCCTAGGCATCGCCTTTTTCAACACTGAAAATTAGTCCATGTAACACATCACGACTATAAAAGAGATAAAATTTAGTTTCCGGCAAAAATCACTAGTATAGAGGGAACAAAAAAATAGTCTAAAGATCTAATAATAACTACAGAGGGAACAACAAATTGGTTGGTGGAACAAATCATGAATACAATAGCAAAAAATTAATGTCCATAAAGAAATCACGATTAGAGGAACAAAAATTTGTGCTATAAAAAAACCAAGACTACATGGGAAACAAAAATTTAGTCCATAAAACAAATCACAATTACAAAAGGAACAAAAATTTAGCGTTCTCAGACCACATCATGACTTTGGATGAAATAAATATTTGGGTTGCGAAACAAATCAAGCCCATATGGTGAAGTTTTAATGTCCTCAAACAAATCACGACCAGAAGGAGAACAAAATTAGTCAGTGTAACAAAGCGACTACGAAGGAAATACAAATCTGTAATTCCAATGTGCAAAATTTTAATACTACATGGAACAAATTATGACGGTAAAAATAAACAAAATATTTATGAGCCATGCCTGCAAGTACGCTGGGACTGCGCTGCATGCATCATGCCTGCATCCGGTCTTCTTTGCTTAGCTACTTGCGCTAGCGCAAAAAAGTGCGTGATGCTGATGCAACTAAACTCTGCCAAAGTAACCATGGAGCTTAAATAAAACCAGATCAAACTCTATCCACTACCGAGATTTGAGAGTATTGCACGCTACACTTACTGGAAAAAACATGAAAAAGCAATAAGGGTGCAAATGCTCCCTTTATTTTAAATGTAATTTAAATATATTTTGAATTGTTAAAAAAAATCAAAAAACATGTTGCATTTACATCTTTACAACTTATGCATGAGCGAAGTTGTTTTACGAAAAACGACTCTTCCCGTGGGCTAGACAAAAAAGACAATATTCGGTGGTAAAATAAGGGTTTGCACGAGATATTTTTTTTATCTTTTTTACTCATAACACTACATATATTAATTTACCGCGAAACTTGGTCATGCGTACGTAGAATGTCGAGATGTATTTTTGTTCGATTTTTTTCACATTTTCAAATATGTTTTTAAAATAAAGGGAGCATAAACACCCTAGATTAAATGTGCATTTCTCAATCTTATTGTCATTGCTTATAAAGTACTAGAGGAAACCACAACACCGGCTATAATTTTGCATAATCAACTAAAGTTTTCAAGTTAGTATAAAAATAAAGGTTCCAAATGGCAATAGCACGCATAACTGCAGTTGTTGCTTGTAGAACCAGAGAACTAGTAATATGTTTGGTTCCCCACCAACCATAACTGCTTGTCTGTCTACCTGAACCAATCATCAAGTCACCAAAACGTGAGGGATTCACAACATACCAAGAGCAATCCCGTGCTGAAGATGGTTGTTTATTGCGATAGAAACATGCAGCATGCAGAAACTAATGTTGACCATCTTTAGAGTCCGTTAAAAGGAAGGATCAATCAACCATCTTCAACATGAACTACCAAAGAAGCAGGGCATGCAGCTTTCTGACGGATCAAGTGTGAAATTAGTCGACTATACACACTGAGCCATTGATGTAGTTCTTGATTAACCTAGCTACTTGGATAGATCTGGACTTGTGATAAACAATTTGAAGAAACAAACAATTGCATCGATCGGGGGGGGGGGGGAGAGAGAGAGAACGGAAGAGAAGGATCAAAGACATGCCCCGCTGGATTCTTCTCCTACCCATCTACCGGATTCTTGTCTCCTCTGCCAGATTCTTCTCCATCTTCGCCGCCACGTCCATGTTTCTCCGCACGCGGCAACGAAAAGAAAGCCGAAATGGCGCAAGCGTAGCGGGAGGCACTGGGGGCGAGCTGGGCATAGAGGGGAGGCACTAGGCACAGGGAGGCGACGGCTTGCGGGGCGCCGGCCTAGCGGTGGCGAACGGCGTGTCGGCGTGCCTTATCGATTGGAGGTTCTCTGTTCCAATTTTGTCGCTAGCAGCTAACTGGCAAATTTTTAGCAGGAAGACGGGCAAAGCAGGCTGAGCGGGCGGTGCCGGTCAGTCCGTTTAAAGTGAATTTCAATTTTAGATGTTTGAAATTTAGTGAAATTTTGATTTGAAAAAGTGTCAGAAAAGGTCAAAACTATTATGGCACATCGGCAAAGCGCTCCAAAAGGTTAGACCTTTTAGGGCACTTTGGAAAACTACCCCAAAAGCTATATAGTTTTTGGGCACTTTGAAAATCTACCACAAAAGCTATATAGTTTTAGGGCACTTTAAAGAAGTGCCACCAAAGCTATATAGATTTTAGGGCACTTTACTAATGTGCCTCTAAAGCTATATGCCTTTTAGGGCACTTTTCTACAAATGCCCTAAATTGTATATTTTTAAAGGCACTTGTCTAAAGTGCTCTAAAATTGGAGTTTCTAGGGCACTTTGAGAAGTGCCCCTATCAAAGTGCCCTAAAACGTTTACCGTGACCTAGTGGTGGCTGGGTGGAGCGGGCAGAAAGCCAGAAACTGAGGTGTGGGGGAGAAGAACGTGCGACCAAGGAAGAGATAAGGCGTGAGGTGGGGTCTACGCATGAGACGCGTGTCGTGCTGCTGACCCGGGGGACGCGAGCGACGCGATCGCCCGGGGGAAAACCAGTTTTCCTTACAAGAAACTGAATCACACAAATCGATCCTTCGGCGTGGTTACTTGGTTAGTTTGTGAGATAGAAACAAAGAGGACGTCCTAAGGAATTTCGACAGCGAATTGTGGAGATGTGGCGGCCGGTGAAAGCTGAGCTCTGACTTTGGTTATAGCGGGCGATGACGGTGTTGATGCGTTGTTGCCTTGTTGAAGATATTGTCTTTGTCACCAACACTTACTCGTTCATGCTGCTCTGGGAAAACCCTAGATTTGGATATCTGGATTAGATGATGGAGGTGCTTTCTTGCGTCATTCTACCTCTTGGCGCATCGCTTTTCGAGCAGCTACGTGCTGTGGTGGTGTGTGATAGTGTAAATCACCATCCAGTTGGGAACCCCAAGAGGAAGGTTTGATGAGTACAGCAACGAGCTTTCCCTCAGTAAGAAACCAAGGTTTAATCGTATCCAGGAAAAAGCCAAACTCAAGAAGGTAATGCTTGCTAGTCTAGTGACACTCCAACAAGGGTGCCGTTTACGGTAACGTGTTAGCGCATCTTCAACTAGTAGCAACGTGGAACCTGCAACCAAAAACTTTGCTCCCAACTTACGATGAAGTTGTCAATCTCACCGGTTTGCTATAAACAAAGGTATAAGCATATCGAGTGGAAAGCAATAGTAGTATGCGAGAAAGTAAACAATGCGAGTAAAGTAAACAGGTGATAGCAATATAAAGGAAATAGGACCGGGGTCCATAGTTCACTAGTGGTGTCTCTCTATAAGATAAATAACATATGCTGGGTAAACAAATTACAGTTGGGCAATTGATAGAATAAAGACAACGTGCATATGTCGAGAGGATCACTATGAGATTTACTCTGGGCATTACAACAAGATACATAGACCGCCATCTAACTGCATCTATGACTAATAATCTACTCACGGGGAATCAATCCGATAACCCCACCAGTATTAAGTTGCGAACAATAGATAACTGCATTAAGCAAAGTGTGTAATGTAAACAAAGCATATGCCCTTGGGCATAAGAATGTTGTTTTCTCCATAGTGGCAACATCACATCTACAATCTTAGAGGTTTATGTCACTCCCCCAGATTAAATAGAGGCATGAATCCAACTATCGAGCATAAATACCCCCTCTTGGAGTCACTAATATCTACTCGACCAAGATAGCTACTAACAACGGAGAGCATGCAAGATCATAAACAACATAGAGATAACATAAGATAATATTTCAGCACATCAACTCAATCATAACATAAATATTCATCGGATCCCAACAAACACAACATGTAAAATTACATAACGGTGATCTCGATCATGTAAGGCAGCTCACGAGATCTAAACATGAAGCACATGGTGGAGAAGACAACCAACTAGCTACTACTATGGACCCATAGTCCAAGGTAGACTACTCACTCATCGCGCCGGTGGCAAGCATAGCGATGAAGAAGACCTCCGGTGGTGATTCCCCTCTCCGGCAGGGTGCCGGGAAGAGCTTCTGGACCCTCCCGATCTCGTGTCGACGACGGCTGCGGTTCGCGATGTGTTTTTGAAAATTGATCGGGTACTTAGGTTTTTCCTGTCGGGGGTCTCTATAGGCGAAGGGGCATCGTCAGAAGTGGACCGAGGCAGTCTCACACATAGGGGGCGCGGCCAGGGCCTAGGCCACGCCGCCCTGTTGTGTGGGACCCTCGTGGCCCCACTCTGTCTCCTCTTCGGTTCTCTGGAAGCTTCGGTAAATTTCTGGATATTTGGCATTTGTTTCGTCCAATTCTGAGAATATTTCCTTTGTAACTTTTCTGAAACACAAAAACATCAGAAAACAGGGAACTGGCACTGTGGCATCTCGTTAATAGGTTAGTTCCAGAAAATGCATAAAAACGCCACGAAGTGTAACGAAACACTAAGCAAATGGTGTAAAAACAAGCATGGAGCATCAAAAATTATAGATACATTTGAGACGTATCAGCATCCCCAAGCTTAACTCCTGCTCGTCCTCGAGTAGGTAAGTGATAACAAAGAAATAATTTTTGAGGTGACATGCACCTACACAATCTTGATCATCTATGTAAGCGTTGTGCGCTGGGATCAAAAGAACTTAAAATATGGGCATGAAAGATATAATCTTGGTAGAAGAAACTTAGCAACCATGTTATAACATGAAAAAGAACACAAACAAAAGATCATGAAAATGAAACAATGAAAGTCAAACGTGTGTTCAAATCATATGGAAAAATATACAAATGGTTTTCAGCTTGTCCTTCATGAGAGAGCAAAACATAAATGCATAGGACACCTTCAAGTTTAAGAGGGCGACTAGATATAAGTAATTTAAGAACAAGTGAAACCAACATCATGAATCAATCAATAAAAACTTTGGGACAATACACATTATACTCAGAATGACAACTATGCTCTCTTAGATGGTGCATAAAGATAGAAGGTGGTGACTCAACATGAAAAGTAAAAGAAAGGCCCTTCGCAGAGGGAAGCAGTGATTAAACATGTGCTAGAGCTTTTCATTTGTAAAACAGAGAGATAAAAATTGGGTTTTGAGAGGTGGTTGTTTCATGTCAATGACTGGTAATGGGGACTTACTATCTTCCATAATAAACAAGTGAGAGCGGTTCCGAGTTCTTTGAAAATTTGGCACATTGGTGCTCTTTTATAAAGCTTTGGCACTCCTCCCCACCTTTTTTTTCCTTTCTCAAACCATGGCTAACCGATTCCATCGGGTGCCCACCAATATTCATATACTTTGGAGGAGTGCCTTTTTTCCTTTTTAGAATTAGATTGCAATGGTCTGACCAGCTCCCTTGCAAAATTAATGACGAGCAGATGAAGCTGCCTAGTCGAGGGGTACTTAATTTAATATGGAAGATAGCAATTCTGACCACTACGTCCACATGAACTAAAAACAGTGGCACAAAATGAGAAGTAGTTGAAAGGTAGCACATGAAAATTTACTTGGAATAGCTTGCGAATACCATGCATAGGAATTTATAGTGGACACAATGGCAAACTTGGTTTTTAGGAGTTGGATGCATGAGTAGAGCTCATACTCAGTACAAAATGAGGGCTAGCAAAAGACTGGAAGCGACCAACTAAAAGAGCAATAACGGCCATAATCATGCAAAGCGACAAAGCAACATTAAAAAAAGCATAAAATGGCATCAAAAGTCAAAAACTAAATAATCATAAAGGCAATGACGACTTTGTATGAGTTAAACATGTGTAAGCATGCGCCAAGTCAACCCAAATAAAGCATCAAAGGAGAAAACCAAAATAATGCTTCCAAAAAAAATGCATGATTTTTTTCAAAGGCTCATTAAGCAATCTCAGTCATTTGAGACAAGTCATGCTACAATAAAACCACTAAGCATACTATCAAAAAGACATCAAGCACGACATGGAAAAGCCTAGGTCGCAGTCTACACAAGCTCCTTTTTGTACCACTTTTTTTGCATAAAGCTTTTTATCTTTTCCAACACCATTCGAACTTTTTGAAACAACTCTTTTGATGAAAACCAACATGGACCAGAGGTCAAAATACACCTTGATGCAAAGATATAACAAGATCTAAATAAAAATCAAGGCGAAAAATGAAAGCTAAACGCAGTTCTAGAAAAAGAGAACACTTGTCGAACGATAAGAGTGAAAAACAGAGTGTTCTTGGCAAATGAAAAGCAAGACAACTTCTCCAAAAGAAATTTGTTAGGATCCAACCATTTATTGCAGCAAACAAAACTAAACAAAACTGAAAACTACAGACAACTGACGCTCCAAGAAAAATGTATAATGCATGAAGCAATAAAAATATAGTGTTTTGAAAGGTTACCTGATTTTTGCCGATGAAGAAGGGGTGCCTCGGGGGCATCCCCAAGCTTTGACGCTTGTACTTATTTGGATATTTATTGGGGTGACATGGGCATCCCCAAGCTTGAGCTTTTGTCCATTCTTCAACTCATCTCATCATTCTCCAATCTCTACACTTGAAAACTTCCTTCATACAAAACTTCACACAATTCTATTAGCAACGCTAGCATAAACATAATAGTAAATTAACCTTTTTTGGTTCAGGTTCCAACTCAAAAACACCACATATAAAGCATATACTACTGTAGAAACTTCCCCAAAAGTTCCATGATCAAAAGAACTCAAAAAGAAAGCGATCGAGCGGCAAACACAAATAATGGCAGAAATCTGTCAAAACAGAACAGCTGACAAAGGTCGAATTTTTATAGGGTTTTCTGTTGCTCAAATCAAAAAGTGTATAACTAATTAAAGTTTGGATATAACCTGGGGCATATGCACAAGAAATCGCAGGTCCAAAAGATATTCTGAGAATTTTCACGAATTTTTACGGTGCAGCACCGAAATCTGTTTCAGGACAGCAACATCCCCAAATCTTAACTCACTCAAATTAGAGGCTTCTCTTGGCACAAAAACAAAATAAAAAGGATAAGGAGCGGTTATTACAGTAGTAATAACTTCCAAGACTCAAATAAAAGAATAATTACTGAAAGTAAACATTGGGTTATCTCCGAAGAGTGCTTTTCTTTAACGCCTTTGAGGCTAGGCGCAGAAAGGTGCAAATTAAGTAATATCAAAAGAAGTATTAAGATCAACTATTTCCTCAAGATCACCACTTACCACACTAGGCACTTTAGAGGTTCCCGAAGATGATTCAACCTGCAAGTCACTCTTAGTTGAACTAAAAGTCTTACCAATCTTAAAAATATGCTGCGGTTTAGGCACAGACACCTTGGGAACATACATAAATTTTTGCTCTTTTCCAACAAAAGTTTTCTCCTTCTTAAACTTAAGAGAAGAGAAAATTGAACTTAAAGTTTCCATGGATTCCTCTAGTTTCCCAATTCTAAGGTTTTGACTATCAAGAGTAGTGCTAGCTTCTAAAACGGTGATTCTCTTACTGATACTTTCTATCAATTTATTAACTCGGCTAGCGTTATCATGGATATTTGGCAAACTTTTTTCTAAAGAGCCTAGTTTTTCTATAACTTTCTCCAAAGTGATTTCAGTTCTAACAACATGGATAGGTGATTGCGTTTGATGGTGCCAAGCTGACGTGGGAAAATATAGTTCAATCCCCGGCAACGGCGCTAGAAAACTTGTTGATGGCGCGGTGATGAATGGTGCCAGAAAACTTGTTGGCGTGTAGTTGATGAAGTAAATGACCAGCCAGTTGGAAACCCCAAGAGAAGGTTTGATGAATATAGCAGCAAGTTTTCCCTCAGTTATGAAACCAAGGTTTAATCGTCCAGTAGGAAAAAGCCAAACTGAAAAAGGTGATGCTTGCTAGCTTAGTGACACTCCAACAAGGGCGCCGTTAACGATTTCTTGTTAGCGCGTCTTCAACTAGTAGCAACGTGGAACCTGCACACAACACAACCAAATACTTTGTTCCCAACTTACGATTAGGTTGTCAATCTCACCGGTTTGCTTGAAACAAAAGGTATGAGCGTATCGAGTGGAAATCAATAGTAATATGCGAGAAAATAAATAGTGTGAGTAAAGTAAACAGGTGATAGCAATATAATGGAAATAGGACCGGGGTCCATAGTTCACTAGTGGTGTCTCTCCATAAGATAAAATAACACATGTTGGATAAACAAATTATAGTTGGGCAATTGATAGAATAAAGACAACGTGCATATGTCGAGAGGATCACTATGAGATTTACTCTGGGCATTACAACAAGAAACATAGACCGCCATCCAACTACATCTATGACTAATAATCCACTTGTGGCAAATCAATCCGAGAACTCTATAAATATTAAGTTGCGAACAACAGATAACTACATTAAGCAAAGTGTGTAATGTAAATAAAGCATATGCCCTTGAGTATATGAATGTTGTTTTCTCCCTAGTGGCAACAGCACATCTACAACCTTAGAGGTTTCTGTCACTCTCCCAGATTAAATAGAGGCATGAACCCAACTATCGAGCATAAATACTCTCTCTTGGAGTGGCCTAAGCAAATGGTGTAAAAACAAGCATGGAGCATCAAAAATTATAGATACGTTTGAGACATATCAATAGGTGGTGCTCCCACTAAACTTTCTATTAAAGTGTATGCTTCAAGAGCGGGAGTACCCAGAAAATTACCTCCTGCAATAGTATCAAGAACGTACCTATTCCAACTAGTTATACCAACATAAAAATTTCTAAGGAGGATCATGGTAGAATGCTTCTTCGTACACCCATGATGAGAATTGCTAATACGGTACCAAGCATCTTTCAAGCTCTCTCCCCCTTGTTGCTTAAAAATACAAACTTCTACTACAAGATTACTCATTCTAACAAAACTAAAAGCAGACAAGTAAAAAGAACAACTAATAGGAAACTAATTTTTTTGTGTTTTTGATAAAACGATGTAAGTAAAAATAAACTAAAGCAAAACAATAAACAAAGTAAAGGATGTGCGTGCGAAACTCCCCTTGCAGAAATCTTCTTTTTCCCCAGCAACGGCGCCAGAAAAATCTTTGCTGTGGCGGTGTGTGATAGTGTAAATCACCGTCCAGTTGGGAACCCCAAGAGGAAGGTTTGATGAGTACAGCAGCGAGTTTTCCCTCAGTAAGAAACCAAGGTTTAATCGTATCCAGGAAAAAGCCAAACTCAAGAAGGTGATGCTTGCTAGCCTAGTGACACTCCAACAAGGGCGCCGTTTACAATAACATGTTAGCGCGTCTTCAACTAGTAGCAACATGGAACCTGCACACAACACAACCAAATACTTTGCTCCCAACTTACGATGAGGTTGTCAATCTCACCGGTTTGCTGTAAACAAAGGTATGAGCGTATCGAATGGGAAGCAATAGTAGTATGTGAGAAAGTAAACAGTGCGAGTAAAGTAAATAGATGATAGCCATATAAAGGAAATAGGACCAGGGTCCACAGTTCACTAGTGGTGTCTCTCCATAAGATAAATAACACATGCTGGGTAAACAAATTACAGTTGCGCAATTGATAAAATAAAGACAACGTGCATATGTCGAGAGGATCACTATGAGATTTACTCTGGGCATTATAACAAGATACATAGACCGCCATCCAACTGTATCTATGACTAATAATCCACTCGCGGAAAATCAATTCGAGAACCCCACCAGTATTAAGTTGCGAACAATAGATAACTGCATTAAGCAAAGTGTGTAATGTAAACAAAGCATATGCCCTTGGGCATAAGAATGTTGTTTTCTCCCTAGTGGCAACAGCACATCTACAACCTTAGAGGTTTCTGTCACTCCCCCAGATTAAATAGAGGCATGAACCCAACTATCGAGCATAAATACTTCCTCTTGGAGTCACTAGTATCTACTCGGCCAAGATAGCTACTAACAACAGAGAGCATGCAAGATCATAAACAACATAGAGATAACATAAGATAATATTCAGCACATTAACTCAATCATAACACCAATATTCATCGGATCCCAACAAACACAACATGTAGAATTACATAATGGTGATCTCGATCATGTAAGGCAGCTCACGAGATCTAAACATGAAGCACATGGTGGAGAAGACAACCAACTAGCTACTGCTATGGACCCATAGTCCAAGGTAGACTACTCACTCATCGCGCCGGAGGCAAGCATGGCGATGAAGAAGACCTCCGGTGGCGATTTCCCTCTCCGGCAGGGTGCCGGGAAGAGCTTCTGGACCCTCCCGATCTTGGGTCGACGACGGCGGTGGATCGCGATGTGTTTCTGGAAAATTGATCGGGAACTTAGGTTTTTCCCGTCGGGGGGTCTTTATAGGTGAAGGGGCATCGTCAGAAGTGGACCGAGGCGGTCTCACACATAGGGGGCGCGGCCAGGGCCTGGGCCACGCCACCCTATTGTGTGGGCCCCTCGTGGCCCTACTCTGTCTCCTCTTCGATTCTCTGGATGCATTGGTAAATTTCTGGATGTTTGGCTTTTGTTTTGTCCAATTTCGAGAATATTTCCTGTGTAACTTTTCTGAAATACAAAAATAGCTGAAAACAGGGAACTGGCATTGTGGCATCTCGTTAATAGGTTAGTTCCGGAAAATGCATAAAAACACCATGAAGTGTAATGAAACACTAAGCAAATAGTGTAAAAACAAACATGGAGCATCAAAAATTATAGATACGTTTGAGACGTATCACTGCGGGATGATGGCGGGAAGCGATGGAGTGGTGTGCATCTACCGCATCGATGACAACGAGTCTCGGCGGCATGTTGCGGCGGGGTCTCGGTGACGATCGCAGTGTGATGGACTCGCGCAGGGTGGAAGCTTGGTCGGGCGTCATGGTAGCGCCGACTACAGACCTAGCAAGGGCTATGCGGATCTCTGCTTTGAAGATGGACCGGCGCTTGATGGAGGTGATGGCTTCGGAAGCAAGGGCATGAGGCGCTCACCATGGGTCTGCTAGATCGATTATGTGCTCTTGTTTCACCATAGGGTGACTCAGTGATGCCTCGATAATGAGCTGGTGGGGCATTGTTTGTGTTTTTAGGGCATGAGGCCCTAACGACATTTTACTTCACCCATTGTCGAGTTACTAGGTGTTGAGTGGTGTATTCGGGTGTTGTGGTGTATGCTCTTGGCAGATCTTTGTTGAATAAAATTATATAAAAGCCGTATGCAACATTTGATGCAGATGATAGGGCTACCCTATTTCGAAAAAAAATCTCATGCAATGTCTTTTTCTTTCTTAAGGAACGACCATGCGCCGCTATTTACATAGTACTAATAAAATCCTCATCATCCCAACTACTATAACAATGATATTGTGAAATCGTCATAACCGTCTAGGACGATATCGGATTATCACAACATTTATAACGATCTAATACCGTCACTAGCATTCTAGTGTGGCCACTTCAGATTCTACGTAACAAAAATGTGACAGAACAAAATGATCGTAAATCAAAATCATCCCGGTCCATTTCATTGGTCTATATAGGCCAAACCTAATAATTCTAGCATTTTTTTCTTGGCCATGGCCTTTTACAGTCAATGTCTGTTTCGCGCTTAACCTTTCAAAGGTCCATTTCTTTTATTTTCAAAGCATTTTTAAGGTCTTTTTTCTCTCTAAATTTTACTCCCTCTGTTTCAAAATATAAGATGTTTTAGCTTTGTGAAGCAAATGTATTTAGACATCTTTTAGTGTGTAGGTTCACTTGAATATACACACTAAAACATGTCTAGATACACTTACTTCACAAACCTAAAACATCTTATATTTTGAAACGGAGGGAGTAGCTCTTTTCTGTAGATACCACTAAACAAAGACCGACATTTATAAAGAAAACGTTGCCCCACGTACAGCAGCAATCGACACGTGTCAATGAGCGGCTCCGCGCGACAAGAGTGATTTCGCGCGACGCGATCCAGCAAGGGCCCGCCGGTACAAAGCCCCCCTACGTGACCCTTATGTACAGCAAGTACAGGTAATGCATGGAGTAGAGCATTAAGCGTGCCAACGAGTCCGCGAAATCGTAAGCGCGCATGGCCATGGGCTCCTTTACAAGGTACAAGTAAAAAACTCTAAAAGTTTAAGTACTTCCTCTGATCTATATTATTTTTCGCTAATACGAATGTATGTACTCCCTCCGACCCATAATACTCTTCGCTAATACGGACGTATCTAGACACATTTTAATGTCTAGATACATCCGTATTTATGAAGAGTAATATGGATCGGAGGGAGTAGGTATATTTTAATGATAGATACATCTATATTAGCGAAGAGTATTATGAGTCGGAGCTGGGAGTACAAAAAATCTAAGGTATAAGTATAAGTATACTTTTGCTCGTGGTTGTACTCTGAAATACTGTGAGTTATACTTTTCGAATGTACTTTTGTTCATGGTTGTACTCTAAAATGCAGTAGTTGTAATTTTTTTTGTGTACTTTTGCTCGTGATTGTATCTCAAAGTACACTAAGTTGTACTTTTGCTTCGGACACGTGTCTTGGAGTACAAAAAAAAAATTGCCCGTCAGATCAGGTAAAATAGATGACTCACGTTCACTCAAGGATATTGTAAAAGTCCTGCTCTAAAAAACAGGTTTAGAGAAGTTAAAAAAATGGTTTTGCTATTTCTCAGTAGACTGAGAAATAGCTTATGACTTAGTAGAATTCTAGACCATTAGATTTGCATCGTGATTCATGCAATTAAGTTGCAAGTTGAGTTGTAACTGAAATTTTTTCAGTTGCAAGTGACGTTACAACTAGGCACCATACATCCGGACCGTTTGATTGCTTCGTGATTCGTGCTAATAGTGAGTTGCAATATGAGTTGCAACTGAGATATGATAACGTCATTCTACTGAGCCATAAGCTATTGCTCAGTAGACTGAGCTCTAGACACACCCTTAAAAAAACAGATTTAGAGAGCAAGAAGCTGTACAAAATATGAGGCTAGCTAACGCATAACGTTAACATCATTTACTCCGTAGTCCGTGCTACAAAACTTGGAAACGGCCAAGGGTTTGCATGAACCTGCAGCCAAAGTTCAGAAAGCACGGTCGTCCATCTCGAGCTGTCCACCGGCAGATTCCTCCTCATCGTCGCCAACGTAGAGGTACGGGTTCTTCTCGACGGGGTGGAAGTTGTAGAATACGAAGAGGTAGAAGGCGAAGCTGGCGGCCTCGACGGCGACATTGACGCCCCACTGGTACCTGTAGCTGAGCAGGGCGAGGAAGGCGGAGACGATGATCCGGGTGAAGTAGAGGTAGCCTACGACAACGACGTAGAATCGCTTGAAGAGTGTGAGCTTGTGGAGGTTGCGCGCGGCCTTGCCGTCGGTCTTGGAGGCCTCGCGCAGGCCCCGGATGGACCAGATGATGGGGAAGAAGACGGCGCAGCAGCAGACGACGTCCACCAGCAGGAACACCTGGTTCCACACCACCCAGTCCCGCCCCGTCGGCCCCGTCTCCCCAATCACCACCAGCACCAGGTTCTCGATCACTTGCAGTGGGATCACTATCATCAGCACGCTCTTCTCCCGCTCCTGCCAGTTGGCAAATCAGTATACATACAGTTCTTAATCCAACTTACTTCCTCAGTCCTAAATTACCATGCATTCTAGATTTAGTCAAAATCAAACTTTATTAACTTTGACTACGTATACAAGAAAAAAATATAAACATTTATAATATAAAATAGATATAGTTAGGATCATCATAAAAAATACTTTTATATTATATGTATTAGATATTGTAAGACTTTATATTTTTAACAATATATTTAATCAAACTTTATCTAGTTTAACTTTGACTAAATCTAGAATGCAGGATAAAAATAAAGGGTTTGCCTATATTTCAGTTGCCTGAGAAATTCTTATTTCTCAGTCAACTTAGAAAAGTGCAACCGTAGTTTTAAAAAGGTGCAACTGCAATGAGTTGCATATTTCTAATAGAAAAGTGTAATTGTACTTTTTTATGAGAAAAGTGCAACTAATACATATTTTTTAGGATCATTGAGAAATAAGACACCCGTTACTTAGCAAATCCGAAAAATAAACAGAGGAAGTAGTTCTGATTTCATGCGTGTAATTCAGATCGATTAGTACTGAATTTTAATCGAGAACCTGGAGGTATGGTTTGAGAAAGGACCAGCCGGTGCCGATGAGCACGATGACGGTGAAGAGCAGGACGCCCTTGAAGAAGCCGAACACATAGAACGCGACGTCCCAGCCGTGCGGCGTGCCGGTGCGCTCCACGTACCACGTGTCCTCCGCCGCGCACGCCATCTTGAGCGCCTTGAACAGCAGCAGCGCGCCCATCACGGCGTGGATCCGCTCCGCCGTCGCGCGCCTCCGCAGGCACGCCCACGCCCACAACGCCAGGAACGCGAAGTACACCGCCGACACGACGTTGTAGATGGCCGGCAGCGGCTGGAGCCCCACGGGGAGGTAGTCTCTCCGCCCGTTGGGGACGCCGCCCCGCACGTTGTACATCTCGGTGCGCACGTCCATGGTCACCTCCACCCCCTCCTGGCAGTTGTTGAACACGACCGCGTACTCGTCTGGGTCGTCGATAGGCAGGATGCTGGTGGCGCCGCCTGCCGGGACGTCGCTGAGCCGGATCATCGGGACCGCGTACCCGCTCGTCAGCACGCAGAATCCGCCGCCGCGGCCGTTGTTGCCTCCTGGGTCGGCGGCGGCGTACTCGGACGCGTTGTTGATCTTGGGGAATTGGGATCCGGAGATGAGGACGAACCCCATGAGGGTGGGGTCGACTCCGGTGAGGCGTGATCCCGTCCGGAGCCTCCATTCCGAGCGGCGTATGGAGAGGGCGGCCTTGCCGCCACGCGCGAAGCCAAACTGCTCGAAGAGGATCAAGGGCCGCGCGTCTGACACGATCAGCGTCGTCCTGATTTCGGCTTGGGTTACCCGCGCGAGGACGACGACGACCGTGACGGCGAGGGCCACTGTGGCGGCGACCGAGGTGCCCATGGAGCCGGTGCGGATGTCATGCAACGCTGTGGATCAATCGTTCTTGATACATTTTACCTTTTACCGTTCGGGAGTAGGATTTGCCTAGTGCATGCGTGCTGTGCGCGTCGTGAAGGAGGACCGGCAATGGTAATGGACAAGCGGCTTCTCGATGATCATGGCGTGTTTTAGGGAGGACCATGAGAGCGCAGGGGGCTAATGGACAAGGCGACATTGTTTCTTCTCCCGTTTTGGCGATGTCATGGACTCATGCTGATGACTAGTTTTTTCTTTAGCGAATCATGCTGAAGACTAGTGCACCGTACATATAACTCATGGGCCTGATAAGAATTATAATCCAGTTCATCGCACTGGATGGGCTGGTCTGATTTTGAGCATTCTTTGTCAACCCCGTTAATTTTGTATGTTCAGGAGTGAGGTCCTCTAAAAAAAAGGAGTGAGATGATAATTCTATTCTATTCTACTATATACTAAAAGCACAATACGGAGGTTTAAAATAAAGACATCACATTAATCCACATCATCAGTATTATCTTAGTTGTTAGATCTATAATTAATGGTTAGGATATTAAGATTTTACGTAACATATATGAGCACATATATGTGTACGTACACGATTGACAGGGTACGTGGCACCATCAGTAGGGAAAAAATGAGTCCGTGGACATTACATGGTATTAGTCTCCGACTCACTTTTTTTCATGCTACAGAGTAGACATATTAATCACGCAACCATGCAATCGCATATTCCTTTATATGCAAAACGGTGTGTCTGCCCGAGTCAGGGGCTAGCATGCATGTCGTTTAATTATTTGATTAATCTATGCATGCATCAAGCACATGCAGACATGACCATGCAGTCATGCACTTGATTATTATACATTGCCCGGACAAAATTAGCCGGCTTTATACCGAAATTCATTTATGATCTGGTGCATATGCTCCTGCCTCAAAACAATATTTTATAATTTATTAATGAACAAAAAACATGTGTTTATACCTTGACATTCTTGATGTGCACGCCAAGTTTCAGGGTAAACCGATATTTTTTATTATATGTAAAAAAGATAAAAGACATATCTCGTGAAGAGTTTTTTTAGGAAAAAGTTTAGTTCTTTTACACATGACACAAAAGAAGTCGGTATTTTGTGAAACGACTTTGCAAGAACATAGAACATTGATATATATGCGCGACATTTTTTTTGATTTTTTAAAATTTTAAATGAGTTTGTGGTTAGGATTTAACGAATGATTGTGCAACATTATTATGGACCCATGTCTACCACATACACTGAGCCCAAACAATTTGTGTATTAAGCCGGACAACCATATTTCTGGTGCTAACTGACATGGCGAGGGCATGGCCGATGGGTGTATGCACGTATATTACACCATGCATGATTTGTATAGTTCATGCGAGATTTATTTTACTATATTACCATAGGGGAAGCCGGCCAACTGTGTGGATTTATATTTTATATTAAAACTAATAACACTTTACAAAAGATGATTATGTCATAGAGGAAGGAAAAAATTGTTGAAAACACACAAAGTGATGTTATTCAAAAGAGCTAATTAAGAAGCCAACAAAAAGTAGAAAACCAATGGTACTCCCACTAAAAATAATGAAGTTATAAATCACTCTACAGGAACAAAATGATCCCATTTATAGAAAATACATGTTTCTTGCCATGTGAATTTCATTTAATTGATATAATATCACCACGTACAAAAGTTCTGTACATACATACACTGACATAATTTTTAAACATGGAACTATCGTTTCCCACAAGCTAAAGATGAAAACCTTGAGAGTTGCGCATATGATATTTCACATGAACCATAAAGTATGTGGTGGCTATATAGGATTGCGTTAATTGTAACTCATTACAGTATAAATGAATCTATGGAATAATAATAATTTTTTGACACATTATTCAGATGTTGCCCTCGCAAATGCTCGGGCCACCTTGCTAGTTTACTTAAAAAGGAATTGGGGCGTGAATGTTTGAAAAGAAAGTGAGGTGTTTTTTTTCAATAGTACGCCAAAGAAACCCGTCCCCGCCCAGATGCCTCTGTCCTACCTACCACGCCGCCACCCTCCCCACCGTGTTCCTTGGTTGTCGGCAACTTTTCAAGGATAAAACATAAATATTATGACATGTGTTAAAATGATAGTTTAGGTGCTAAAATATGTGTTTTATTTAGAGCATTAAACATTGTATTTATTATTGTTAAACATACATGTTGATTTTTGCATGCAATTTTACACGAGCACACACCATAGTAACAAAAGCAAGTACACAAGTACACAAGAATTCATAATTTTTATTTTTATTTTGAATGTACTGTTCATCTAGGAGCACGGGAGCCAAAACTTCATACCCCTTTTTTGAATATCTCTATATATGGAGAGAAAATTGGTACTCTGGCTTACGGGTGGAAACTGGTCCTGGATAATTCGAACTATCCGATATTTGTATCCAAAAAAAATCAAAGAATGATTGCGGTAATATCCAAATCCGGACGTCCATGGAAACGAATGTGGTAAATATATAGATCTATTTTACAAATACAAATACAATTGTTGTATTAAATTTTGGAACAAATGAGGATATGCAAATGGCTATATTTGTATCCAAACAAGATAATTTTAGCCATTTAGTAGTATCTTGATATGCCAATTAACTAACCTAGAAAGACTAACAAAGTGATGACTATACTTTTCTATGATATCGGTATATTTATCTCTCTGCCGTTCTATAGTTGACTCATTGTAGGACATGAATCTATTATTTCGGTATCCATATCCATTCTGAACTGAGAAAACATATGATTGGCATCGGTATTCGAGTAGTATCCGCTCTGAATTCATATTCGAAAGCATTTGTATTCATATGCACATTTGTGAAAAAATATGAAAACAAATATGTAAAGGGCATCCACATTCAATCCGTTTTCACTCCTACTCTCACTTTGACCGTGTAGCCTGGGGACCTTAGGGTATATACAATAGTAGAGAAGACATGTATTCTCCACATCATTTAAAGAAAACAATAAATATTAGTAGTACAATGTATTATCTCTTATTGTCATCCCTAGCAATTAATATAATTAATTGACATTTTTGTAGGAAAATTATATTGCTAAGGGAGGACATGTGGTGCAATGGAGAAAGTAGGTTTTCTTTATTTATAAGAGATCATTCTTAGCTAAGGAAAGACAATCTTATCTTCATTCATTCTCATCCAAGCAAAAATCCTATATAGCAACCGTAAAGAAAGGTTGTCATCATTTCATTGTACATACCCTTAGGCAAGGTGGGTGCATGCGAGCCATGCATCCATTATGCCCCCATCACGGTCGATGTGATAGCCATGGTGCAAACAATTGTCACGATGTGTTTCCATTTTTGGCATTTTGGTGAGAGATAAACCGCAATTAAATTACGAACCTAGTACACAACACTGATCTAGAGGTGAAGGCACTAGTGGAAAAACGGGCTTCCATTCGTCTCATTTGTCCCGAACCAAATTCGATCCGCGGCTAAAGGGTCCATCAGTCCCGGTTCATTTGAAAATGTGGGCCAGGGGGCATTAGTCCCGGTTCAAAAGGGACCTTCAGTCCCGGTTTCATCTAACAGCCGGGACTAATGCCCCATGGGCCTTTAGTCCCGGCTCGTGGCACAAACCGGGACTAAAGGTAGCCGGGACCAATGACCCGTTCAAACGAACCGCCCACTTCGCGCCAGTTATCGATCGACGACGCTTCGGATCGATCGACATTAACGACGACGCTTCGTATAGTCGCGCGCGCTGATCGGGAACCGGCGCCGGCGACCTTGAAAACTCGCCTGCATTCACATCTCGCCGGCGAGCTCACATCTTCCCTCTCTCACTATATATAGCATCACATTTTGATCATCTAAAAGCACACCATTTGCATAGCTTCTTCTTCCCCAAACACTCTCTCCACACCATACCGCGCCGGCGCCCTCGAGAGCTCTCCCTCGACTCAATGGAGGAGCAATTTTGGCCCCGGTCTCGGATCTACTACATGGTCATCAAAGAGATGAACTTCACCATCACGGAGACTCTCCGTGCTTCGAGGGTGGAGAAGTGGATCCGCGCCGTCAAGCGCCGGTTCCTCGACGACGCACCGGTCAAGTGCGTGGGCTTGGACTGTAAGTTCACCACTCACGCGCACCCTCAATGTGCCGCTGTCCTTCTACTCTCGGTGGAGTCCGAGATATTGATCTTTCAAATTTGCAAGGCCAATGGCATGCCGCAACTACTCACGGACTTCTTGAAGGACACCACCATCAAGTTTTGTGGTGCGGCTATCGACAACGATCTGCGCAAGCTAAGGCCATACGGAATTGTTATTCCGTCCGCATATGATCTTCAACAAGTTGTCCCAAACCCCACTAGCAAGCCAACGCCGAGTCTCTATGATTTGGCCAATGCTACTATTGGGACACATCTTGAGAAGAAGAAGAGGGACAATAAGAAGAAGAAGGACAAGAAGAAGAAGGAGAAGAAGTACAAGAAGAAGGGAGAAGAAGAAGAAGATGATGATGATGATGAAGAAGATGAACTAATTTTTGGTTGGGAAAAAGTTCCATTGAGCTTGAACCAACTAAAATATGCCGCTTTAGACGCTCGCCTAGGCTTTGAGATAGCTAGGAGATTCTGGAAGCTAAAGGGCTACAATAGCAATGTTGATCGTCTTAACCTTAATAATTAGGTGGATGATTATGTATGGAAAAATGTTGGATGAGCAATTGGAAAATATAGTTCATTTGAGCCACGTTGGATGAGTATGTTTGGAAAAATATACTCCCTTTGTTTCGGTTAACAAAGTCTATTAATTTTCGAATTTGTGATTTTTCAAGTATTTTGGCTTTTTTGAATATTTTAATCATCTAAAAATTAATAATTAAATTATATATAAAGATTATTTGAAATTCATTGGTGCTTATTATTCGTAATCATTGTTTCTTATTTTGTGAATTTATTTGGAATTTAAAAAAGTAATATTATATATTACCAAAGTGTATAGGTTAATAGAATTGGTAGCATACAACTATCAACAAGTCGCGAGCGCAGTCTTGGACCCTAGTAGGGAAGGAATGAAGAAGTTAAGCGTGCTAAGGGTGGAGCAGTGTGAGGATGGGTGACCGACCGGGAAGTGAGGACCACAAATACTTGTAATTGATTTGAGATATAGAGTGAGAGCTATAAGTATCTAATTTGATATGAGATATGAGAATAGAGAAGATTAGATAATAGAGAAATAGAGAAATAAAGATAATACAGAAATTCCGAAACAGAAAATACAATTTTATTCCGAATGGACCTTTAGTCCCGGTCCCTGTTACGAACCGGGACCAAAGGTCCTCCAGCCGCTGCACATGCCCCGGGCCACGTGGAGGACCATTGGTCCCGGCTTGTAAGCAACCGGGACTAAAGGCTCGAGCCTTTAGTCCCGCATGGTTAGTCTCGGTTGCGGAAACCGGGATTAATGGCCTTTACAAATCGGGATTGAAGGCCTTTTTTCCACCAGTGAGGGTAGACGAATTGTGTCAGGATTAGGAGGGTAGTGACACCCTTAGCTAACGTAGAATTAAACCTCAGGTTTAACGCTTTGGTGTCTCATAGAGACGAAATATTCTTTCAGTAAGAATCGATGTTTTCATTGATAGCGAGGCGTATGTGGTGACTTCGCAATCTTATGATCCGCCCTTAATCTCTCGGAGGTGCTCATAAAGGTAGGTTGCACGCTGAAAGGACACGGATGTCGCCTAGAGGGGGGTGAATAGGCAATTAAAACTTTTACGAAAGGCTTGAACAAATGCGAAATAAACTAGCATTTAATTTGTCAAGCGTACAAAACCTAAATAGACTAGGCTCACCTATGTGCACCAAAAACTTATGCTAAGCAATGCAAGTAGCAAGGTGATAGCAAGATATATAACTTCAAGCACGATGGCTATCACAAATGTGAAGTGCATAAGTAGTGGAGCTCGAATAAGAGTTACCGAGGCACAAAGGAGACGAAGATGTATCCTGAAGTTCACTTCCAAAGGAAGCTAGTCTCTGTTGGAGAGGTGCGGCAGCTTAATGCACTCCGAACGCCACAAAGGCCTCGCCTTGAGATGTGGTAGCACAATGCTCACCAAACGCCACAAAGGCTCACCCCAAGATGCTAGGTCGCCCTCGCCTGGTCAATGAGGAGACGCTACCCCTTCTTGATGCGCCCGTCCGGATGCTGTTTCACTCACACGATCCTAATCACCTGCCTAAGTCTGTGATGCTGTTCGCCAACTTGAAGGGCTTCAGGATCGGTGTGGAGGTGGAGTTGACCAAGGGCTTGGGTGGCCCATCTCTTGGTCCAGATGACAATGGCAATGATGAGGGCAATGATGACGATGATCGTGCCCAGACAGAAGACCAGAGCCAGTCCGACCGTCACTAGAAGAGGCAGCCAAGCACTAACAAGGACAAGGGCAAGGTGGGGGCGGACACTGATCAGCTGATGCAGCATGGGGGGAGGGGGGGTTAACCAGGTGTGCCCCTCTCTAGTAATGAAAATGCCCCCTCCGCAGCCACATCAGCCCAAGGTTGATGAGGTCCTCCCTCCTTTGCTGGTCTACGACAAGAATCCTAGGAAGAGGCCGGGATCCAAGTCTTCGGTGGGAAGCAGCAGTGTCCCTCTTCCCTTGGCCAAGGATTTCTCTGCGTCGAAGCCGGCCTCGGCTCCTACTAAAGCTCAACTGTCACCGATTCTGTTTGATCAGTACGGGTCCAATCTTGATGCGGATCTGCTCGGGTCTCAGACTGTCCTGGAGCCCAAGGCATTGTCAATGACAATCATCTTGGATGAGGACTCGCTGCCATCTGATCAGGACGTGGATCCCTCTGTGCTCAAATGCTCTAAGCTTTCTGAGGCGGATCGCGTGGACATTGGCTGGGAGAGCCTGGAAAATTGGGAGTTTGACAACAAGACCTTAGCTTCCAAGATAGCCAAGCTCAAGAAGAAGCAGCAGGATGGTGAAGTGCACAACCCTCCGAAGGTTGCAGTAAAGATGGATCTGGCCAAGGAAGTGGCGGCTGTGTCTGGGTTGCCCAAGGCCAGACGCTCTGAGGCGATCCCGTCGCTATCCCAATCACCTATCTCTGCTGCTAGGAGGAGCGCCAGGACCAAGGAAGGGGCTGCGGAATCCATGCTCCAGAAAGCAACGAAGCATGTGGCGGCGAAAGCAGGTACCCACTCCTCTCCTCCCCCATGTTGTTCTAAAGATTTTCTCGCCTTTCCTTCCACGCCAGATTCTGTTTTTTTGGGCATTGCTCTAGACTCTGGTATTGCTCAGTGCTCCGCTTCTTTAGGAGAAACACCTTTTGTATCCTTGATCAGGGCTAAAGAAAGGGCCCAGGCCGCTATTACTGAAGCTTCGGAGCGTGTTGCGTTAGCTAAGGCCAGGAATCTTGCGGAGGAGTCAGAGTCTCAAGCTCAAGGTCATTTGCTTGGGGGTACTAGTGCTGGCCCCCCGGCAGATGGTACTACAAAGGCAGTGTGCCCAAGTAGTGCCGCCGGCGCCTCTGGGGTTGGGGTGGTGTCTGCTGTGACCAAAAAGACAAGGAATCGTGTACTTGCAAGTGCCTTGCCCCCGAGAGAGAACCTGAGAATGACTCCTGCTCACCAAGCACGAGCTGCTGAGAGGGTGTCCCAATGAGGATTGTAGGCTGGAATATCCGTGGGTTTGGGCGGAGTGGGCGCAAAACTCAGATCAAGGAGTTAGCTCGAAAGGAAGGTGCTGATGTCATCTTCCTGCAAGAGACGATTTGTCAGGATTTTACTGATCAGGAGCTCAGATCGTTGGTGAATGGAGAGGTGTTTCACTGGCAGTGGCGATCGGCTGTTGGGCATTCTGGAGGGATGCTGTTAGGGGTGAGAGAAGATATGTTCGAAGTGGGCAGCATTGATCAAGGTCGCTTCTTTCTTAGTGCGTCAGTTTTCCACAGAACTGCACGTTTCAAGTTCGAGCTCATTGGAGTGTATGGGCCTGCGGATCATGCCTTGTCTGCGCTGTTCCTAACTGAGCTTGAGACTAAGGTTCAAAGCTCTCAATTTCCAGTGGTGATAATTGGGGACTTTAATCTGATCCAGGGTCCGCAAGACAAGAATAACAGCAATATAAATTGGCCGCTTGTGAATGCTTTCAATGAGTGCATTGCGAATCTGGCTTTGAAAGAAATCACTAGGATTGGAGCAAGATTCACCTGGCCTAACAAACAAAGCAACCATGTCCGCAGTGTGCTGGACAAGGTTTTAGTGTCTACAGATTGGGAACAGAAATTCCCTCTCTCCTCTCTGCGGGTGACAAGGGTATAGATAATAGAGCCCGTCAGTTGAGTACCCCTGAGGCCCGTTAAGCTGGGCCCAATTGTAATACTAATCAAAATACGAGTTCATGTCGTATGTCGATATTGTAATCTGTACCGGATCCCACCCGATCCTTGAGACCTGGCCACCTATATATAGGGGCCAGGAGGGGATCGTGTGGGACAGATTGAAAGCAAGCCAGGTTTTACACCCATGTTTACTTTCATAGCCACCTTATTTGACTGATTTCACCTTCGAGTTCATCCGACGCCCTATCTCCCCGATCCTAAGTCCTTCATCTAGGACATTTGTCGAGTTTAACAATCGTCAATTGGCGCCGACCGTGGGGACACTGGGCGTTGGAATCATGAATTCGACGGCTTTTTCACTTTCGGCCAGCAGCAATCCGCAAGTCAACGAAATTCAGATACCCTTCGGAACCGTCAATTTTCAACCTCACCAATCAAGCTTCGCGCAAGTATTCGAGAGTATGGATCAAGATATGGATTTGACGATCAGAAGTCTAAACTTTCGCGTCGGATCGCTAGGTTCGATTCGCCTTTCAAATCCGATGAAACCGGATTCGTCGGCAAGTGAGCCTGAGACAGTAGCAATGTTGGAATCATCAGAAGGCTCTTCCAGCGAGGTAAACTCGCCGGTCAGCTTGACAGAAGCGGAGGAAGGAAAAATCGCAGGAGGCGACGAAACTATGGAGAATTTTGGCTTAGAAGTGCAACTCGAAGATCTCATGATCTGCCATGATGACACCTCAGATCAATCAACAGACACCTGGAAGACGGGACTAGAACTTTCTGAAGATGACAACTCAATCTTCTCAAGTCACAACAGCAAACTCGACAATCGGTACCAGATACTCGCAATCACAGGAGATAATTCAGAAGAACTCGATGACAACAACAACCCAGTGCTTAATCCAGCAAACATAAACAGAGGGGCAAATCACTTAGCAGAAGGAGAAACCGTTGACTCCCTCGCAACAAGGGTAAAAGTTCGACTATCGGCCGATGAGTGGAGAGAAATCAAGACAATCGTGGAACATGGCATGCCAATACCAACAAATTCCAGCCAAAACATGCTTTTGGGATATCATTACGCCCTAAGGCAACAGGCGAAGCAACTAGCAAAGGAGAAGATTGAAATACAGAAAAGGAAGGACCCAACCATTGCAGCAAGCGACGCTGCTCGCAGAGCACGTAGTGACGCGTCGTACACAAACAGAAGGCATCATCGACATGGGTCAAGATATGATAATCTAGAGTACTCAGAAAGGCAAAGTATCTCAGAAAACCTTGACTCGTCCTTCCTATCGGTCGACGAGCAAGGAAATATTATACCAAAAACTCCTGAAGCAGCATTGGTGGCAGCTCAAGCGTACCTGCATACAACACGACCAAATCCAGGAGACCTGAGGGAACATATGCACCGAGCAGCGCTAAATGGATTGAAGATGGTAGGCAACAAATTATCAGCAAAAGAGGAGGAGGCATATCACAACAAAGGAACCCATAAACCAAGATCACCACGCTGTCACAACAGTCCTCGGCACAGAAGTGGAAGTCGCCAATCTAGGACGCCATCACCCGAACGATACAATAGCCCAAAGAACAAAGGAACCCGATGATTCAGAACTCCCAATAGAACATATGACTATGAAGATGATAAAAAGGAGATGGGGGTGCCATGCTCTACCCGTAGGGTTCGCATCACGCCAGTACCCAAAGGCTTCAAACTACCCCATGACCAACAAAAGTACGACGGATCTCAGGAGCCACAGTCATGGCTGTCAGATTATCTACAAGCAGTAAAACTATTAGGAGAAAACAAGGAAACAACAATGCAAAGTTTGTAATTACACCTCACCAGCGCAGCAAGGTCATGGCTAAGCAAATTAGAAAAGGAAACAATTGGAAGCTGGGAGGAGCTCACAAAACAATTTACAAGCAACTTCAAGTCGACATACAAACGGCCAGCATCCATAGAAGAAGTCAAAGTCTGCATACAGCAACGCGGGGAGACATTAAGAGCATATATCCAAAGGTGGAGTATAATCAAAAATTTGGCAGTCGAAGTCTCGGATGAAAGAGCAATAGATGCATTCATAATTGGGTTACAACGAGGAGACCTAGTCGAAGAGATGGGCAGAATCAAGGCAAAAACAGTATCAGACCTAGTAGATGTGGCAAACAGATTCGCAGATGGAGAAGATGCGTGCAACAATAAACGCACGCGATCGCCAGAAGATGATAGAGGAAACAAATATGGAGGTCAAAGGAGAAGATCCCGCAATTACGACAACTACGGCTCCCACAGCCAAGTAGCCGCAGGATATAAAGATAACAGCTACCAAGGCAACGATCGTAAAAGTTCGGGATACCGTAGCTATGGCAGAGAAGATTATAAAAAATTTCCGCCAAGGGAATCCAGAGAGTACAACCCATCACCAGAAGATATGCTCAACGGACCATGTCATATTCACTCTGCGTTTGTCGATGGGAAACGAGTATCCAGACACGCAATGAAAGATTGCACTACGTTCTTGAAACTACAAGAAGCAGCACTTAACAAGCAAGCCGAGGCAAAACGCCAGGGATACGAGGGAAGCACAAGCAACGCACCTACAACCCAACAAGGAAACAGTGGAGCTCCCAAGGACCAAGACCAATCAAACCAGGGACGCGACGATGACGAAGGATATGTTCCATCTAAAGGGCACATTACAGCAATGATACAACCAGTGCCCAAGTCAAACAAAGAGGAGAAAAGCATAACTCGACAAGTCAACCTTGCAATAAACTCACCTCCAGCAACAACGGAATATCTGCATTCGTCAGAGCAACCCATAGAATTCAGCAGAGACGATCACCCAATAACAGTACCTCGGCCAGGAAACGTGCCTTTGGTACTCAAAGCTCAAATTGGGACCTATGATGTCGACAGAATATTCATGGACGCAGGAAGTGGGATAAATCTTATATACGCAAAGACCTTACAGGCAATGCACATTTCATTGGAGTTCCTGAAACCAACTGACTGCTCCTTTCACGGAATAGTCCCAGGAAGTGCTAACTATCCACTTGGTCGAATAGCACTCAACGTCTGTTTTGGAAATCGACAAAACTACAGAAGGGAGAAACTCGACTTCGAAGTCATGGACTGGCCATCACAATATCATGCGATCCTCAGGAGGCCCGCGTTTTCGCAATTTATGGCAGTACCTCACTACACTTACCTGGTACTAAAAATGCCAGGACCCAAAGGAACTATTGCAGTAAAGGGAAGCTTCGAGTTATCAGATCTGTGCGACAAGGAGTTTCATAAGATGGCCCAAATTTCGGCATGATGGCAAGCTACGGAAAACCCAACTGCAAAGCAAAAAGCACGACTACAGAGGCGACATGGCTACTCGAAGGAAAACCCAAGGAACCAGAAGTAAAGAAACCTCAGGTACAGCTACCCGAACAAGAGAAGACTATAGGAGAACAAGAGAAGACTACAGGAGAACAAGAGAAGACTACATGAGAAGAAGAGAAGACTCAAGCAACATAGGAGGCAAGACATACAAATTAGTCAAGTAGGAAAATAAGGCTGTAAAAGCCACGAGTTATTCCAGGGCAATGCCCTCTAGATCCAGAACACAGGTCACTGGCCGGATCTCTTGGGTCACCCCATGTATCTTATATTACAAATATAATAAAGGCAAGTTCCTCATATTCGAGTTTACATGTCTAAACGCGGCAAACGCCAACACCCACAAAATGCCTTGAGTACTAAAAAATTCCCTCGGGAATCAGCCCAGGGAAAAACGCTCTCGCGGACTATAATGTATATACATTAAAATTACAACGCAGGCGGATCTGAGTCATCCATATTAAAAGGATTCAAATAATGGTACTCGCGGAAAAACCTCGCATCCTCTTGCAGTAACCTTGAGATGATCCTTTTCGCTGGCTATAGCGTCACATCCATATGAACTCCAACCGTAGCTCGTTCTGAAGGCAAACTCTAGGATATGCGGTCATAATCAAGTCTCGGATGCCACTTTCGCATCCATCCAAGAGCAAAATTAGCACCATCAATCAGGTTCAGTTTTATAAGGAGATGAACCCGCGGCTCGTCCAGAAAATTTCGAGTAGTTGCCCAAAATCCCTCGGCATAGCATTACGAGGCAACATAACAGAGTACATGGTTGTCAGGGACATGCCACAACCATCAACAGCTTCGTCAATATGCTGTGCGCAATCCTAAAGAAGCACGATGGCGCGACAGCGACGGAGGTTTGACCATAAGCTCTCAGTCCCCTGAGCAGCTTTCTGAAGACCAATGATCTGCTCAGAAACCCGGTGTGATTTGCCAGCAAGATCAAGGCAAGTACCTACGGTGCAAGTAAAAATTAGCACACAGCAAGCCAGAGCAAAAACAAAAGAGAAAAAGGCTCCCCGAAGACTTACACAGCAGCATCTCGCAAACAGACTCGACGATACCAATCAGAAAAGATTCGCATTCCTCAAAATGTGCGATCCTCACTACTAGACTCGAAACTTCATCTTCAAGATTGGACACTTGTTTCATCAGATCATGGGACTTACTGGCCTTGTCTAAAGCAATTTGCGCATGGCGCTTTATCAAGGATAGACGGCTCTCAAGATCCAAAATCCTCGACGAATATTCCTCACATCGACAGAAAGAATGAGGAGGCGAAGAAGTTTCGGAGTCGAACATACTAACAGGAGATAACGCCCGGGTGCGACCCGATGATACGTCTCGAACATATCTATAATTTTTGATGCTCCATGCTTGTTTTTACACCATTTGCCTTGTGTTTCATTACACTTCGTGACGTTTTTATGCGATTTCTGAAACTAACCTATTGACAAGATGCCACAGTGCCAGTTCCCTGTTTTCTGCTATTTTTGTGTTTCAGAAAAGCTACACAGGAAATATTCTCGAAATTGGACAAAACAAAACCCAAACGTCCAGAAATTCACCGAAGCTTCCAGAGAACCGAAGAGGAGACGGAGGGGGGGCCAGAGGCCGCCCACACAACAGCGGGCGCGGCCCAGCCCCTGGCCGCGCCCACCCATTGTGAGGGCACCCTGGCAGCCCCCTGACGACGCCCCTTCGCCTATATAAAGCCTCGGGATGGAAAACCCTAGGGGAATCGGTGTTTTTCCCAGAACAGTTCCACAGCTCCGCCGCCGTCAAAGACAAATTTCGGGGGACAAAAGTCTCTGTTCCGGCACCCTGCCGGGATGGGGAAGTGCCCTCGGAGCCATCTCCATCGATCTCAATTGCTGTCTCTGTCGTCTCCATCGACCTCACCGCCATCTCCATCAACCTTGCTGTCTCCTATGATGAGGAGGGAGTAGTTCTCCCCCGGGGCTGAGGGCTCTACCGGTAGCTATGTGGTTCACGTCTCTCTCTCTCCCATGATGTGATCTTTATATGATCGTGAGCTTTGTATCTAGTTGAATTGGTAGATGTTATTATTCAGATACTATGCTACTCCTATGCTTAATTATTATACTCTCTGGAGATACCTCGTATCATGGTGTAAAGGTGACTAGTGTGTGCATCATGTGTATCTTTTTGGTTAATGTCTCTATGAATTGTTGGTGTTTGTTGGAACCATCTAGTGCGTTCATGGTGATAGTGTGGGACAATCTAGTTTGGGTACATACGGACTTTGAGGAGTGCTTCGTAGCCCTACGCATGATTAGTGTATGTTTTCCATTAGAGAATTGTTTTGAGTTGCATATTGATGATAGTATCTATTGGTTCAATTATGTTATATTTGTTGAGAGTGTGTCCACTAGTGAAAGTATGATCCCTAGGCCTTGTTTCCAAGCATTGCACACCGTTTACTTACTGTTTTGTTACATGTTTGCTCGCAGCGATATTTATTTCAGATCACATTTGCTACTTATAATCATCACTACTACATGTATTTCACTATCTCTTCGCTGAACTAGTGCACCTATACATCTGACAAGTGTATTGGGTGTGTTGGGGACACAAGAGACTTCCTGTATCGTAATTGCAGGGTTGCTTGAGAGGGATAGCTTTGACCTCTTCCTCCCTGAGTTCGATAAACCTTGGGTAATCCACTTAAGGGAAACTTGCTGCTGTTCTACAAACCTCTACACTTGGAGGCCCAACACTGTCTACAAGAACAGACGTGTGCATAGACATCAAGCTCTTTTCTGGCGCCGTTGCCGGGGAGGAAGAAGAAGAATTCTGCGAGGGGAGTTTTCGCACGCACATCCTTTACTTTATTTATTGTTTTGCTTTACCTTATTTTTACTTGCATCGTTTTATCAAAAACCCAAAAAAATTAGAATCCTTTGTAGTTGTTTTTACCTGTCTGCTTTTAGTTTGCTAGAATGGCTACTCCTGAAAACACCAAGTTGTGTGACTTTACTAGCACAAACAATAGTGATTTTATCTACACTCCTATTGCGCCACCTGCTCATGCTGCAAATTTTTATGAGATTAAGCCTGCTTTGTTGAACCTTGTTATGAAAGAGCAATTTTCTGGTGCTAGTACTGATGATGCTGCAGCTCATCTCAACAATTTTGTTGAGCTATGTGAGATGCAAAAATATAAGGATGTTGAAAGTGATATTATTAAGCTTAAGTTGTTTCCTTTTTCTTTTAGAGGAAAAGCTAAGGATTGGTTGCTATCTTTGCCTAAAAATAGTATTGATTCATGGGCTAAGTGTAAGGATGCTTTTATTGGTAGATACTATCCTCCTGCTAAGATTATAGCTTTGTGTAGCAATATTATGAAGTTTAGTCAGTTTGATAATGAACATGTTGCTCAAGCTTGGGAAAGAATGAAATCTATGATAAAGAATTGCGCCACTTATGGACTGACTACTTGGATGATTGTCCAAACTTTTTATGCAGGACTGAATTTTTCTTCGAGGAACCTATTGGACTCAGTTGCTAGAGGCACTTTCATGTCCCTTACCTTGGGCGCCGCAATGAAGCTTCTCAACAATATGATAGTAAATTACTCTGAATGGCACACCGAGAGAGCTCCACGAGGTAAGAAGGTAAATTCTATTGAGGAAACCTCTTCCTTGAGTGATAAGATTGATGCTATTATGCTTATGCTTTCAAATGATAGGACTCATGTAGATCCTAATAATGTTCCTTTGGCCTCTTTGGTTGCTCAAGAAGAGCATGTTGATGTAAACTTCATTACAAATAATAATTTTAACAACAATGCTTATAGGAACAATTTTGCTAGTAACAATTATAGGCTGTATCCTTCTACCAATGGTAATGGTTATGGTAACTCTTATGGTAATTACTCCAACAACACTAGGGCCGCGCCCTCTGAGCTTGAGGTAATGCTCAAGGACTTCATTGGTAAGCAAAATGCTTTTAACAGGTCCGTTGAGGAAAAGTTAGGCAAAATTGATATTCTTGCTTCTAAAGTTGATAGCCTTGCTCATGATGTTGAACTTCTAAAATTAAAAGTGTTGCCTAATGAGGTGAAAGAGAACAATCCTTTTGCTACTGCTAATGCTATCCAAGTTAGAATTGATGAAAATGTTAGATTGTTAGCAAAATTGCATGCCAGGTGGGAAAGAGAAGATGAGATGGCTAGAGAGATGAATGTATGTACCATTACTACCTCTAATGATGTTGCTCCAAATGCTAGCAATCCTCTTACTTTGATTGGTGTAGAGAAAACTCCCACTCCTTGTGTTAAAAATCCTAAAACTGCCAAAACTTTTTCTCAAAAGAGTACTGAAATTTTTCGGAGTGTAGGAGATGATAGCTCTATTTCCTTTAATGATTTTGATGTTGATGGCTGCAATATATCTGAAGTTATTTTGTTCTTGCAAAAGCTTGCGTTGACTCCTAATGCTAGTTCATTAAATGTTGCTTTTACTAAGCATATTACCAATGCTCTTATGAAAATTAGGGATGAAAAGTTGAAGCAAAAAGCTTCTGTTCCTAAGAAGTTAGAAGATGGTTGGGAACCCATCATTGATATGCATGTTAATGGTTTTGATTGCCATGCTTTATGTGATCTAGGTGCTAGTATTTTATCATGCCTAGAAAAATTTATGACATGCTTGATTTACCACCTCTTGAGAAGTGTTATTATGATGTTCCTATTGCTGATGTTGCTAAGAAGAAACCTTTGGGAAGGATTAATGATGTTCTTATTGTGGTTAACAATAACCTTATTCCCGTTGATTTTCTTGTCATGGATGTTGAATGCAATGCTTCATGTCCTATTATTTTGGGAAGACCCTTTCTTCGAACTGTAGGTGCCATCATTGATATGAGGGAAGGCACCATCAAATATCAATTTCCACTTAAAAAAGGTATGGAACACTTCCCTAGGAAAAGAAAGAAATTACTTTTTGACTCTATTCTTAGAGCAAATTATGAGCTTGATGCTTCATCACTTGATATTACTTGATTCACACTTTCTGCGCCTAGCTCAAAGACGTTAAAGAAAAGCACTCTTGGGAGATAACCCAATATTTTACATTAAGTTCTTTTTCTTTTATTTGAGTCATGGAAGTTATTACTACTGTAATAACCGCTCCTTATCCTTTTTATTTCGTTTTTGTGCCAAGAGAAGCCTCTAATTTGAGCGAGGTAAGATTTGGGGATGTTGCTGTCCTGAAACAGTTTTCGGTGCTGCATCGTAAAAATTTGAGCAGGAGTTAAGCTTGGGGATGCTGATACGTCTCGAGCGTATCTATAATTTTTGATGCTCCATGCTTGTTTTTACACCATTTGCCTTGTGTTTCATTACACTTCGTGGCATTTTTATGCGATTTCTGGAACTAACCTATTGACAAGATGCCACAGTGCCAGTTCCCTGTTTTCTGCTATTTTTGTGTTTCAGAAAAGCTACACAGGAAATATTCTCGGAATTGGATGAAACAAAAGCCAAACGTCCAGAAATTCACCGAAGCTTCCAGAGAACCGAAGAGGAGACGGAGGGGGGGTCAGAGGCCGCCCACACAACAGGGGCGCGTGGCCCAGCCCCTGGCCGCGCCCACCCATTGTGAGGGCGCCCTGGCAGCCCCCTGACGATGCCCCTTCGCCTATATAAAGCCTCGAGACGGAAAACCCTAGAGGAATCGGCGTTTTTCCCAGAACAGTTCCGTAGCTCCACCGCCGTCAAAGACAAATTTTGGGGGACAGAAGTCTCTGTTCCGGCACCCTGTCGGGATGGGGAAGTGCCCCCGGAGCCATCTCCATCGGTCTCCATCGCCGTCTCCGCCGTCTCCATCGACCTCACCGCCATCTCCATCAACCTTGCTGTCTCCTATGATGAGGAGGGAGTAGTTCTCCCCGGGGCTGAGGGCTCTATCGGTAGCTATGTGGTTCACCTCTCTCTCCCATGATGTGATCTTTATGTGATCGTGAGCTTTGTATCTAGTTGAATTGGTAGATGTTATTATTAAGATATTATGCTACTCCTATGCTTAATTATTATACTCTCTGGAGATACCTCGTATGATGGTGTAAAGGTGACTAGTGTGTGCATCATGTGTATCTTTTTGATTAATGTCTCTATGAATTGTTGGTGTTTGTTGGAACCATCTAGTGCGTTCATGGTGATAGTGTGGGACAATCTAGTTTGGGTACATACGGACTTTGAGGAGTGCTTTGTAGCCCTACGCATGATTAGTGTATGTTTTCCATTGGAGAATTGTTTTGAGTTGCATATTGATGATAGTACATATTGGTTCAATTATGTTATATTTGTTGAGAGTGTGTCCACTAGTGAAAGTATGATCCCTAGGCCTTGTTTCCAAGCATTGCACACCGTTTACTTACTGTTTTGTAACATGTTTGCTCACAGCGATATTTATTTCAGATCACATTTGCTACTTATAATCATCACTACTACTTGTATTTCACTATCTCTTCGCCGAACTAGTGCACCTATACATCTGACAAGTGTATTGGGTGTGTTGGGGACACAAGAGACTTTCTGTATCGTAATTGCAGGGTTGCTTGAGAGGGATAGCTTTGACCTCTTCCTCCCTGAGTTCGATAAACCTTGGGTGATCCACTTAAGGGAAACTTGCTGCTATTCTACAAACCTCTGCACTTGAAGGCCCAACACTGTCTACAAGAATTAAGCCTGGCAATCGGGTCGGATTTGACCGGGTCGAACTTTCCCAAACCCATGCCCGATTAATAAACGGGCAAGATGTGTTGCCCGTGACCCGACCAATGGGTCTACGTTCAGACCCATGCCCGAACCCGTCGGGCAACCCGACCCAACAAAGCACCCGTCGGGTCAGTTGAAAATATATATTATATTAAATATTAAATTATATGATCAAGAGCACAGCCGAATAGAATAGTCGTACCCTCCAGGTCGAGCGACCCAGATCGCAGCCTTCGTAGCTTGCTGTTGAGGCTCTATTATATAGGCAGCTAGCTCTCTGTTTCATGCTTCCACTAGCGAGGTGGTACTAATCAGGAGCTAGACATGCCAAGCCGCTCAGTGCTGGACTGCTAGCATATTTTGCATGGGCCGACGTGGACTAGCTTTGTCCCAATTAAACATGCAAATGTTCTTGTATTCGTATGGTCCTGCTAGCGCTGCGTTGTTTGTCATTTTTTTCGAATTAAACATGCGAACATAGTGGCGTCTTGTTACAGGTAACTAATGAGTGTCAACTTTGTATATTACATCAAGTGTATTACAAAATGGACCAATTGGTATGTATAGAATAAATTATTTATGTAATCATTATTGTTAATCGGGTGACCCATCGGGTCATCCGCAAGCGTAACCTTGTGCCCATACCCTACCCACGACTAATCGGGTCGCCCATGGGCAAGACCCATGGGCGAAGTAGGCGACCCATACCCTGCCCATTCGGGTCGGGTGCCCATGGGCGACCAAACCCATGGGCAAGATTGCCGGCTTGAACAAGAATAGACGCGTGCATAGACATCACCCGACGATTCACCAGCAGGCGCAAGCTGGTAGTCAAGCAAAAAAAAAGAGAAGACATACATCTCAGAAAACATCATTCAAGCCAAACACTTCATAAACAGGAAGATATTTACAACAAGTGCAAAAGCCCCTTAACTAGTTCTCGGGCAAAGTACAATTAGAAGTTCACCATAGCAAAAGAAGCAAAGATTACAAAAAAAAAGATTAAAACTACGCCACCTCAGCATCATGCTCCGTGGCAGGCAACGCAGGTGTAGCAGCAGCTCCTGGAGGAGGCATTGTCGCATCAGAGGAAGGAGTCGAAGAAATAGGCGCAGAAGTCGAAGCAGCCGCCAAAGGGGAAATAATCGACACGATGCATGGCGCATACTTCTTTGCCCTTTCAAAGAAACCTCGCAATTCAGGTAGAGTCCAACCGCGGAAGGAGCTTACTTTCTCCCAGTCAATCTCTTCACCATGGGCATAAGCAAGAGCGATGGCCCCCTCTGCACCCCGCTTCACGGAACGACCCTTTAGCAGGAAAATAGGGTCTTCAGGGGTGTCAAAGGCCTTGACGAGTTTCTTCAAGTTAGCATTTTCAACGCCCGCCTTTTGCTTTGGCCACAACACGATGAAAATCCGTGTAAGAACGCGGCTAGCCAATCCGAAGATCTCTTGGATGGAATTCCAGTTCACCTCCAGCAGACTAACCGCAACCATAAGAGAGTCGTCGCCTGGTTGCGCAGAAGTCGAAGGAATCCCGGTATGTTCTATATAGTCGAGGAAACAAAGATACATCAGTGGAGTATAAGAATAAGCAACTCAAGCAAAGTAGAGGAAAAGGGTATTTACCTCCAGCAAGAGCCGACATCTTATTAAGGCGTAAAGCCACGGCTTGATCTTGCTGAGCCCGCTCTTTCTTCAAATCAGCCAGGGATTTTTCCATTTTCTTAACCTTATCCAGTGCTGACTTAGAGGACTTCTCAGCACTGGTTTTGGCAGCAGTGGCAGCGTCAAAAGCTCTCCTAGAGGCCTCAAGTTCAGCCTCCAGGGACGAGATACGAGCATTAGCTATCGCCAAGGCATCTATAGTAAAAAACAGGGAAAGATGAGCATGATAAAGAAGCAAATAAAGGTGCTTGAGATAAGCAAAGTCAAGGGAAAAAGACTACCTTCGGAAGCTTTAGCAGATTTCAAATACTCGGCATAGTCAGTGCCCAAAGTGATAAATTTCTTCATCAAGATCTGCCAAGGAAAAAGAATGTAAGCATAAGGATCACGCAAGGAACAAAAGGCAAAAAGAGAAAAACCACCACGCACATCATCAGGAGAGCTCCTAGACTGATGGGGTTCAAGGGAAATGTCGGTTTCCTTCGACTTCTTCGAACGCTTGGTGCCCCGAGCCCCAGGAACTTTCTTGACAGAAGTTCTAGGACCCTTTGGGGACTTCGCGGCAGGCTCAACTTCCTATGCAGGGAATCCATCAGCATTTATATTTTCGGCAGAAGGAGCAATGGCAGCATCCCTTTTTGGGTCCTCATCGTAACTTCAAAGAAAGCCAAAGGAAAGAGATTTTACACAACTCGAAAGGAGGAAAGCAAGTAAAAAAAGCATAGAGTTGGCAAAATACTTACGAGTCTAAAAGGTCAAAAAGTTCTACTCCCCCTTCTAGACCAGGGGTTTCTCCGGCCACAATTCTCTGAGCAAAGGTACTCAAAGAAGCAAACTCCTCGATGCACTTCCTCTTCTTATCCACACCAAGATCTTCAAAAAGCACAGGAGGAGGCGACATCGTCGAACTGGTCTCTTCTTGTGATTCTTAGGCATCATCTCCGTCCTGAATCTCCTCAGCCTCGGGGGCTTCGGATGAAGCAGCAACTAGATCTACCGGAATAGGTCCTTCCTCAGGAAGAGGCGGATGTGAAACAAGGAATTGATGGGTCTGTACATGAGTAAGTCAATAAAACTATCAAGACAAGCAAACTAACAGTAGCAAGAAAGTGAAAAGGCAAAGGTTGATATACAAAGAGAACATACCGCAGGCAAGGGGTGCTCGGAGTCAAAATGATTAGCGGCCAATTCCGCAATCTCGTGATCCCTAGTAAGAGTGGTAAGAGCTTTGACCCACCTGTCGACATCTTTCTTCTCCATCAGATCTTCACATACTTGATAAGAATCTCCCAAGCCAGAAAAGGTCCATAGCTTGGAAAGACGGTGTTGTAGGGGTTGAACTCGACGTTGTACGAAGAACGCCATGAGTTGGGTACCCGATAGAGCACCTCCTCTACCTCCTTTCAGAACTTGGATGCGGGTCAGGAGTGGTGCAATTTCCTCCATCTCAAGATCTGAAGGAGGCGAATCCCACGATGACAATTTCTTCAACTCCTGGGAGGCATCAAAGGGGGCAAGGCCGTACTCGTCGGAGGAAGAGACCTTACGGTCTTTGATGTAAAACTATTTGGTCCTCCAACCTTGTACTGATGCAGCCATGGAAAATTCCAGGTATTGAGACTCAGCACAAACATAGATGACAGCTCCGCCCAGCTCAGGTTTTTTCGATAAGGAGACGCTAGGGCGGAGCCGAAAGAGGGACCTCCAGAGAGTAAAATGGGGTTTGATCCCCAAAAACCACTCGCAGAGAGTTATAAAGCAGGCGATATGAAGGAGGGAATTTGGTGTGAGCTGATGAAGCTACACACCATACACATAAAGAAGCCCATGAAGGAACTCGTGGGCAGGAAGAGAAAGACCGCAAAGAAGGAAAGCAAGAAACATCACCCGGAAGCCGCTTTGGGGCTTGGGGATCCGCTCGGTGCTGGGGAAGATGACTGAGTCACTATCGGAGATGAGGCCGTCCGCCTTGGCCTTGTCTAGATCCTTCTGCGTGAAAGCAGAAGGTACCCAGCTCGTAGCAGCATTCACAGCCTTCCCTTTGACCATCTTGTTTTTCTCCGCCAAATTCTTTACACGCATCCACGAATTGCGCACGGGGGCTATGCAGAAGGTCGGAAGTGCGCAAAGATTGCAACAATGGCGGCGGCGGCAGAAGCAATGAGCTGGTAAATAGTACAATTCCCCACTCTCTCCTTATATACCTTCACAGTCAAAGAACGTGGGCTGAGACGTGGCGTAAGGAGAGGAAACGACAGCCCACTAACGGGCGGGGAAAATATAAAATTATCGCGCTGCCCATGAAACGGTCAGCGCTCAGTCAAATTGACGTATAATGAGATTTGGCTACTGATGTCATAAAGTAGCTGCAAGGCTAACAAGGCAGATGTGTATACTCAACGAATATCGGATATAATAGTTTGCGAGTAAAGGATGAAAGGGAATACGACAAAAGTCAGTAAAGGGGTTAGTGTTGGAGTCTATACCCGAAAATATTCGACTATAGCCTCGGGGGCTACTAGCATCGGGAGCGCTGAGCACGCACCCGGCGATAATATCATTAAAAAATTCTAAACTAAAGGTTACAGGTGGGTACAATATACTTGAGCCTATACTCGAAAAAAGAATTTTTTCGACTATAGCCTCGGGGGCTACTACCATCGGGAGCGCTGGGCGCGCACCCGACGATATTTATTCATGAGTACTGGAGCAAGGAAGGCAAAGAAAGAATTGATGAATATCATTACTACCATTCGGAGTGAGTTTTTATTAATCATGGTTATATAACCCGAATATTTTGTGCACTGGATCAGTCAAACAAGGCTGTGACATATGATTCTCGAGTTGTGTCATCGCGACGAAATTCGAATGCCATGATTGAAATATATCACAAAGGTAAGACCCCGGGATCCATCCTGTGTGGCCCGTTATACGCACATGGATGTGCTCTGCTGGTATGTATCCGTGTCTACGACGCGAAGAAAAATCCTGGTGGACGCACTGGGTACCCTGAGAACCACTGGGATTCATTTTTTGTAAGTCCTAAATGCGGCAAAAGAATGGGTTTGACCGGTTTCCCAAATTCAAGTCCAAGGGGATTGAATTTGAAGTAGGTGACAAGTATCTGTTCCGGCAGTTAACTGGCCTCTTGATCCATCAGAGATGTCAGGCTTGTTCATCAAAGCCCCTTGCGAGGTATTATAATGAAAATAAGTCGACAGACCAAGTCGAAGATTTGAGGATATGAAGAAGTCGAAGAATTAATCAAGTCGAAGATTTAAAGATTAGAGATTCAACCCAAATCTGCAATTCTGGTAGAATCTCAGGGGCTACTGACAAGGGTATAGATAATAGAGCCCGTCATTTGAGTACCCCTGAGGCCCATTAAGCTGGGCCCAATTGTAATACTAATCAAAATATGAGTTCATGTCGTATGTCGATATTGTAATCTGTATCAGATCCCACCCGATCCTTGAGACCTGGCTGATACGTCTCCAATGTATCTATAATTTTTTATGCTCCATGCTTGTTTTTACACCATTTGTTTAGTGTTTCATTACACTTTGTGGCATTTTTATACATTTTCCAGAACTAACCTATTAACGAGATGCCATAGTGCCAGTTCCCTGTTTTTTTGTTGTTTTTGTGTTTCAGAAAAGTTACACAGGAAATATTCTCGGAATTGGACGAAACCAAAGCCAGTCGTCCAGATATTTCACGGAGCTTCCAGAACACCGAAGAGGAGACGGAGAGGGGCCACAGGGCACCTACACCATAGGGCGGCGTGGCCTAGGGCTGGCACGCTCCCCCTGGTGGTGTGGCCACCCTGGCCCACTTCTGATGCCGCCCCTTCGCCTATACAGACCCCCCGACGGGAAAAATCTAAAGACCCGATCACTTTTCCAGAACACATCGCGATCCACCGCCGTCGTTGACCCAAAGATCGGGAGGGTCCAGAAGCTCTTCCCGACACCCTGCCGGAGAGGGGAATCGCCACCAGAGGTCTTCTTCATCGCCATGCTTGCCTCCGGAGCGATGAGTGAGTAGTCTACCTTGGACTTTGGGTCCATAGCAGTAGCTAGTTGGTTGTCTTCTCCACCATGTGCTTCATGTTTAGATCTCGTGAGCTGCTTTACATGATCGAGATCACCGTTATGTAATTCTACATGTTGTGTTTGTTGGGATCCGATGAATATTGGTGTTATCATTGAGTTGAAGTACTGAATTTTATCTTATGTTATCTCTATGTTATGTATGATCTTGCATGCTCTCCGTTGTTAGTAGCTATCTTGGCCGAGTAGTTGCTAGTGACTCCAAGAGGGGGTATTTATGCTCGATAGTGGGTTCATTCCTCTATTTAATCTGGGGGAGTGACAGAAACCTCTAAGGTTGTAGATGTGCTGTTGCTACTAGGGAGAAAACAACATTCATATGCTCAAGGGCATATGCTTTGTTTACATTACACACTTTGCTTAATGCAATTATCTGTTGTTCGCAACTTAATACTTGTGGAGTTCTCGGATTGATTCGCCACAAGTAGATTATTAGTCATAGATGCAGTTGGATGGCGGTCTATGTATTTTGTTGTAATGCCCAGAGTAAATCTCATAGTGATCTTCTTGACATATCACGTTTATCTTTATTCTATCAATTGCCCAACTGTAATTTGTTTACCTAGCATGTGTTATTTTATCTATGGAGAGACACCACTAGTGAACTGTGGATCCCGGTCCTATTTCCATCATATTGCTATCAACTATTTACTTTACTCGTACTGTTTACTTTACTCGCATACTATATTGTTTTCCACTCGATATGCTCATAACCTTTGTTTCAAGCAAACCGGTGAGATTGACAACCTCATCGCAAGTTGGGAACAAAGTACTTGGTTGTGTTGTGTGCAGGTTCCGCGTTGCAGCTAGCAAGCAAAGCTTAGACGAGGCGCCATATATAAATTGTCCTGAGCTATTGCAAGCTAGCAAGCATCACCTTCAGTCGTCATTGTCTCTCCTCTCCTGATCGACATTAAACCTTGGTTTCTTAACTGAGGGAAAACTAGCTGCTATACTCATCATACCTTCCTCTTGGGGTTCCCAACGGGCTGGTTATCCACCACGCACAAGGACCGTCTGCTCTCACATCAACCACACGCCATCAACCGGTAGCAGCTCATTTTCTGGCGCCGTTGCCGGGGAGGAAGAGAAGACTTCTGTGAGGGGAGTTTTTCGCACACACATCCTTTACTTTGTTATTGTTTTGCTTTACTTTATTTATTTTACCTGCATTGCTTTATATCAAAAACCCAAAAAAATTAGAATCCTTGGTAGTTGTTTTTACTTGTTTACTTTCGTTTTGCTGAAATGGCCAATCCTGAAAACACCAAGTTGTGTGACTTTACTAGCACAAACAATAGTGATTTTATCTGCACTCCTATTGCACCACCTGTTCCTGCTGCAAACTTTTATGAGATTAAGCCTGCTTTGTTGAACCTTGTTATGAAAGAGCAATTTTCTGGTGCTAGTACTGAAGATGCTGCAGCTCATCTCAACGGTTTTGTTGAGCTATGTGAGATGCAAAAATATAAGGATGTTGATAGTGATATTATTAAGCTCAAGTTGTTTCCTTTTTCTTTGAGAGGAAAAGCTAAAGATTGGTTGCTGTCTTTGACTAAAAATAGTATTGATTCATGGGCTAAGTGTAAGGATGCTTTTATTGGTAGATACTATCCTCCTGCTAAGATTATATCCTTCCATAGCAATATTATGAAGTTTACTCAGTTTGATAATGAACATGTTGCTCAAGCTTGGGAAAGAATGAAATCTATGATAAAGAATTGCCCCACTCATGGACTGATTACTTGGATGATTATCCAAACATTTTATGCAGGACTGAATTTTTCTTCAAGGAACCTACTTGATTCAGCTGCTGGAGGCACTTTTATGTCCCTTACCTTGGGCGTCGCATCAAAGCTACTCGACAACATGATGGTAAATTATTCTGAATGGCACACCGAGAGAGCTCCACAAGGTAAGAAGGTAAATTCTGTTGAGGAAACCTCTTCCTTGAATGATAAGATTGATACCATTATGGCTATGCTTGCTAATGATAGAACTCATGTTGATCCTAATAATGTTCCTTTGGCCTCTCTGGTTGCTCAAGAAGAGCATGTTGATGTGAATTTCATTAGAAACAATAATTTTAACAACAATGCTTATAGGAACAATTTTGCTAGTAGTAATTATAGACCGTTTCCTTCTAATGGTGATAATAGCTATCTTGGTAGACCTAAAATGCCTAGTGAAGAAAGAATTTTTGAACTTGAAAAGGCTATCAAGAATTTTATGCAGATGCAATATGAGCAGAACAGGGTTTTCACCAAGACTATGGAGGAGCAATCAGCTCTGTTGAGGACTATTAGTCATCAACTAGAAAATTTAAACAAGGCTATTCCTGAATTGCAAGCTAAGGTTTCCAAAGCTGAAACCGATATTTAATTATTATCTAATGTGCAATCTTCTTTGGTTAATAGAATGTCCGCTAAGCCTGATCCTTTTGCTACCGCTAATGCTATTTAAGTTGGAATTGATGAAAATATTAGATTGTTAGCGGAATTGCATGCCAGGTGGGAAAGAGAAGATGAGATGGCTAGAGAGATGAAGGTATATACTATTACTACCTCTAATGATGTTGCTCCTACTGGTAGCAATCCTCTTACTTTTATTGGTGTAGAGAAAACTCCCACTCCTTGTGTTAAAAAGCCTAAAACTGCCAAAACTTTTTCTCAAAAGAGTGCTGAAATTTTTCGGAGTGTAGGAGATGATAGCTCTACTTCTTTTAATGATTTTGATATTGATGGCTGCAATATATCTGAAGTTATTTTGTTCTTGCAAAAGCTTGCTTTGACTCCCAATGCTAGTTCTCTAAATATTGCTTTTACTAAGCATATTACAAATGCTCTCATAAAAATTAGGGATGAAAAGTTGAAGCAAAAAGCCTCTGTTCCCAAGAAGTTAGAAGATGGTTGGGAACCCATCATTGATATGCATGTTAATGGTTATGATTGCCATGCTTTATGTGATCTAGGTGCTAGTATTTCTATCATGCCTAGAAAGATTTATGACATGCTTGATTTACCGCCGCTTGAAAAATGTTATTTTGATGTTCCTATTGCTGATGTTGTTAAGAAGAAACCTTTGGGAAGAATTAATGATGTTCTTATTGTGGTTAACAATAACCTTGTTCCCGTTGATTTTCTTGTTACGGACGTTGAATGCCATGCTTCATGTCCTATTATTTTGGGAAGACCCTTTCTTCGAACTGTAGGTGCTATCATTGATATGAGGGAAGGCACCATCAAATATCAATTCCCACTAAAGAAAGGTATGGAACACTTCCCTAGGAAAAGAAAGAAATTACTTTTTGACTCTATTCTTAGAGCAAATTATGAGCTTGATGCTTCATCACTTGATGTTACTTGATTCGCAATTTTCTGCGCCTAGCTCAAAGGCGTTAAAGAAAAGCACTCTTGGGAGATAACCCAATGTTTTTACTTTCAGTAATTTTTCTTTTATTTGAGTCTTGGAAGTCATTACTACTGTAATGACCACTCCTTATCTTGTTTATTTCGTTTTTGTGCCAAGAGAAGCCTCTAATTTGAGTGAGGTAAAGATTCGGGGATGTTGCTGTCCTGAAACTGTTTTCGGTGCTGCACCGTAAAAATTCGTGAAAATTATATTTTTATCTTTTGGACCTGCGATTTCTTGTGCATATGCCCCAGGTTATATCCAAACTTTTGTTAGTTGAACACTTTTTGATTTGCGCAACACAAAATCCCTCAAAAATTCGACCTTTGTCAGCTGTTCAGTTTTGACAGATTTCTGCCAATATTTGTGTTTGCCACTTTATCGCTTTCTTTTGAGTTCTTTTGATCGCGGAACTTTGGGGAGGTTGCTACAGTAGTACCTACTATATATGTGGTGGTTTTGAGTTGAAACCTGAAGCAAATAGAGGATTGATTATATGTTATCCTTGCACTAATGTTGCTAATAGAATTGTGTTTAGTTTTGTATGAAGGAAGTTTTCAAGTGTAGGGATTGGAGAATGATGAGATGAGTTGAAGAATGGACAAAAGCTCAAGCTTGGGGATGCCCACGCATCACCCCAAGAAATATCCAAGAAGTACAGGCGTCAAAGCTTGGGGATGCCCCCGAGGCACCCCTTCTTCATCGGCAAAAATTAGGTCACCTTTCAAAACACTATATTTTTATTGCTTCATGCACTATGTGTTTTTCTTGGAGCGTCAGTTGTTTTAGTTTTCTTAGTTAGTTTAGTTTGTTTGTTTGCTTCAATAAATGGTTGGACCCCAACAAATTTCCTTTGGAGGAGATGTACTCATTTTCATTTGCAAAGAACGCTCTAGTTTTCACTCTTATTAAAAATCGAGCGTTCTTCTTTTTCTGCTACTGCTTTTGGTTTTTGTTTTCACCTTGATTTGCATTCAGACCTTGTCATATCTTTTAATCAAGGTGAATTTTTTTCTATGATCTTTATTGGTTTTCATGAAAAGAGGTGTTTATAAAAAATTCAAATGGTGTTGGAAAAGAGAAAAAGCTTTGTGCAAAATAGTGGTACAAGAAGGAGCTTGTGTAGACTGCGGCTTAGGCTTTTTCATGTCATGCTTGATGTCTTTTTGATAGTATGCTTAGTGGTTTTGCTGTAGCATGACTTGTCTACAATAACTGAGATTGCTTAATGAGCCTTTGAAAAAATCATGCATTGTTTTTATTGTATGGAAGCATTATTTTGGTTTTCTCCTTGATGCTTTATTTGGGTTGACTTGGCGCATGCTCACACATCTTAGACTCTTACAAAGTCGCCAATAGCCTTCATGATCATTTAGTTTTTGACTTTTGATGCCATCTTATGCTTCTTTTAATGTCGCTTTGTCGCTTTGTATGATTATGGCCATTATTGCTCTCTTAGTTGGTCGCTCCCAGTCTTTTGCTAGCCCTCGCCTTGTACTGAGTATGAGCTCTACTAGTGCATCCAACTCCTAAAAGCCAAAGTTTTCCAAAGTGTCCACCATACATACCTACTAGCAATTTGCTATTCCAAGTAAATTTGACTTGCTTTTATTTTCTCTTCAAATTAAACTCTTACCAGTGTTATGCAAAATTCGGTCAGTAAAGCTCTCACGAACCGGAAGGCACACTTTACTTTTTCCTGTTCTTAAAAATTTGACATTGTGGTCTCTTATGTTGAGTTGTTATGCTTGCAAGTTGTAAGTTGGATTCTAGCACATCCATGCTGTCATGGGGCAAGCTTTCAACATTGCACTTCTTATTTGAGTTGATATCGTGATCTTTTGTCTATGGATGCCCGCGGTGTGAAATAAATTGGGAATCTTGTGGGGATCATGGAGTTTGTATATGTGTTAGGGAAACGCCGGGCCGCCAATCTAAGCCATGCATAATTCATGGTGGAAATTTGCAGCATACCCATGGTGAAGATTCGACGACGCATCTCACAATAAAAAGCTAAACACAAGGCAAATAAAAGAGATGTCGAGGTGTTCATTGTCTGCTTGTCCTGTCATTTTGGTGTGGGCTTGTTTCATGTCATCGGGCACGGAGGTACCCCATTGGCGGTTCTCAATGATATGCATATACTTACAATGACAAGAGCCTTGCTTGGGACTCTAAGTAAAGTAGCATGAGGTTTGGGTACTCGTATTCACGGGGCATGAGGTTTTCAACTTATGATTTGTCAAGCATATGCATCATAATTGTTCTCGCATTAACTTTAACCATTCAAGATGCTTATGATAGGGGCAATGAGAGCTCAAAGCCGGTAAGTACCATAATTTTTGAAGGTTATAAAACTTGCAATCACTGCTTCCCTCTGCGAAGGGCCTTTCTTCTACTTTTATGTTGAGTCACCACTTTCTTTCTTTATGCACCATTAAGAGAGCATAGTTGTCATTCTTAGTGTGATATGCATTGTCCCAAAGTTCATTGATTGATTCATATTGTTGGTTTCACTTGTTCTTAAATTATTTATATCTAGTCGCCCTCTTAAACTTGAAGGTGTCCTATGCATTTATGTTTTGCTCTCTTTGAAGGACAAGCTGAAAACCATTTGTATGTTTTTCCTTATGATTTGAACACACGTTTGACTTTCATTGTTTCATTTTCATGATCTTTTGTTTGTGTTCATTTGCATGTTTACAACATGGTTGCTAAGTTCTTATTGTCATGATTATATCTTCATGCCCATGTTTTAAGTTCTTATGATCCCAGCTCACCAATGCTTACATATATGATCAAGATTGTGTAGGTGCATGTCACCTCAAAAATTATTCTTTTTTTATCACTTACCTACTCGAGGACGAGCAGGAGTTAAGCTTGGGGATGCTTGATACGTCTCCAACGTATCTATAATTTTTGATGCTCCATGCTTGTTTTTACACCATTTGCCTATTGTTTCATTACACTTAGTGGCACTTTTATGCATTTTCCGGAACTAACCTATTAACGAGTTGCCACAGTGCCAGTTCCATGTTTTCTGCTGTTTTTGTGTTTCAGAGTGATACACAGGAAATATTCTCAGAATTGGACGAAACAAGTTCCTGAAGTCTTATTTTTCCCGGAAGCTTCCAGAGATCCGAAGGAGAGCCAGAGGGGGGCCACCAGGGCCCCACACGCAGGGGCGGCGCGGCCAGGCCCCTGGCCGCGCGGGCCCCGCGTGAGGGTGCCTGGCTCCCCCTCTGACGACGCCCCTTCGCCTATAAAGACCCCCCGACGGAAAAAACCTAAGTACCCGATCAGATTTCCAGAACACATCACGATCCGCCGCCGCCGTCGACCCGAAGATCGGGAGGGTCCAGAAGCTTTTCCCGGCACCCTGCCGGAGAGGGAAATCGCCACCGGAGGTCTTCTTCATCGCCATGCTTGCCTCCGGAGCGATGAGTGAGTAGTCTACCTTGGACTATGGGTCCATAGCAGTAGCTAGATGGTTGTCTTCTCCACCATGTGCTTCATGTTTAGATCTCATGAGCTGCCATACATGATTGAGATCACCGTTATGTAATTCTAGATGTTTGGTTTGTTGGGATCCGATGAATATTGGTGTTTATGATTAAGTTGCTGTACTGAATTATATCTTTTGTTATCTCTATGTTGTTTATGATCTTGCATGCTCTCCGTTGTTAGTAGCTATCTTGGCCGAGTAGTTGCTAGTGACTCCAAGAGGGGGTATTTATGCTCGATAGTGGGTTCATGCCTCTATTTCACCTGGGGGAGTGACAAAAACCTCTAAGGTGGTAGATGTGCTGTTGCTACTAGGGAGAAAACAACATTCATATGCTCAAGGGCATATGCTTTGTTTACATTACACACTTTGCTTAATGCAATTATCTGTTGTTCGCAACTTAATACTTCTAGGGTGTTCGGATTGATATCCCCGGGAGTGGATTATTAGTCATAGATGCAGTTGGATGGCGGTCTATGTATTTTGTTGTAATGCCCAGAGTAAATCTCATAGTGATCTTCTTGACATATCACATTTATCTTTATTCTATCAATTGCCCAACTATAATTTGTTTACCCAGCATGTGTTATTTTATCTATGGAGAGACACCACTAGTGAACTGTGGATCCCGGTCCTATTTCCATCATATTGCTATCAACTGTTTACTTTACTCGTACTGTTTACTTTACTCGCATACTATATTGTTTTCCACTCGATACGCTCATAACCTTTGTTTCAAGCAAACCGGTGAGATTGAAAACCTCATCGCAAGTTGGGAACAAAGTACTTGGTTGTGTTGTGTGCAGGTTCCGCGTTGCAGCTAGCAAGCAAAGCTTGGACGAGGCGCCATATATAAATTGTCCTGAGCTATTGCAAGCTAGCAAGCATCACCTTCAGTCGTCATTGTCTCTCCTCTCCTGATCGACATTAAACCTTGGTTTCTTAACTGAGGGAAAACTAGCTGCTATACTCACCATACCTTCCTCTTGGGGTTCCCAACGGGCTGGTTATCCACCACGCACAAGGACCATCTGCTCTCACGTCAACCACATGCCATCAACCGGTAGCAGCTCATTTTTTGGCGCCGTTGCCGGGGAGGAAGAGAAGACTTCTGTGAGGGGAGTTTTTCGCACACACATCCTTTACTTTGTTATTGTTTTGCTTTACTTTATTTATTTTACCTGCATTGCTTTATATCAAAAACCCAAAAAAATTAGAATCCTTGGTAGTTGTTTTTACTTGTTTACTTTCGTTTTGCTGAAATGGCCAATCCTGAAAACACCAAGTTGTGTGACTTTACTAGCACAAACAATAGTGATTTTATCTGCACTCCTATTGCACCACCTGCTCCTGCTGCAAACTTTTATGAGATTAAGCCTGCTTTGTTGAACCTTGTTATGAAAGAGCAATTTTCTGGTGCTAGTACTGAAGATGCTGCAGCTCATCTCAACGGTTTTGTTGAGCTATGTGAGATGCAAAAATATAAGGATGTTGATAGTGATATTATTAAGATCAAGTTGTTTCCTTTTTCTTTGAGAGGAAAAGCTAAAGATTGGTTGCTGTCTTTGACTAAAAATAGTATTGATTCATGGGCTAAGTGTAAGGATGCTTTTATTGGTAGATACTATCCTCCTGCTAAGATTATATCCTTGCGTAGCAATATTATGAAGTTTACTCAGTTTGATAATGAACATGTTGCTCAAGCTTGGGAAAGAATGAAATCTATGATAAAGAATTGCCCCACTCATGGACTGACTACTTGGAAGCTAGGTTTGCTAGCCTTAATCCTTTTATGCAATACATGTTTCTTAAGCTTCATGATATTGAGGATCCTGAAAAGAAAGCTTTTATCTTGGAAACTTTGCGCATAGAATTTAGAGATGTTGTCATTGAGGCTAGGGAAGTTTTTAAGCAATTTAACAAGCTTGGTTCGCCTGTTGAAGTTGTTGGTACACCCAATGAAAATTTTAGAGTGCCAATACCTTGTAAACTTGCAGGATTTCATGATGCTTTGGAAAAGAATTTTAGTTGAATTTGTCCTGAAAACTTTTTTGATGAAAGTAGTGTACCAAAGAGTGATCATAAAGGGTCTTCAAAAACTCATTTGGACACAATTCAATTCATTGTTTAAAAGACTCCTATGGGGGATCTTAATGCTTCTTTCGATATTACTTGATTCGCACTTTCTGCGACTAGCTCAAAGGCGTTAAAGCAAAAGAATTCTTGGGAGATAACCCAATGTTTTTACATTCAGTTATTTTTCTTTTATTTGAGTCTTGGAAGTTATTACTACTGTAATAACCTCTCCTTATCCTTTTTATTTCGTTTTTGTGCCAAGAGAAGCCTCTAATTTGAGTGAGGTAAGATTTGGGGATGTTGCTGTCCTGAAACTGTTTTCGGTGCTGCACCGTAAAAATTCGTGAAAATTTTCTGTATATCTTTTGGACCTGCGATTTCTTGTGCATATGACCCAGGTTATATCCAAACTTTAATTAGTTGAACACTTTTTTATTTGAGCAAAATAAGACCCTCTAAAAATTCGACCTTTGTTAGCTGTTCTGTTTTGACAGATTTCTGCCAATATTTGTGTTTGCCGCTTTATCGCTTTCTTTTTGAGTTCTTTTGATCACGAAAATTTTGGGGAAGTTGCTACAATAGTATATACTTTATATGTGGTGGAATTGGGTTGAAACCTGAAGCAAAAAGGGTTCATTCAATGTTATGCTTACACTAATGTTGCTAATAGATTTGTGTTTAGTTTTGTATGAAGGAAGTTTTCAAGTGTAGGGATTGGAGAATGATGAGATGAGTTGAAGAATGGACAAAAGCTCAAGCTTGGGGATGCCCATGTCACCCCAAGAAATATCCAAGAAGTACAAGCGTCAAAGCATGGGGATGCCCCCGAGGCACCCCTTCTTCATCGGCAAAAATCAGGTCACCTTTCAAAACACTATATTTTTATTGCTTTATGCATTATGCGTTTTTCTTGGAGTGTCAGTTGTTTTTAGTTTTTAGTTTTGTTTAGTTTGTTTGCTGCAATAAATGGTTGGACCCCAAGAAATTTCTTTTGGAGAAGTTGCCTTACTTTTCATTTGCCAAGAACACTCCATTTTTCATTCTTATAATTTCAACGAGTGTTCTCTTTTTCTAGAACTGCGTTTAGCTTTCGATTTTCGCCTTGATTTGTGTTCAGATCTTGTTATATTTTTTTCATCAAGGTGTATTTTTGCCTCTGGTCCTTATTGGTTTTCATCAAAAGAGTTGGTTATAAAAAGTTTGAATGGTGTTGGAAAAGAGAAAAAGCTTTATGCAAAAAAGTGGTACAAGAAGGAGCTTGTGTAGACTGCGGCCTAGGCTTTTGCATGTCGTGCTTGATGTCTTTTTGATAGTATGCTTAGTGGTTTTGCTGTAGCATGACTTGTCTCAAATGACTGATATTGCTTAATAAGCCTTTGAAAAAATCATGCGTTGTTTTAATTATTTGGAAGCATTATTTTGGTTTTCTCCTTTGATGCTTTATTTGGGTTGACTTGGCGCATGCTCACACATGTTTGACTCATACAAAGTCGCCATTGCCTCTATGATCATTTAGTTTTTGAGTTTTGATGCCATCTTATGCTTCTTTTAATGTCGCTTTGTTGCTCTGCATGATTATGGCCGTTATTGCTCTCTTAGTTGGTCGCTCCCAGTCTTTTGCTAGCCCTCATTTTGTACTGAGTATGAGCTCTACTCGTGCATCCAACTCCTAAAAACCAAGTTGTTCCAAAGTGTCTACCATACATACCTATTAGCAATTTGCTATTCCAAAGTACATTTGACTTGCTTTTATCTATCCTTCAAATTAAACTCTTTTTGGTGTTATGCGAAAATTGGTCAGTAAAGCTCTCACGAACCGGATGGCACACTTTACTTTTCTCGCTTTAAAATTTTGACATTGTGGTCTCTTATGTTGAGTTGTTATGCTTGCAAGTTGTAAGTTGGGAATTAGCCCAGCCATGCCGTCATGGGGCTGGCTTTTAACATTGCACTATCTTTCATTTGAGTTGATATCGTGATCTTTTGTTTATGGATACTCGCGGTGTGAAATGAATTGGGAATCTTGCGGGATCATGGAGTTTGTATATGTGTTAGAGAAACGCCTGGGCCGCTAATCTAAGCCATGCATAATTCATGGTGGAAATTTATAGCATGCCCATAGTGAACATTCGACGACGCATCTCACAATAAAAAGCTATACCAATAGTAAATAAAAGAGATGCTGAGGTGTTCATTGTCTGTTTGTCCTATCATTTTGATGTGGGCTTGTTCCATGTCATCGGGCACGGAGGTACCCCGTTGGTGGTTCTCGATGATACATGTAAACTTACAATGACAAGAGCTTGCTTTGTGATGTCTACGCACGCGTCTGTTCTTGTAGACAGTGTTGGGCCTCTAAGTGCAGAGGTTTGTAGAACAGCAGCAAGTTTCCCTTAAGTGGATCACCCAAGGTTTATCGAACTCAGGGAGGAAGAGGTCAAAGCTATCCCTCTCAAGCAACCCTACAATTATGGTACAAAAAGTCTCTTGTGTCCCCAACACACCCAATACACTTATCAGATGTATAGGTGCACTAGTTCGGTGAAGAGATAGTGAAATAAAAGTGGTAGTGATGATTATAAGTAGCAAATGTAATCTGAAATAAATATCGCTGCGAGCAAACATGTAACAAAACAGGAAGTAAACGGTGTGCAATGCTTGGAAACAAGGCCTAGGGATCATACTTTCACTAGTGGACACACTCCCAACAAATATAACATAATTGAACCAATAGATACTATCATCAATATGCAACTCAAAACAATTCTCCAATGGAAAACATACACTAATCATGCGTAGGGCTACGAAGCACTCCTCAAAGTCCGTATGTACTGATACGTCTCAAACGTATCTATAATTTTTGATGCTCCATGCTTGTTTTACACCATTTGTCTATTGTTTCGTTACACTTAGTGGCATTTTTATACATTTTCCGGAACTAACCTATTAACGAAGTGCCACAGTGCCAGTTTCCTGTTTTCTGCTATTTTTGTGTTTCAGAAGTGATACACAGGAAATATTCTCGGAATTGGACGAAACAAGTTCCTGAAGTCATATTTTACGGGGAAGCTCCCAAACATCCGAAGACCTGATGGAGGGGGGCCACGTGGCCCCCACACACAGGGGCGGCGCGGCCACCCACCTGGCCGCGCCGGGCCCACGTGAGGGGCCGTGGTCTCTCCTCTGACATCGCCCCTTCGCTTATATATACCCCCTGACGAGAAAAACCTAAGGCCCCGATCAGTTTTCCAGAATACATCGCGATCCGCCACCGCCGTCGACCCGAAGATCGGGAGGGTCCAGAAGCTCTTCCCGGCACCCTGCCGGAGAGGGGAATCACCACCAGAGGTCTTCTTCATCGCCATGCTTGCCTCCGGAGCGATGAGTGAGTAGTCTACCTTGGACTATGGGTCCATAGCAGTAGCTAGATGGTTGTCTTCTCCACCATGTGCTTCATGTTTAGATCTCATGAGCTGCCCTACATGATTGAGATCACCGTTATGTAATTCTATGATGTTGGTTTGTTGGGATCCGATGAATATTGGTGTTTATGATTAAGTTGCTGTACTGAATTATATCTTTTGTTATCTCTATGTTGTTTATGATCTTGCATGCTCTCCGTTGTTAGTAGCTATCTTGGCCGAGTAGTTGCTAGTGACTCCAAGAGGGGGTATTTATGCTCGATAGTGGGTTCATGTCTCTATTTCACCTGGGGGAGTGACAGAAACCTCTAAGGTGGTAGATGTGCTGTTGCTACTAGGGAGAAAACAACATTCATATGCTCAAGGGCATATGCTTTGTTTACACTACACACTTTGCTTAATGCAATTATCTGTTGTTCGCAACTTAATACTTTTGGGGTGTTCGGATGATATCCCCGAGGGTGGATTATTAGTCATAGATGCAGTTGGATGGCGGTCTTTGTATTTTGTTGTAATGCCCAGAGTAAATCTCATAGTGATCTTCTTGACATATCACGTTATCTTTATTCTATCAATTGCCCAACTGTAATTTGTTTACCCAGCATGTTATCTTATCTATGGAGAGACACCACTAGTGAACTGTGGACCCCGGTCCTATTTTAATCATATTGCAATCACCTGTTTACTTTTCCCGCACTGTTTACTTTACTCGCATATTACTACTGTTTTCCACTCGATACACTCATAACCTTTGTTTCAAGTAAACCGGTGAGATTGACAACCTCATCGCAAGTTGGGAACAAAGTATTTGTTTGTGTGTGTGCAGGTTTCACAAACACCTTCAGTTGTCACCGTCTCTCTTCTCCTGTTCGATATACCTTGGTTTCTTAACTGAGGGAAAACTTGCTGCTACACTCATCATACCTTCCTCTTGGGGTTCCCAACGGGCTGGTCATTCACCACGCACAAGGACTTACTGCTCCCACGTCAACTAAACGCCACAGCTCTTTTCTGGCGCCATCACCGAGTAGCATGTACCCAAACTAGATTGTCCCACACTATCACCATGAACGCACTAGATGGTTCCAACAAACACCAACATTTCATAGAGACATTAACCAAAAAGATACACATGATGCACACACTAGTCACCTTTACACCATGATACGAGGTATCTCCGGAGAGTATAATAATAAAGCATAGGAGTAGCATAATATCTGAATAATAATATCTACCAATTCAAGTAGATACAAAGCTCTCGATCACATAAAGATCACATCATGGGAGAGAGAGGTGAACCACATAGCTACCGGTAGAGCCCTCAGCCCCGGGGGTGAACTACTCCCTCCTCATCATAGGAGACAGCAAGGTTGATGGAGATGGCAGTGAGGTCGATGGAGACGGCGGAGACAGCGATGGAGACCGATGGAGATGGCTCCGGGGGCACTTCCCCGTCCCGGCAGGGTACCGGAACAGAGACTTCTATCCCCCAAAATTTGTCTTCAACGGCGGCGGCGCTGCGGAACACTTCTGGAAATTTCACCGATTCCCCTAGGGTTTTCCCTCCCGGGGCTTTATATAGGCGAAGGGGCGTCGTCAGGGGGCTGCCAGGGCACTCTCACACATAGGGGGTGCGGCCAGGGCCAGGGCCGCGCCGCCCTAGTGTGTGGGGCCCTCGTGGCCCCACTCTGCCTCCTCTTCGGTTCTCTGGAAGCTTCGGTGAAATTCTGGGCGACTGGCTTTGGTTTTGTCCAATTCCGAGAATATTTCCTATGTAACTTTTCTAAAACACAAAAACAGCAAAAAACAGGGAACTGGCACTATGGCATCTTGTCAATAGGTTAGTTCCGGAAATCGCATAAAAACGCCATAAAGTGTAACGAAACACAAGGAAAATGGGGTAAAAACAAGCATGGAGCATCAAAAATTATAGATACGTTTGAGACGTATCAGCATCCCCAAGCTTAACTCCTGCTCGTCCCCGAGTAGGTAAGTGATAACAAAAGAATAATTTTTGAGGTGACATGCACCTACACAATCTTGATCATATAGGTAAAGCATTGAGTGCTGAGATCAAAGAACTTAAAACATGGGCATGAAAGATATAATCTTGATAGAAGAAACTTAGCAACCATGCTACAACATGAAAATGAACACAAACAAAATATCATGGAAATGAAACAATGAAAGTCAAATGTGTGTTCAAATCATAAGGAAAAACATACAAATGGTTTCCAGCTTGTCCTTCATGGAGAGCAAAACATAAATGCATAGGACACCTTCAAGTTTAAGAGGGCGATTAGATACAAATAATTTAAGAACAAGTGAAACCAACAATATGAATCAATCAATGAAAACTTTGGGACAATGCACATTATACTAAGAATGACAACTATGCTCTCTTAATGGTGCATAAAGATAGAAGGTGGTGACTCAACATAAAAAGTAAAAGAAAGGCCCTTCGCGGAGGGAAGCAGTGATTGCAAGTTTTATAAACCTTCAAAAAATTATGGTACTTACCGGCTTTGAGCTCTCATTGCCCCCATCATAAGCATCTTGAATGGTTAAAGTTAATGCGAGAACACTCATGTTGCATATGCTTGACAAATCATAAGTTGAAAACCTCGTGTGCCGTGAATACGAGTACCCAAACCTCATGCTACTTTACTTAGAGTCCCAAGCAAGCTCTTGTCATTGTAAGTATATACGTATCATCGAGAACCACCAACGGGGTACCTCTGTGCCCGATGACATGGAACAAGCCCACATCAAAATGACAAGACAAGCAGACAATGAACACCTCGACATCTCTTTTATTTACCATTTGTATAGCTTTTTATTTTGAGATGCGTCGTCGAATGTCCACTATGGGCATGCTGCAAATTTCCACCATGAATTATGCATGGCTTAGATTAGCGGCCCAGGCGTTTCTCTAACACATATACAAACTCCATGATCCTGCAAGATTCCCAATTCATTTCACACCGCGAGTATCCATAAACAAAAGATTACGATATCAACTCAAATAAGAAGTGCAATGTTGAAAGCTTGCCCCATGATGGCATGGATGGGCTAGTTCCCAACTTACAACTTGCAAACATAACAACTCAACATAAGAGACCACAATGTCAAATTTTTAAGAACGAGAAAAATAAAGTGTGCCATCCGGTTCGTGAGAGCTTTACTGACCAATTTTCGCATAACACTGGTAAGAGTTTAATTTGAAGAGTAGATAAAAGCAAGTCAAATGTACTTTGGAATAGCAAATTGCTAATAGGTATGTATGGTAGACACTTTGGCAAACTTGGTTTTTAGGAGTTGGATGCACGAGTAGAGCTCATACTCAGTATAAGGCGAGGGCTAGCAAAAGACTGGAAGCGACCAACTAAGAGAGCAATAATGGCCATAATCATGCAAAGAGACAAAGCGACATTAAAAGAAGCATAAGATGGCATCAAAAGTCAAAAACTAAATGATCATAGAGGCTATGGCGACTTTGTAAGAGTCTAACATGTGTGAGCATGTGCCAAGTCAACCCAAATAAAGCATCAAGGAGAAAACCAAAATAATGCTTCCAAACGATAAAAACAACGCATGATTTTTTCAAAGGCTCATTAAGCAATCTCAGTTATTTGAGATAAGTCATGCTACAGCAAAACCACTAAGCATACTATCAAAAATACATCACGCACGACATGCAAAAGCCTAGGCCGCAGTCTACGCAAGCTCCTTTTTGTACCACTTTTTTTTGCATGAAACTTTTTCTCTTTTCCAACACCATTCAAACCTTTTTTGAGGAAAACCAACATATACCAGAGGTCCAAATACACCTTGATGCAAAGATAAAACAAGATCTGAACAAAAATCAAGGCGAAAAATGCAAGCTAAACGCAGTAGCAGAAAAAGAGAACACTCGTTGAAACGATAAGAGTGAAAAACGGAGTGTTCTTGGCAAATGAAAAACGGAGCATGTCTCTCTCGAAACACATGATGTGATCCAAACATTTATTGCAGCAAACAAAGCAAAAGAAAACTGAAAACAAAAACAACTGACGCTCCAAGAAAAACGCATAGTGCATGAAGCAATAAAAATATAGTGTCTTGAAAGGTGACCTGATTTTTGCCGATGAAGAAGGGGTGCCTCGAGGGCATCCCCAAGATTTGACGCTTGTACTTCTTGGATATTTCTTGGGGTGATGCATGGGCATCCCCAAGCTTGAGCTTTTGTCCATTCTTCATCTCATCATTCACCAATCCCTACACTTGAAAACTTCCTTCATACAAAACTAAACACAATTCTATTAGCAACATTAGTGTAAGCATAATAACGAATCAACCCTTTTTTTGCTTCAGGTTTCAACACAAAACCACCACATATAAAGCATATACTACTGTAGCAACTTCCTCAAAAGTTCCGTGATCAAAAGAACTAAAAAAGAAAGCGATAAAGCAGCAAACATAAATATTGGCAGAAATCTGTCAAAACAGAACAGCTGACAAAGGTCGAATTTTTAGAGGGTTTTCTGTTGCTCAAATAAAAAAGTGTCCAACTAATGAAAGTTTGGATATAACCTGGGGCATATGCACAAGAAATTCCAGGTCTAAAAGATAAACAGAGAATTTTCACGAATTTTTACGGTGCAGCACCGAAAACAGTTTCAGGACAGCAACATCCCCAAATCTTACCTCACTAAAATTAGAGGCTTCTCTTGGCACAAAAACGAAATAAAAAAGATAAGGAGCGGTTATTACAGTAGTAATAACTTCCAAGACTCAAATAAAAGAAAAAGTACTGAAAATAAACAATGGGTTATCTCCCAAGAGTGCTTTTTTTAACGCCTTTCAGCTAGGCGCAGTAATTTGCAAAGATGCTCATGTGGGCGCCATATAAGAGCTTGAGGCAATAGAGAGCATCAAAAAGTAAATGTGAAAGACATTTAAATCTGAACCACTTCCTATGAAAAATAATCTTGTAAAGAGACAAGTCATGAAAGCGCAAAGCAAAAAGCATAGGAAGGCAAAACAAGTACAACTTCAAGAGTTGCAACATAAAGAGGGGAAACTCAATATTGTTGAGATCCATCAAACCATATTTCCCTCTCTCATAATAACTTTCAGTAGCATCATGAATAGAACTAACAATATAACTATCACATAAAGCATCCCTATCATGAGCCACATGCATAAAAGGATTAATACTCCCCACATGAACAATAGTAGTAGGAGCAGATTCAACAGAATAATTATTCTCATCACCATAATCATCAAAAATAGGAGGCATATTGTAATCATAACTAATTTTCTCCTCAAAAGTAGGTGAACTGAAAACATTATACTCATCATCATAAACTAGAGGTTTAGTATCATCACAAGCTAGAGAACAACTATTTCGCAAAGCATATTCATCAAACATATCATCATAAGAAGGAACATGGAGAGTACTAATGGTACAACAATTATTAACCTTAGAATTTGTACCAAAAAGATTTTCAATATCAAAAGTAGAGTACTTTTCCCAATCATGATCACTAACATAGGTAACAGGCATAAGAACATCATCCCAATCAGAATTATCATAATCTATAGCAGGATCATAACGCTTAGGGGAAGATACCGTGTCCTCTCGCCTTTTACTCCTCTTCTTCTTCTTCTTCTTATTCATACTATTCTTACTCTCTCCTTTAGGAGGGAGAGACTTGAAGGGCATCTTCTCCACATAGTATTTAGGAGGGAAAGGCATCTTCTCCGCATAATCTGGTTTGTGGACAGAAACAACAGAAGAAACTTTGGAGGATTCCTCCTCTCTATTAATAAGATAAAAACATCTATCAGTCCTGTCATAGCTTGGCAAAACATCATGTTTTATAAAATTTTGTATGTAAGTATTTGCAAGGCAATCTTTAGCACAATAGAGATGACAACCACGAAGGGTGCTATTAATATCAACATCATTCATATCTATCAAAGCAATCTTTCTAGATATCTCTTCACACGCCAAGAACAAAGTGAGCTCATCATGCTGATTGAGAGTAATCTTGTCATCGCAATACAAACTTAAGGTACTAGAAGAGTAACTATTAGGGCTTGAGCATTGGAAATTAAAATGACCTATGTCATCGCAATGTTTATAAAGAAAAGGATAAAGCTTACAAACCTTTTTACCGATCTCGCCTATATCCTTGTACCACATTCGGGTTTCTTCATTTGCATGGTGGACACAATAATCTTCCTTGTTGTAACTCTGTTCACAAGGTCTATGTACTCCACAAAAATTAACATGCTTATAAGAAATAGGACTTTTAGAAGTTTGAGCATGTTTATTGGAATCATCAATAACAATATCATTTTCTACGCGAGTGTCCTTAAAAGGTTCATGATACACGTCCCCATTTCCTTTAGGAACATTCATATGGTAAGCAAAGGCTTTAAAGCAATCAACCATAATTTGAGGATCAAGACCATATTTAGCACTAAGCTCTTGAAAATTAGCAGTTTCAGCGAAAGACTTAATGCAATCAAACTCGTAATTCATACCCGATCCTTTACCTTTGTCGCTATCCCAACCTTCAATATTTTTTTGAATTGTTTCAAGCAGATCCCACTTGGTGTCAACATCCTTGCTTGTGAAAGACCCATCAAAGCATGCATCTAGATAGTCCTTGTAATATCCTGAAAGCCTTGCATAAAAATTATTAATAACAATATTACGGGGAAGATCATGAATAGGACATTTGTGCATTAGTAACTTCAATCTTCCCCACGCTTGGGCAATGCTTTCTCCCTCATGTGGATGAAAATTATAAATGTAATTCCTATCTTTATAAACCTGACTAGAAGGATAAAATTTAGAATAAAAGAGAGGTACAATTTCCTCCCAGTCAATAGATCGACCATCCCTCTGTGTTTTATACCATTCCTCAGCTCTGCCTTTCAGTGATAAAGAGAATAGCTTCTTCTTAACTTGGTTCATTGAAATACCTGCACACTGGAACAACTCGCATAATTCATGTATAAAAAGCAAATGATCACCAGGATGGACAGTTCCATCTCCTAAATAGCAGTTATTCATAGCACGTTCAACAATCTTCATAGGTATTTCAAAAGGATGAGGAGCACAAGCATCATTAGAAACATCACATATGGGAGATAAAATATCATCAGAGCAAACTTTCTCCACTAAAGCCGGGGAACTAAAAATATTATGCTTAACAAAACCAGCTTCCCCAAGCTTAGACTTTTCATAGCATTAGCAATAATGGGATTCAAAGCATTCGTACTAATAACATTGCTATGCGAAATAAGCTCTAAAGGTTTTTCAAATTTCTCTTCAAATCTAAACTCAGGAAAAAGACTAAAGAACTCTTTATTTTCCATTAAGCCTAACTAGTGAAAATAAAAGCAAGAAACAAAAAGATATAATTGCAGAATCTAAAGGAAATAACTTCGAGCACTCACCAGCAACTAAAAGATTTAGTAGCCAAAGAATGTGAGTACCTTTTACCTTACCTCCTTGGCAACGGCGCCAGAAAAGAGCTTGATGTCTACGCACGCGTCTTATCGTGGGGATGACTAATGGGGCATGCCACGGGCCGAGCTAAATGTCGGTTGGCGTCCCAGGACTCCTCACGGCTCCAGGACGAGAAGACCGGCTCCACCCAAAGGGCCGGCTGCGCCAGCAGCCGGCTTGCGACTCCACCGAGGAGAGCCGGAGCCGGGAGATGAAGACAAAAGCCTCCCAACGGCTGTTTCGCCGAAAGTGGGCTGGCCCCAACAAGAACGACAGAGGCCGAGGACGGGAGTGACGAGCGCCACGACCGGCCTCAGCCAATCAGCGATCAAGGACCCTTCCCCATGACGGGATCCGGGGCAAAAGGGAGGGGATATGCCTTCCAGATGCCGGTCTAGGGGAAATGCACTTTATAAAGCGCCTTTGTCAGAGCAGGGCCAGAGGATCACACCAAGGACGCCGCCGCGGAGGAGCCGGCAGCCGGCCGAACTGCTACCTAACCTGTAACCAGGCCCCCGCCTATATAAGGGGGCCTGGACCCTTAGTCTAGGGAGATCGAATCTTCTTCTTCCTGCTCCAGCCCGAACAGCTCGAGGAGCATTGTAATCGCTACTGTCTAAGATAATACGAAGCAGGCAGGAAGTAGGGGTTTACCTCCAACCGGGAGGGCCCTGAACCTGGGTAAACCGAGGTGTCTCCGTTGGCACAATCCCGAGCCGGACCCATCGTCACCACCGTCAAGCCCCATCGATAAGCCACCCCATGGCTACTGTCTCTAAATTCCCACGATAGTTGGCGCCCACCGTGGGGCAAAGCGCGGCGGCGAGCGGAGTCAAGTTCTGGCCAGGACCCTCATCGGCTCTCGGCGAGAAGGTCGCCTTCGGCCTTGTCTGGAGGTTCAGCACCTTCGACTGCGTTAGCGACAACTTGGCCCACTCCGAGAACGGCTTCGGCAACAGCGGCTCCTTCCTCGACGTCGGCAGTCACCGCTTCTACGTCGCCAAGCCCTTCCCGGAGGAGGTAACCGACGTCTTCGACTCTCTCTACGACGGAGGCTCGAGCTGCGGTGAAAGCAGCAACCTTGGCGCCATGGTCGAGGTGATGGCCCTGGGAGGAGATGAGGGCGGCGACTCACCACGCCCCGAGCGCCCGTCGCCCGAACGCCTTCTTCCACAGGAGCAAGATGCTCCGCTCCCAGAGCAGGACGCCCCAGACGTCTCCGTGGTGGACCTGAGCGCTCCCCTCAGCTGCGTCATCGACCCCGCCCGGGTCGCCGGGGCCCTGGAGCGGACGCGTCTCGTCCTCCTCAGCAAGGTGGCCGATGACGAGGCCAACCGGTGCCACGCGAGCACCACGCTCAGCGAGTTCTACGATGTGCATGTAGACATACCGACCGAGCTCGCTCGTGACCTGCGGCGAAGCTTTGCCACCGCTGTTCCCGGCCAGATCCAGCAGTCGCCATCGGCAAGCCGAGGCCGCGGAGGGCGCGGACAGGGCGGCCGTGCTCGGAGCGGCAACGCCCAAGGCCACCGCGCCCAGCAAGGCAGCGGAGCAAGCAGGCCACGCCAGATCCTGGTGTCAGCGCCAGGGTCGGAGTCCCAGGCTCGCCCACCAGCGCTGCACATCCACCTGTGGCTTGACCACGTCGAGGCGTTCCCCAGAGGATCTGCTAGCTCAAAGCGAGCGGCTTCTAACCAAGGAGGCCCGGGGGCTGCCGGCGGCGGTCAGGGGCACAAAGAGGGCAAGTACACCCTCGATGCCGCACTTGACCAGCCGTGCAAGTTCCACACCTCCCCGGGCAGGTAAGCGACCCACTCCACGCGTCAGTGCCGGTTCATGAGAGAGCTGGAGCAGCGCGCTCGGCAGATCCCTGGAGCGTCGCAAGCGCAGCCGGCTGGAGGTCAGGAGGACCAACAACAAGACCCGGCTGGAGGCGAGCCGGATCAAGATGATGACTTCCCGGCGGATGTCGAGCAATATCACATCTTTACCACCCCCGGCAAGGATAAAAGGAACGACCTTTGGCATGAAGCAGAGGTGAACGCTGTAATGCCTGCAGAACCCCAGTTCATGCATTGGTCTGAGGCGGCAATCACCTGGGGGCGCGAGGACCATCCGAGGCTGATGCCCAGCCCTGGAGAATACGCTCTGGTGTTGGACCCTGTTGTGTGCTCCGATACGCACATGTGCCAGTTCTCCCGCATGCTCATCGACGGCGGTAGTAGTATCAACCTTCTTTACCGAAGCTCTCTGGATAAGTTGGGCATCCCGCTTGCTCAGCTGAAACTGAGCCGGCTCACCTTCCATGGCATCGTGCCTGGGCATTCTTGCACCCCTTTGGGCAAGGTGCAGCTGGAGGTTCTCTTCGGAAAGAAGGGGAACAGCCGCCGCGAGCCCATCTGGTTCGAGGTGGTGGACATCAGCAGTCCCTACCACGCGCTTCTTGGCCATCCAGCCTTGGCCAAGTTCATGGCTGTCCCGCATTACGCCTTGATACGTCTCAAACGTATCTATAATTTTTGATCCTCCATGCTTGTTTTTACACCATTTGCCTATTGTTTCGTTACACTTAGTGGCACTTTTATGCATTTTCCGGAACTAACCTATTAACAAGTGCCACAGTGCCAGTTTCCTGTTTTCTGCTGTTTTTGTGTTTCAGAAGTGATACACAGGAAATATTCTCGGAATTGGACGAAACAAGTTCCTGAAGTCTTATTTTACCCGGAAGCTTCCAGAGATCTGAAGAGGAGTAGGAGGTGGGCCACCAGGGGCCCACACACAGGGGCGGCGCGGCCAGCCCCTGGCCCGTGCCACCACCATGTGAGGCCACCTGGCCCCTCCTCTGACAACGCCCCTTTGCCTATAAAGACCCCCCGACGGAAAAAACCTAAGTACCCGATCAGATTTCCAGAACACATCGCAATCCGCCGCCACCGTCGACCCGAAGATCGGGAGGGTCCAGAAGCTCTTCCCGGCACCCTGCCGGAGAGGGGAATCGCCACCGGAGGTCTTCTTCATCGCCATGCTTGCCTCCGGAGCGATGAGTGAGTAGTCTACCTTGGACTATGGGTCCATAGCAGTAGCTAGATGGTTGTCTTCTCCACCATGTGCTTCATGTTTAGATCTCATGAGCTGCCCTACATGATTGAGATCACCGTTATGTAATTCTATGATGTTGGTTTGTTGGGATCCGATGAATATTGGTGTTTATGATTAAGTTGCTGTACTGAATTATATCTTTTGTTATCTCTATGTTATTTATGATCTTGCATGCTCTCCGTTGTTAGTGGCTATCTTGGCCGAGTAGTTGCTAGTGACTCCAAGAGGGGGTATTTATGCTCGATAGTGGGTTCATGCCTCTATTTCACCTGGGGGAGTGCCAGAAACCTCTAAGGTGGTAGATGTGCTGTTGCTACTAGGGAGAAAACAACATTCATATGCTCAAGGGCATATGCTTTGTTTACATTACACACTTTGCTTAATGCAATTATCTGTTGTTCGCAACTTAATACTTCTAGGGTGTTCGGATTGATATCCCAGGGAGTGGATTATTAGTCATAGATGCAGTTGGATGGCGGTCTATGTATTTTGTTGTAATGCCCAGAGTAAATCTCATAGTGATCTTCTTGACATATCACGTTATCTTTATTCTATCAATTGCCCAACTGTAATTTGTTTACCTAGCATGTGTTATTTTATCTATGGAGAGACACCACTAGTGAACTGTGGACCCCGGTCCTATTTCCATCATATTGCTATCACCTATTTACTTTACTCGTACTGTTTACTTTACTCGCATACTATATTGTTTTCCACTCGATACACTCATAACCTTTGTTTCAAGCAAACCGGTGAGATTGACAACCTCATCGTAAGTTGGGAGCAAAGTATTTGTTTGTGTGTGTGCAGGTTCCACGTTGCAGCTAGCAAGCAAAGCTTGGACGAGGCGCCATATATAAATTGTCCGCTGCTGTCGCAAACTAGCAAGCATCACCTTCAGTCGTCATTGTCTCTCCTCTCCTGAACGATATTAAACCTTGGTTTCTTAACTGAGGGAAAACTAGCTGCTATACTCATCACACCTTCCTCTTGGGGTTCCCAACGGACTGGTCATTCACCACGCATCAAGCTAATTTTCTGGCGCCGTTGCCGGGGAACGAATGAGAAGAAGCTCCCACATCAACTATAAGCTCCCACGTCAACTACGCGCCAGCAGCCAATTTTCTGGCGCTGTTGCCGGGGAGGAAGAGAAGACTTCTGCGAGGGGAGTTCTTCGCACACACATTCTTTACTTTGTTATTGTTTTGCTTTACTTTATTTATTTTACCTGCATTGCTTTATATCAAAAACCCAAAAAAATTAGAATCCTTGGTAGTTGTTATTTCTTTACTTTAGTTTATCATGTTGATCCCTAAGTACGTTCTGGAGGACCTCTCTGTAGGTAGTGGTTCGATTATTGGCAAAAGTAACATTGAGGAGTTCTTTAATCACATTAGTATGCATGAAGAAGTTGAGGAAAAGTCTTTGGTTGAGTTAGCTCCTAGTTATGAAGTTGCTTCTGCTCATTTAGTTCACATGTTAGATGCTAGGTTTGCTAGTCTTAATTCTTCTATGCAATATATGTTCCTTAAGCTTCATGAAATTGAGGATCTCGAAAAGAAAGCTTTTATCTTAGAAACCTTGCGCACATAATTTAGAGATGTTGCAATTGAGGCTAGGAAAGTTTTTAAGAAATTTAATAAGCTTGGCTCACCTATTAAGGTTGTTGGTACGCCCGATGATTTTAAAGTACCCGTACCTCATGAACTTATAGGAATTCACGATGCTTGGGAAAAGAATTCCAGTTGGATTTGCCCTAAAAATCTTTTCGATGAAAGTAGTGTGCCAGAGCGTGATCGTAAAGGAGTTTCAAAAACTCAGTTGAACACATTTTCCTTCATTGTTGAAAAGATCTCTGCTGTTGATCTTAATGCTTCATCACTTGATATTACTTGATTCGCAATTTTCTGCGCCTAGCTCAAAGGCGTTAAAGAAAAGCACTCTTGGGAGATAACCCAATGTTTTATTTTCAGTACTTTTTCTTTTATTTGAGTCTTGGAAGTCATTACTACTCTTGGGAGATAACCGCTCCTTATCTTGTTTATTTCGTTTTTGTGCCAAGAGAAGCCTCTAATTTGAGTGAGGTAAAGATTTGGGGATGTTGCTGTCCTGAAACTGTTTTCGGTGCTGCACCGTAAAAATTCGTATAAATTCTCTGTATATCTTTTGTACCTGCGATTTCTTGTGCATATGCCCCAGGTTATATCCAAACTTTCATTAGTTGAACACTTTTTGATTTGAGCAACAGAAAATCCCTCAAAAATTCGACCTTTGTCAGCTGTTCAGTTTTGACAGATTTCTGCCAATATTTGTGTTTGCCACTTTATCGCTTTCTTTTGAGTTCTTTTGATCATGGAACTTTTTGGGAAGTTGCTACAGTAGTATTTGCTATATATGTGGTGGTTTTGAGTTGAAACCTGAAGCAAATAGAGGATTGATTATATGTTATGCTTGCACTAATGTTGCTAATAGATTTGTGTTTAGTTTTGTATGAAGGAAGTTTTCAAGTGTAGGGATTGGAGAATGATGAGATGAGTTGAAGAATGGACAAAAGCTCAAGCTTGGGGATGCCCATGCATCACCCCAAGAAATATCCAAGAAGTACAAGCGTCAAAGCTTGGGGATGCCCCCGAGGCACCCCTTCTTCATCGGCAAAAATCAGGTCACCTTTCAAAACACTATATTTTTATTGCTTCATGCACTATGTGTTTTTCTTGGAGCGTCAGTTGTTTTAGTTTTCTTAGTTGGTTTAGTTTGTTTGTTTGCTGCAATAAATGGTTGGACCCCAACAAATTTCCTTTGGAGAAGTTGCTTGTTTTTCATTTGCAAAGAACGCTCAGTTTTTCACTCTTATCGTTCATCGAGCGTCCTTCTTTTTCTGCTACTGCTTTTGGTTTTCGTTTTCGCCTTGATTTGCGTTCAGATCTTGTCATATCTTTTCATCAAGGTGTATTTTTGCCTCTGATCTTTATTTGTTTTCATCAAAAGAGGTGTTTATAAAAATTTCAAATGGTGTTGGAAAAGAGAAAAAGCTTTGTGCAAAAATAGTGGTACAAGAAGGAGCTTGTGTAGACTGCGGCTTAGGCTTTTTCATGTCATGCTTGATGTCTTTTTGATAGTATGCTTAGTGCTTTTGCTGTAGCATGACTTGTCTCAAATAACTGAGATTGCTTAATGAGCCTTTGAAAAAATCATGCATTGTTTTTATTGTATGGAAGCATTATTTTGGTTTTCTCCTTGATGCTTTATTTGGGTTGACTTGTGCATGTTCACACATGTTAGACTCTTACAAAGTCGCCATTAGCCTTCATGATCATTTAGTTTTTGACTTTTGATGCCATCGTATGCTTCTTTTAATGTCGCTTTGTCGCTTTGCATGATTATGGCCATTATTGCTCTCTTAGTTGGTCGCTCCCAGTCTTTTGCTAGCCCTCACCTTGTACTGAGTATGAGCTCTACTCGTGCATCCAACTCCTAAAAGCCAAAGTTTGCCATTGTGTCCACTATAAACTCCTATGCATGGTATTTGTGAGCCATTCCAAAGTAAATTTTTATGTGCTACCTTTCAAAAACCTTCAAAACACTTCTCGTTTTGTGACACTGTTTTCAGCTCATGGGGACGTAGTGGTCGGATTTGCTATCTTCCATATTGCTTATTCCAAAAAGAAAAAAAGAAAAAGAGAAAAAGAAAGAAAAAAGGCACTCCTCCATGGAAAGTGAATGTTGGTGGGCACCCGATGGAATCGGTTAGCCATGGTTTGTGAAAGGAAAAAGGTGGGGAGGAGTGCCAAGCTTTATAAAAGAGCACAAAAGTGCCAATCTCTCTCTTAAAAACTTGCTTTATTTTTGTATGGAAGATAGTAAGAACCCCATTGCCAGTCGTTGACAAAGACAACCACCTCTCAAAACCAATTTTTATCTCTCTGTTTTACAAATGAAAAGCTCTAGCACATGTTCAATCACTGCTTCCCTCTGCGAAGGGCCTTTGTTTTACTTTTATGTTGAGTCACCACCTTCTTTCTTTATGCACCATTAAGAGAGCATAGTTGTCATTCTTAGTGTGATATGCATTGTCCCAAAGTTCATTGATTGATTCATATTGTTGGTTTCACTTGTTCTTAAATTATTTGTATCTAGTCGCCCTCTTAAACTTGAAGGTGTCCTATGCATTTATGTTTTGCTCTCTTGGAAAGACAAGCTGAAAACCATTTGTATGTTTTTCCTTATGATTTGAACACACGTTTGACTTTCATTGTTTCATTTTCATGATCTTTTGTTTGTGTTCATTTGCATGTTTACAACATGGTTGCTAAGTTCTTATTGTCATGATTATATCTTCATGCCCATATTTTAAGTTCTATTGATCCCAGCTCACCAATGCTTACATATATGATCAAGATTGTGTAGGTGCATGTCACCTCAAAAATTATTCTTTTGTTATCACTTACCTACTCGAGGACGAGCAGGAGTTAAGCTTGGGGATGCTTGATACGTCTCAAATGTATCTATAATTTTTGATGCTCCATGCTTGTTTTTACACCATTTGCCTATTGTTTCGTTACACTTAGTGGCACTTTTATGCATTTTCCGGAACTAACCTATTAACAAGTGCCACAGTGCCAGTTTCCTGTTTTCTGCTGTTTTTGTGTTTCAGAAGTGATACACAGGAAATATTCTCGGAATTGGACGAAACAAGTTCCTGAAGTCTTATTTTACCAGGAAGCTTCCAGAGATCCGAAGAGGAGTAGGAGGTGGGCCACCAGGGGCCCACACACAGGGGTGGCGCGGCCAGCCCCTGGCCCGCGCCACCACCATGTGAGGCCACCTGGCCCCTCCTCTGACAACGCCCCTTCACCTATAAAGACCCCCCGACGGAAAAAAACCTAAGTACCCGATCAGATTTCCAGAACACATCGCGATCCGCCGCCACCGTCGACCCGAAGATCGGGAGGGTCCAGAAGCTCTTCCCGGCACCCTGCCGGAAAGGGGAATCGCCACCGGAGGTCTTCTTCATCGCCATGCTTGCCTCCGGAGCGATGAGTGAGTAGTCTACCTTGGACTATGGGTCCATAGCAGTAGCTAGATGGTTGTCTTCTCTACCATGTGCTTCATGTTTAGATCTCATGAGCTGCCCTACATGATTGAGATCACCGTTATGTAATTCTACATGTTTGGTTTGTTGGGATCCGATGAATATTGGTGTTTATGATTAAGTTGCTGTACTGAATTATATCTTTTGTTATCTCTATGTTGTTTATGATCTTGCATGCTCTCCGTTGTTAGTGGCTATCTTGGCCGAGTAGTTGCTAGTGACTCCAAGAGGGGGTATTTATGCTCGATAGTGGGTTCATGCCTCTATTTCACCTGGGGGAGTGACAGAAACCTCTAAGGTGGTAGATGTGCTGTTGCTACTAGGGAGAAAACAACATTCATATGCTCAAGGGCATATGCTTTGTTTACATTACACACTTTGCTTAATGCAATTATCTGTTGTTTGCAACTTAATACTTTTGGGGTGTTCGGATTGATATCCCCGGGGGTGGATTATTAGTCATAGATGCAGTTGGATGGCGGTCTATGTATTTTGTTGTAATGCCCAGAGTAAATCTCATAGTGATCTTCTTGACATATCACGTTATCTTTATTCTATCAATTGCCCAACTGTAATTTGTTTACCCAGCATGTGCTATTTTATCTATGGAGAGACACCACTAGTGAACTGTGGACCCCGGTCCTATTTCCATCATATTGCTATCACCTATTTACTTTACTCGTACTATTTACTTTACTCGCATACTATATTGTTTTCCACTCGATACACTCATAACCTTTGTTTCAAGCAAACTGGTGAGATTGACAACCTCATCGTAAGTTGGGAGCAAAGTATTTGTTTGTGTGTGTGCAGGTTCCACGTTGCAGCTAGCAAGCAAAGCTTGGACGAGGCGCCATATATAAATTGTCCGCTGGTGTCGCAAACTAGCAAGCATCACCTTCAGTCGTCATTGTCTCTCCTCTCCTGAACAATATTAAACCTTGGTTTCTTAACTGAGGGAAAACTAGCTCCTATACTCATCACACCTTCCTCTTGGGGTTCCCAACGGACTGGTCATTCACCATGCATCAAGCTAATTTTCTGGCGCCGTTGCCGGGGAACGAATGAGAAGAAGCTCCCACATCAACTATAAGCTCCCACGTCAACTACGCGCCAGCACGCCTATCTGAAGATGAAGCTCCCAGGACCCAGAGGTGTGATCACGGTCTCGGGAAGCTTCAAGAAGTCCCTGGCCTGTGCAAAGGAGAGCTCGCAGCTGGCAGAGGTGCTGGTCTTTGCCGAAGAGAAGCGGCAGCTTCTACATCGCGTGGAGCTTGCCCAGCAAGATGTGTCGGTTTGCCAATTACCGGTGGAGCAGTTCAAGCCGGCCAACGACACCAAGAAGATCCTGCTGGACGAGAGTGACCCCACCAAGTACGTCATCATTGGCACTGGCTTGTCTGCCAAATAGGAAAGCGAGCTCACCAACTTCCTCCGTGAGAGTCGGGACATCTTCGCATGGTCTCCAAAGGACATGCTAGGTGTGCCGAGGGAGCTGGCTGAGCACTCACTCAACGTCCGGCCAGATGCCAAGCCGATCAAGCAACCGTTGCGGCGCTTTGCAGAAGAGAAAAGGAAAGCTATTGGCGAGGAGATTGCCCGGCTCCTTGCAGCCGGCTTTATCATGGAGGTATTTTACCCTGACTGGCTTGCGAATCCAGTCTTGGTTCTGAAGAAGAATAACACTTGGCGAATGTGTATCGACTACACCAGCCTCAACAAGGCTTGCCCCAAGGATCCTTTCGCACTACCATGGATTGACCAGGTGATCGACTCCACAGCCGGTTGCGACTTGCTATCCTTCCTGGACGCCTATTCAGGCTATCACCAGATCCCGCTCTTCCAGCCGGATCAGATCAAGATGTCCTTCATCACCCCATATGGAGCCTACTGCTATGTTACCATGCCGTTTGGCCTGAAGAACGCTGGAGCCACTTACCAACAGACCATGCAGCGATGCCTGCAAGGGCAGATTGGGAGAAACATGCACGCTTATGTGGACGACGTGGTGGTGAAGACCAAGCAGAGCGGCATGCTCCTGGACGACCTCAAGGAGACCTTCGCCAACCTGCGGCGCTATCGCATGAAGCTCAACCCAGAGAAGTGCACCTTTGGTGTGCCGGCTGGACAACTCCTAGGTTATATCGTTTCCCAGCGAGGGATCAAGGCTAACCCCTCGAAGATAAAAGCCATTGAGGCCCTAGAGAAGCCCACCCAGCTCAGAGATGTGCAGAAGTTTGCTGGTTGCTTGGCCACGCTCAGCCGGTTCATCAGCCGACTCGGGGAGAAGGCCATGCCGCTGTACCAGCTGATGAAGAAGAAATACCACTTCGTTTGGTCCCAGCGCGCTGATGATGCCTTCAACGACCTCAAGCGAGCCTTGTCTACCGCGCCAATCTTGGAGGCGCCGGCTCCGCGAGAGCCAATGCCGCTCTACATTGCGGCTACCCCATGATGACCCATAAGTATAGGGGATCGCAACAGTCTTCGAGGGAAGTATTACCCAAATTTATTGATTTGACACAAGGGGAGCCAAAGAATATATGTAAGCCTTAACAGATGAGTTGTCAATTCAGCTGCACCTGGAAACAGTCTTGCTCGCAATGGTTTATCAGTAGCAACAGTTTTATAGCGGTGATAGTAGTGAAACAGTAACAGCAGTAGTAAAATAGCAGCGGTAATAGTAACAGTAATAAACAGTAGGAACAAATACTGTAGGCATAGGGATGGATTACGGGCGTTGCATGGATAAGATAATTCATGAAATCAATGAGACATGGGCATTGCAGATAAATAAGATAAAGCATCCTAGTACAAACAATCATAGGCATGTGTTCCGTATATAGTCGTACGTGCTCACAAGGAGAAACTTGCACGACATCTTTTGTCCTACCAGCCTGTTGCAGCAGGGCCTCAAGGGAAACTACTGGTAATTAAGGTACTCCTTTTAATAGAGTACCGGAGCAAAGCATTAGCACTCGGTGAACACATGTGATCCTCACATCATAGCCATCCCCTCCGGTTATCCCAATTTCTGTCACTTTGGGGCCTCGGGTTCCGGACAACAATATGTGTATACAACTTGTAGGTAAGACCATAAACAACAAGTATCATCATAGAAATAATAACATGTTCAGATCTGAAATCATGGCACTCGGGCCCAAAGTGACAAGCATTAAGCACAACAAGTTGCAACAATGTCACAGGCACTAAATAAAGATACTAGGCACTATGCCCTAACAATCTCATATCAAATTACATGAACAATCTCATCCAATCCCTACCATCCCCTCACCTACAGCGGGGAAATTACTCACACATGGATGGGGGAGTCATGGATGGTCGATGGAGGAGCGTCGGTGGTGATGGTGATGAAGATCTCCTTCGAATCCCCGTCCCGGCAGGGTGCCAGAACGGAGTTTCTGGTTCCGAATCGCGGTTTCTGATGGCGGCGGCGCAGCGGAAGTCTATCTGGGAAAAACGCCGTCTCCCCGATATTATGTCGTCAGAGGTTATATGTAGGCGAGAGGGGAGGCCGAGAGGATGGCTGGGGCCTCCTCACGCCAGGGTGGCGCGGCCAGGGCTGGGCCATGCCACCAGTGTGTGAAGCCCCCTCGAGCCCCCTCTCCGTCCCGTCTTCTGGCTCCGTGGGTCTTCTGGTGAAATATGATTTTTGATGATTTTTCCCGAATTTTTACTGAAAGTTGGATTTCTGCACAAAAACGAGACACCAGAGCAATTCTGCTGAAAACAGCGTCAATCCGTGTTAGTTGCATTCAAGACACACAAATTAGAGGAGAAACAATAGCAAAAATGTTCGGGAAAGTAGATACGTTTTGGACGTATCAACTCCCCCCAAGCTTAGCTAGTTGCTTGTCCTCAAGCAATTCAGTCAACAACTGAGAGCGATAAAAGAAACTTTCACGAACATATTTGCTCATATGATGTATATATACTAACTATGTGATCAAGTACTCAGGCAATTCATAATAAGAAATATGCAACTAATGTCACCTCATAGTCAAGCAAGCTATGAAAGAGTGCCAATGCACTAATAACAAGTAACATGTACATAAGAAGCTACAAGATTGTAATATGCATAAATGATATGAAAGAGTGGTACCCCGCTTGCCTTTATTTGTAGAGCAAAACATAAATGCTGAGGCACCTATAAAGTTCAAGAGAAGACTAGAAGTAGAAATATCAAAGATACAAGCATCAAAGTTATACCACAATTAATCGTGTTCTGGGACAAGCACATTACACTAAGAATAACAGCTATGCTCTCAAGAAGTGCTTAAAGTTAGAAGATGGTGACTCAACATAAAAGTAAACGAATGGCCCTTCGCAGAGGGAAGCAGGGATTTAACATGTGCTAGAGCTTTTCATTTGTAAAACAGAGATAAAAATTTATTTTGAGAGGTGGTTGTTCTATGTCAACGACTAGCAATGGGGACTTGCTATCTTCCATAATAAACAAGTGAGAGCGGTTCCGAGTTCTTTGAAATTTGGCACATTGGTGCTCTTTTATAAAGCTTTGGCACTCCTCCCCACCTTTTTTCCTTTCTCAAACCATGGCTAACCGATTCCATCGGGTGCCCACCAACTTTCACATTCCTTGGAAGAGTGCCTTTTTTTCTTTCTTTTAGAATTAGATTATAATGGTCTGACCAGCTCCCTTGCAAAATTAATGACGAGCAGATGAAGCTGCCTAGTCGAGGGGTACTTAATTTAATATGGAAGATAGCAATTCCGACCACTACGTCCCCATGAGCTAAAAACAGTGGCACAAAATGAGAAGTAGTTGAAAGTTTTGAAAGGTAGCACATGAAAATTTACTTGGAATGGCTTACAAATACCATGCATAGTAATTTATAGTGGACTCTTTGGAAGACTTGGTTTTTGGTAATTGGATGCACGAGTAGAGCTCATACTCAATACAAGTGAAGGCTAGCAAAAGACTGGGAAGCGACAATCGAGAGAGCAATAACTGTCATAATCATGCTTGCGACAAAACAAAATTAATATAGGCATAAAAATGATACAAGAACTCTGAGGCAATTTAGATCATCGAGGCTTAATTGACTTTTTGTTCAGTCATATGCATGCTTGAGCATGTGCCAAGTCGATTCAAATGAAACTTTCAGAGGTGGATACCACAATAACATACCATATTATGAATAAAACAAAGCATGCAAGCGTCTACATGACATGCTATAGGCTAATAGTAAATTGAAACTAATCATATGAAAGCAAGAACTACAAAGCATCGATTTGATAACATATACCTTACATGAACCGACTAAGCACGTCCACATAGATGAGTATATGTACAAAAATGAAAACAAATAGAGTTCATACCAGCCTCTTACCACATCTCGGATTGTCGTATGTCGTCATCATTGCTCTTCACTTGTGTGGCTTGAATAATATAAAGTGAATACCAAGCTCCAATGGAGTAACGGGAGACTGAACTCTGCAACCAACTTTACAAAACCGAAGAAGAACAACAAATATTTTTGGGGTTTTTGATTTTTGAAACAAAAGCAGAAGGAAATAGCAAACAAAGCAAAATATTTTTGGATTTTTCAAATAGCAAACCGAAAATAGCAAGTAAAGCAAACCAAAGGTAGAAAACTAAAGAACCAAACAAAGAGAAACGACGTAAATATTTTTGGTCTTTTTGTGTTTTGGAAAAGTGGAAACAAAAATGAGAACAATAAAGAAAGCGAAACATGGATATACAAAGGACCGACAAAATATGATATGTAGATGAGTGAATCGTCGGCGTACCTCCCCCCAAGCTTAGGCTTTTGGCCTAAGTGGAGATCAATCCCAACTCGGCCAACTCGGCCATGAGGTGGTGCCTCCGTAGTGTGACGAAGAAGCACCATCGTCCTGATATGAGCTCGAGGATGCCCCGGAGTGGTACGTGGTGAAGTGATAGGCCGGCTCCTCCTCTTCCTCCTGGACCACTGCACCGTGTTGGACATTGAAACCAAGCAACCTAAGCTGATCGTCCAACTCCACCTTCGTGCGCGACCATGGCCTCATGTGAATGCTAAACAAGTTAGGCTGAGGCAAGGGAATTTCCCTTTCCTCTCCATCAATAAATAACATCCTGTAAACTAATTTCCCTGCACAAGAGTTAGCGGTAACAAAATGATGGAGTTTCATAGCAGCAAGATCAAGCCTTTATGGAGCCAACAATACATCACTAGGAGCAATAGAAAGTCCTAGCTCAGCAACAATGCGCGCGGCAATAATACCTCCATAAATAGGTCCCCTAGCGGCTAGGCGATGAGCAATAATAGCACCAAGGTTATACTTCTTACTAACATCAAGAGCGGTAGCTAGAAAAGCTAAATGATAGTTGGAGATATTGCTAGTGTTTTCTCTACCAAGTACACTAGTTGCAAGATAGTAAGTGAAATATCTAATAGCTGGGAGCTAAATGTTTCTTATCTTGCCACGCTGTGCGGTGCGGTCATCATCATTGGTCACTCCTCGGTAAAGCTCCACCAAATCAGTGGGATGATTTTGCATTCTCTTGGCCGTTCCAAACATGGGAATACCTAAAATAGAACAAAACCTCCCCAAAGACATGGTGATAGACTTATCATAAATCTTAAATGCAATGGAAGGATTAAAATGAACGTTAATAAATTTAAAACTTTCAACGAAAGTCTTTGTAAGCAAAGCATATTGGTATCTTTCATCTGTCATGTAATCAGTCAACCCAACTCTGTTAATAAGGAGCAAGAAATCATCAAGAATCCCTGCATCACTCAAAAAGTTAAAACAAGGGAAGGTGGATGGATGTGCATCTCCATCGTCCCCTTCAAGGTTTGGTGACATGAGATCCTCATTATAAGACATCCTATATTGAGCAGTGGATCTTGAGGGCCTTGATGACCTTGGTGCATCACTTTCAAACACTTCTCCATATGTGAAGTTGTCCATCTCTCTTCTCTGAAATTTTTCAACAAACTCATAAAAAGTGATTTAAAGACAAGCAAGTGTAGGAGACTACTATAGTGGGTTACTAGAGAGCTAACATGCATCAAAATAACAATTCTAAGCAATAGAACAAACATGCATACTCATTTATACTATCACCTACAATGCTAAAATACTCAAGCAATACTCCACCAAAAGAAATTCTACTTGGACAAGTGGAGGAGTCACATACCGGAGAACAAATGCTCCAAATTTCAGCAAAAATGTTGGGCTGAGCAAGGAGATCGAAAAATCGAGGTGAAGAACAGCAAGAACTTGGGTTTGAGCTGAGTGTGTCGTTGTTTTCAGGAGAGAGAAAGAGCAGGGGAGGAAGAGATGAGTGAGGGGCCAGGTGGGGCCCTCTCACACCTGGGTGGCGCGGCCAGGGCTGGGCCGCGCCACCTACGTGTGAGGTGGCATGGCAGTCCCTCCTGGTGCCTCCCAGGTATCTCACTGCCCCATTTTTTACAAAAAATTTATAAAGAATTTTCTGGAATTTTTCGAGAAACTTATTTTCGAGGATTTTTCAGAAATTGGCATATCGATAAAAACTCAGAAAAACGTGGATAAAATGATTTCAGGCAAATCAAAACTAAGCATGCAGCAGCTCTGAGATACTCTTAATCATGCAACTAAACTGAAGGAATAAAATTTGATAAAAGTAAATACAAGTGAGGTGGAGTGGATGCGGTGAAAACGAAGTTTCGTTCATATAAAATCACTTAGTTAACAAGATTGATCAAGTCTTGTTCCCAAACTAACTTTATATGAGGCAAAACTTTGCACTTCACTTAATGCTTATGTTACCTCAACTTTGATAGGTATAGTCCCAACCATAACAATTTTATAGTCTTCCTTGGGCTTTCGCTCTGAACAAATAATTTGACCAACTTTGATGGTCTCAACATGCTTGATTGAATTTAGAGCACTCTTCCTATCAATTTTCTTGGGAAAATAAACTGTATACTCTTTGTCATTAACATTAAAAGTGACTTTTCCTTGATTGCAATTAATAACAGCACCTGCAGTGTTTAGAAAAGGTCTCCCAAGAATAATAGACATATTATCATCTTCAGGCATTTCCAACACAACAAAATCAGTTAATATTAAACAACTGTTAGCAACTTGAACAGGAACATTTTCACATATACCAATAGAAATAGTAGTAGACTTATCAGCCATCTGCAAAGATATATCAGTTGATACCAATTTTTCTAGATCAAGTCTCTTATAAAGAGAAAAAGGCATGACACTAACTCCGGCTCCCAAATCACATAAAGCAGTTCTAACATAGTTATTTTTAATGGAGCAAGGAATAGTAGGTATACCTGGATCTCCAAGCTTCTCTGGAACTTTACCATCAAAAGAATAATTAGCAAGTAAGGTGGAAATTTCCTCATTAGGAATTTTCCTTTTGTTAGTGACAATATCTTTCATATACTTTGCATAAGGAGGCATTCTAATAGCATCAGTCAAAGGAATTTGCAAAAATAAAGGTCTCATCCATTCACAAAACCTGTTGTAGTGTTCTTCTTCCTTGGACTTGTGTTTCCTACCAGGAAAAGGCATTGGTTTCTGTACCCAAGGTTCTCTCTCTTTACCATGCTTGTTGGCAATGAAGTCTTCTTTGGTGTACTTTGCATTTTTATCACTCTTTTCCGGTTCCTGTTCAACTTCTTCTTTATCGGAAGCATCCCCTGGTTCAGTTTCAGCATCAGAAATAGAAACACTGTTAGGATCTTTACCTGCATCAGATGATTCTGCAGTTGTTTTATGCTTCTTCTTCTTCTTCTTGGAAGGAATATCATCACTTGAAGTACGTTGAGAATCTTGCTCGACCCTCTTAGGATGTCCTTCAGGATATAATGGATCTTGAGTAGCAGCGCCACTTCTTGTGCGTATTTCACATGCTTGCTTCTCTCTTGCGGCATTAACTAGCAAGTCTTTTTGCACCTTGGTGAGCTGATCAATTTGTGTTTGAACCATTTGAAAATGTTTAATAAGTATCTTCACATCATTGGTGGTTCTCTCCACAATATCCTGCAACTTGTTAATAGCTCTAGAATTCTCCAACAAATGATTATGCACCATTCTATTAAAATTTTCTTGCTTAACAATAAAATTATCAAATTCATCTAAGCATTGATCTGGAGGTTTAGTATAAGGAATATCTCTTTCATCAAAGCGTTGGAGAGAGTGTACCTCAATAGTGGATGAGTGAGGGATTGGCTTACATAATTCTTCTATGGGAGGTAAATTCTTCACGTCTTCGGCCTTAATACCTTTCTCCTTAAGAGATTTCTTAGCTTCCTTCATAACTTCATCATTTAATTCAATCATTCCTCTCTTCTCCGGTGTAGGCTCTGTAGATGGCGCAGGGGTTGGTGCTGGTGTTGGCTCAACTAAAGTCCAATCATCATGATTCCGGCTTATTTTAGCCATTAATTCTTCAGCATCAGCCAGAGTTCTTTCCCTGAAAACAAAACCAGCACAACTATCCAAATATGACTTAGATTCATCCGTTAGTCCATTATAAAATATATCAAGAAGTTCATTTTTAGGCAATGGTTCTTTAGGCAGAGCTCTAATTAAAGAACAAAACCTTGTCCAAGATTCAGGCAATATCTCTCCTTTTCCCTGTTCAAAATCAAAGATTTTCTGCACAGCAGCATGTTGAGCACTAGCAGGAAAATATTTCTGAAAGAAAGCATTAACCAAAGCAATAGGACTAGTAAGAGATCCAGGAGACAAGCTATTAAACCAAGTTTTAGCTGCATCTTTCAACGAGAAAGGAAAAATCTTAGCAACAAAGTAAGTGCGGAGCTTAATATCATCAAAAAACAAATTACTCAAAGTAGAAAGCTCATTCATGTGCCCCATAGCACTCTCATCTTTAGTACCACAAAAAGGAGTTTTCTCAACAATAGATATGTAAGATAAATCCAAAGAGAAATCATAATCCTTGTCTCTAATATTTATGGGAGAAGCAGCAAACTTAGGATCGGGAGACAAATTATATCTAACAGAACGTCTTGCAAGAAGTTCTTTAACATTACCAGCATTACGAGCAGCACGTGCTTCAGCAATAAAATCATCATTAAGCTCAATATAAGCATCATCATCATAATCATCACTAGAACATTCCCTAGACTCAGGTGAACTAACAGGTGTAACAGTGGTGTTTCCCAACTTAGCTCTAGCAATAGTAGCATCTAAAAAGGAACCTAGTGAACCACTCTCATCAAGCACAGTAGAAGCATCATCTAAATTATTAGTGGCATTTTCAAACTCAGCAGAAGTAGTAGCAGTAGCGTGTGGGTGTGGTGGTGTAAGCAACTTACTCATAACAGAGGGTGAATCAAGAGCAACAGAGGTGTTGAGAGTCGTACCTCTTCTTGTAGTGGATGGCAATATAGGAACTTTTCCATCATGAGGTTTACCCATGATGAAAGGATTGCAGCGAACAATATGAATACCAAGTGAACTTACAAATAAAGCTATGCTCCCCAGCAACGGCGCCAGAAAATAGTCTTGATGACCCACAAGTATAGGGGATCGCAATAGTCTTCGAGGGAAGTATTACCCAAATTTATTGATTCGACACAAGGGGAGCCAAAGAATATATGTAAGCCTTAACAGATGAGTTGTCAATTCAGCTGCACCTGGAAACAGTCTTGCTCGCAATGGTTTATCAGTAGCAACAGTTTTATAGCGGTGATAGTAGTGAAATAGTAACAACAGTAGTAAAATAGCAGCGGTAATAGTAACAGTAGTAAACAGTAGGAACAAATATTGTAGGCATAGGGATGGATTACGGGCGTTGCATGGATAAGATAATTCATGAAATCAATGAGACATGGGCATTGCAGATAAATAAGATAAAGCATCCTAGTACAAACAATCATAGGCATGTGTTCCATATATAGTCGTACGTGCTCACAAGGAGAAACTTGCACGACATCTTTTGTCCTACCAGCCTGTTGCAGCAGGGCCTCAAGGGAAACTACTGGTAATTAAGGTACTCTTTTTAATAGAGTACCGGAGCAAAGCATTAGCACTTGGTGAACACATGTGATCCTCACATCATAGCCATCCCCTCCGGTTATCCCAATTTCTGTCACTTTGGGGCCTCGGGTTCCAGACAACAATATGTGTATACAACTTGTAGGTAAGACCATAAACAACAAGTATCATCATAGAAATAATAACATGTTCAGATCTGAAATCATGGCACTCGGGCCCAAAGTGACAAGCATTAAGCACAACAAGTTGCAACAATGTCATAGGCACTAAATAAAGATACTAGGCACTATGCCCTAACAATCTCATATCAAATTACATGAACAATCTCATCCAATCCCTACCATCCCCTCACCTACAGCGGGGGAATTACTCACACATGGATGGGGGAGTCATGGATGGTCGATGGAGGAGCGTCGGTGGTGATGGTGATGAAGATCTCCTCCGAATCCCCGTCCCGGCAGGGTGCCAGAACGGAGTTTCTGGTTCCGAATCGCGGTTTCTAATGGCGGCGGCGCAGCGGAAGTCTATCTGAGAAAAACGCTGTCTCCCCGATATTATGTCGTCAGAGGGTATATGTAGGCGAGAGGGGAGGCCGAGAGGATGGTTGGGGCCTCCTCACGCCAGGGTGGCGCGGCCAGGGCTGGGTCGCGCCACCAGTGTGTGAGGCCCCCTCGAGCCCCCTCTCCGTCCCGTCTTCTGGCTCCGTGGGTCTTCTGGTGAAATATGATTTTTGATGATTTTTCCCGAATTTTTACTGAAAGTTGGATTTCTGCACAAAAACGAGACACCAGAGCAATTCTGCTGAAAACAGCGTCAGTCCGTGTTAGTTGCATTCAAGACACACAAATTAGAGGAGAAACAATAGCAAAAATGTTCGGGAAAGTAGATACGTTTTGGACGTATCACCCCACGAGTCATCAGTGTCGTGATCGTGGTGGAGCGCACCGAGGAAGGCAAGGAGCTGCCGGTTCAGCGCCCGGTGTACTACTTGAGTGAGGTGCTCACTCTCTCCAAGCAAAACTACCCGCACTACCAGAAGGTCACATACGGCGTGTACATGGCGGCCAAGAAGTTGAAGCACTACTTCGAGGAGCATCCTATCACGGTGGTGAGCACCACTCCACTCTCGGAGATCATCGGGTGCAAGGATGCATCAGGCAGAGTGGCCAAATGGGCGATTGAGCTCGCTGCTCATACCATTCAGTACAAGCCCAGGACGACGATCAAGTCGCAGATCATAGCGGATTTCTTCACTGACTGGGGAGAGCACCAGTACCTGCCACCAGCTCCAGACTCCACCCACTGGCGCATGCACTTCGATGGCTCCAAGTGAAGGAAATATGCCCTAGAGGCAATAATAATATTGTTATTATCATATTTCTTGTTCATGATAATGTTTATACTCCATGCTATAATTGTATTAAGCGGAAACATTAATACTTGTGTGGTTTGTGAACAACACCGTGTCCCTAGTACGCCTCTATGGACTAGCTCATTGATTAAGGATGGTTAAGGTTTCCTAACCATAGACATGAGTTGTCAATTAATAATGAGATCATATCATTAGGAGAATGATGTGATGGACAGACCCAAATAAAGCAGAGCAATTAGATCGTGTCATTGTGTTCATCTTTGCGAAGCTTTTTCCTATGTCAAGTATTGTATTCCTTAGACCATGAGATAATACAACTCCCTGATATCGGAAGAAAGCTTTGAGGTCATCAAACGCATCCTATGTGAGGGTGATCATAAAGGTGTCTCTCAGGTGATCGGAAAGTACTTGTTGGGTTGTATGTATCGAGATGGAATTTGTCCCTCCCGAGTCAGAGAGATATACTTCGGGCCCACTCGGTAATTGATATCAACACCGCTTGCAAGCACGTGGTTAAGGAGTTAATCACAAAGTGATATCGGATTACGGAACGAGTAAAGTACTTGCTGTGAACGAGATTGAACTAGGTATGCCGATACCGATGATCGAATCTCGGGCAAGTAAAATATCGCGTGACGAAGGGAATACATATACGGGATTAATTGAATCCTGGCATCGTGGTTCATCCGATATGATCATCGATGAATATGTGGGAGTCAATATGGGTTTCCAGATCCCGCTGTTGATTATTGATAGAAGATCATGTCTGCATATTCTCGAACCCGTAGAGTCACACACTTAACGTGCATCGACGCTAGGATAGAATGGGTAATTGGTTTATGAGTTTTTGGTCGGAGTCTCGGATGAAATCCAGGACATCACGAGAGGTTCCGGAATGGTCCGGAGAATAAGATTCATATAAAGGAAAGCAGTTTTTGGATTCTGGAATCATTTTGGAGTTTATCGGTATTGTACTGGAAGGTTCTAGAAGGTTCCGGAGTGGGACCAACGTGGTCCCACTTATCGGAGGCCTATGTGGGCCTAAGGGGAAGTGTCCTGGCCACTTTGGGCCAGGTGCACAAGGCCCCTAAGGCCCAACCGGCCAGCCCTTAGGGGAAACCCTAAGGGAACCTTCTAGAAGGAGGGGGGGGGGAACTTGCCCCCCACTCTTCCCCCTAGGCCGCCGCCCTAGGGCTTGGAGGAGGGGCCAAGACAGCCGGCCAGCCCCCCATATAAGGAGGGGCTGGGGCGCAGCCTCCTCCCACTCAAACCCTAGCCGCCGGCCCAACTGCTGCCCTCCAATCTCTCTCTCGTGCGACTGCGCGTAGGCGAAGCCCTGCCGCAGAAACTCTCCACCATAAGCACCATGCCGTCATGCTGCAGATCCAATCTATCTCTCCACCATACTTGCTGGACCAAGGAAGGAGGAGACGTCGCTGCACCGTACGTGTGCATCTCTCGGAGGCGCCGCCACTTGCGGTGTTGGATCGGATCGGATCGGATCGGATCGCGGGGAGGAGACGGCTAGTACGACTACATCATCCACGTTCTGTTGAACGTTTCCGCTGTGCAATTTCTTCAAGGGTATGAAGATCTCATCTATCTCTCTCGTTGATTACATCTCCTAGATTAGATCTTGGCTTTCTTGTTCGCATCTATAGGAATTTTTTTGATTTACTATGCTGCGAAACCCTTCACCAAGTTGCTCGGGGGCCGGCGTTGTCCTCACCTCTCCCAAGGGAGACAAGCTGCAGTACGTGCTGCAGATGCACTTCCGTGCATCAAACAACGTCGCCGAGTATGAAGCCCTAGTACATGGGCTCAAGATGGCCAAGCAGATTGGCATTAGGAGGATCCTCTGCTTCGGAGACTCCGACCTGGTGGTGCACCAGATCTCAGGGGATTGGGATGCCAAGGACGTCAACATGGCCTCCTACCGCTTCTACGTGCAGCAGCTTAGCGGATTCTTTGAGGGCTGTGAGTTCCATCACATCCCCAGAGCAAACAACGACGAGGCGGACCAGCTATCCAAGATTGGCTCCACCAGGCAGGATATCCTAGCCGGGGTGTCACTGGAAATCATCCACAAGCCGTCCATCAAGCCCTCGCTGGACTCTCCATCCATCTACGTACCTGGAGACCCCGCCCCGGCTCAGGTGCCACCACCAGACCCAGGGGCTGCCGCCTCAGAGCGGAAGGAAGCAGCCGGTCAGCCCAGCGCGGCCGGCTCGACGAAGGACACGGGGCCTGCCGGCTCCATGCCCGCTCCCCCAGCCAGACAATCAGACGAGGCTGGCACGACGATGGACCCAGGGGCTGCTGATCCCCTGGTCGCCAGTGTCTTCCATATACAGGAGATACCTTCATGGGCAGAACCATTCTCCAACTACCTCATCACTGGGGACTTGCCGCAAGACGAGGTGGAAGCTATGCGAATTCAACGCCGCGCAGGGGTGTACACCATCATCAATAGTGAGCTGTACAAGCGCAGCGTGTCAGGTATCTTCCAGAAGTGCATTGAGCCGGAAGAAGGGATAGAGCTACTAAGAGAAATACACCAAGGGGAGTGCGGACATCACGCATCTTCCAGAGCTTTGGTTGCCAAAGCCTTCCGCCATGGTTTCTACTGGCCAACGGCCAAGCAGAATGCAGAGCAACTGGTGAAACAGTGCAACGGCTGCCAACGCTTCTCTAAGCACAGAAACACTCTAGCGGCAGCTCTCAAGACCATCCCGCTCACCTGGCCATTCGATGTCTGGGGCCTGGACATGGTAGGGCCATTCAAGACCGCACCCGGGGGCTTGACGCATCTGTTGGTTGCTGTGGACAAGTTCACCAAGTGGATCGAGGCCAAGCCAATCAAAAAACTCGATGGCTCGTCCACCATCAAGTTCTTCAACGAGGTCATCACAAGATATGGAGTTCCCCATAGCATCATCACCTGACAACGGGACGAACTTTGCGAAGGGAGTCTTTGCTGATTACTGTGGCAAGAAGGGCATCCGGCTGGACTTAGCGTCAGTAGCGCACCCTCAGACAAATGGGCAAGTGGAGAAGGCAAATGGGCTAATCCTGGCCGGCATCAAACCAAGGCTGGTCGAGCCTCTCGAACGCTCAGCTGGCTGTTGGGTCGAGGAGCTACCCTCGGTGCTCTGGAGCCTACGCACCACTCCAAATCGCTCTGTTGGCTTCACACCTTTCTTCCTGGTCTATGGAGCAGAAGCGATGTTGCCCACGGACATCGAGTTCGATGCGCCTAGAATTGTCCAGTACACGGAGAAGCAAGCAAAATAAGCTCACGAAGATGGTGTCGACCTCCTCGAGGAGGCACGAGAGCAGGCTTTCGCCAGATTAGCGCTCTATTAGCAGCAGCTGCGACGATACCATAGCCGGAAAATTCGCCCGCTCGCGTTTTGCGAAGGAGATCTCGTACTCCGGCTGATCCAGAACACCAAAGGCATGCACAAGCTGTCCTCTCCTTGGGAGGGACCGTTCATTGTCAGCCGGGTGCTGGGCAATGGGGCTTATTACCTCATCAACGCACAAGAGCCCACGAAGAACAAGGCAGATAACTTTGACAAGGAGACGGAGCGTCCCTGGAACGTCAGTCTCCTAAGACCTTTCTTCTGCTAAGGCAAAAGCTTGTACCCCGAAAAACTTGTCAATGAATAAAGGATGACGGAACGGCTAGTTACGGCCGGCTCTGAGGAAAACACTTCGTGTATGTTTTGCTTCCTGCGTTATTCACTTGACCGGCAGCCGGCTCCGGGCACCGAGCCACAGCCGGCAGCCCTAAAAAACGATCGATTTCTCGTCAGCCGGATGAGTACTATGTATGAAGAAAGTCTCGAGCCCAACCTCCACCGTCCGGCTCCGCGCAGGAGCCGACAGGCCACATACGAAGGAAAGCCGCAGAGCAGAATAGAAAATGATGGAAAAGTCGCTCAACCAAGCGTGGGGGGCAGTGTTCACTAACCATGCGTTGACTTGCACGAGTCGGGTGCCCGATAAACCGAAGTACTACTTCTCACTCCACGGCACGCTCCGACCCTAGGCCGGCATTCGGCTGCCGGCCCAAGGGAGACCAACCGGCACCAGGCTGCCGGTTGGGGGTAGAAGGGCCGAAGGGTGGGAAGATTAAGGAAAAAGTTGAGGGAATCAGACAAAGGCAAAGCCAGCGAATGGTTGATGATCACAGTCTCTCGACGTTTGGGCTGAGAAGCCATGTCAAAGAGGATTCGAAGCTAGAGTTGCCTCGCTCGATGTTGGCATCGTATGCGGAAGGTTAGTTTCGAGCCAGCTGTCAGTCTAGCTACCCCAAAACTCGAGGGCTAGGGGGAAAGGGAATTGGCCCTCGGAAGTGAGCCGGCTCCAGTACCTCACCGGCTGATCGATCAGCTGGCGCTGCGACATGATCAGCGAACGAGCGACGAAATCGAAATCTAACACTCGCAAAGTAATGGCTAGAGCCAGAAACTTGGAGATTTACTCCAACCGCAGCAAGGGATGTGCGAAGGCCTAGGAAGAGAGACGTACTGGCTCCAGCCCCGCTCGAGCCGGTACATGACTCAGCTTCCGGTCTGACCCCGCCAAGCCGGAACTAGTCCGTCCTTCCTAGAGCCGGCCAGCAGAAGCATTGCTCCTTTCGCGCTGAGGCCGGAGGATCTCGCCCGAAGCGTCTATGCGAGCCAGTGACCATCGTAGGCCCTATCTACGGAGTCATGCGACAATGGTTCTATCCAAGGAAGAACCCTAGCCAAGGAATCATCACAGCGCTACGGTACAAGCAGAAGAACATTCATACAGCAAATGAAGAAAGACAAGTTTTCATTAAGCGAAAGTTTGATGATTACAAAAGCTCCCTAAATCGATACCCTAAGAGTGCCAAGTACACCTAGCCCGGGAGATGCTCGCCTTCCTCGGCCCAGCGCGAGCACCGCATGGACTTCGCCCCGGAGAAGTCCACGTTGGAGGTCGACGAGGCTCGCCCTTCACGGCTGGGCGGCGAAGGTGCGGGCGGAGAGGGTGCCATCAAAGAGGCAGATGGTGAAGTCCTCCTTCCCATCGTGGTGGGTGATGCGTGGTGAATGACCAGCCCGTTGGGAACCCCAAGAGGAACGTGTGATGAGTATAGCAGCTAGTTTTCCCTCAGTTAAGAAACCAAGGTTTAATATCGTTCAGGAGAGGAGAGACAATGACGACTGAAGGTGATGCTTGCTAGTTTGCGACAGCAACGGACAATTTATATATGGCGCCTCGTCCAAGCTTTGCTTGCTAGCTGCAACGTGGAACCTGCACACACACAAACAAATACTTTGCTCCCAACTTACGATGAGGTTGTCAATCTCACCGGTTTGCTTAAAACAAAGGTTATGAGTGTATCGAGTGGAAAACAGTAATAATATGCGAGTAAAGTAAACAGTGCGAGTAAGGTAAACAGTGCGAGTAAAGTAAACAGGTGATAGAAATATGATGTAAATAGGACCAGGGTCCATAGTTCACTAGTGGTGTCTCTCCATAGATAAAATAGCACATGCTGGGTAAACAAATTACAGTTGGGCAATTGATAGAATAAAGATAACGTGATATGTCAAGAAGATCACTATGAGATTTACTCTGGGCATTACAACAAAATACATAGACCGCCATCCAACTGCATCTATGACTAATAATCCACTCCCGGGGATATCAATCCGAACACCCTAGAAGTATTAAGTTGCGAACAACAGATAATTGCATAAAGCAAAGTGTGTAATGTAAACAAAGCATATGCCCTTGAGCATATGAATGTTGTTTTCTCCCTAGTAGCAACAGCACATCTACCACCTTAGAGGTTTCTGTCACTCCCCCGGGTGAAATAGAGGCATGAACCCACTATCGAGCATAAATACCCCCTCTTGGAGTCACTAGCAACTACTCGGCCAAGATAGCCACTAACAACGGAGAGCATGCAAGATCATAAACAACATAGAGATAACAAAAGATAATATTCAGTACAGCAACTTAATCATAAACACCAATATTCATCGGATCCCAACAAACCAAACATGTAGAATTACATAACGGTGATCTCAATCATGTAGGGCAGCTCATGAGATCTAAACATGAAGCACATGGTGGAGAAGACAACCATCTAGCTACTGCTATGGACCCATAGTCCAAGGTAGACTACTCACTCATCGCTCCGGAGGCAAGCATGGCGATGAATAAGACCTCCGGTGGCGATTCCCCTCTCCGACAGGGTGCCGGGAAGAGCTTCTGGACCCTCCTGATCTTCGTGTCGACGGTGGCGGCGGATCGCGATGTGTTCTGGAAATCTGATCGGGTACTTAGGTTTTTTCCGTCGGGGGGTCTTTATAGGCGAAGGGGCGTCGTCAGAGGAGGGGCCAGGCGCCCTCACACGGGGGTGGCGCGGGCCAGGGGCTAGCCGCGCCACCTGTGCATGTGGGCCCTTGGTGGCCCACCTCCTACTCCTCTTCGGATCTCTGGAAGCTTCCGGGTAAAATAAGACTTCAGAAACTTGTTTCGTCCAATTCCGAGAATATTTCCTGTGTATCACTTCTGAAACACAAAAACAGCAGAAAACGGGAAACTGGCACTGTGGCAACTCGTTAATAGGTTAGTTCCGGAAAATGCATAAAAGTGCCACTAAGTGTAATGAAACAATAGGCAAACGGTGTAAAAACAAGCATGGAGCATCAAAAATTATAGATACGTTTGAGACGTATCAAGCATCCCCAAGCTTAACTCCTGCTCGTCCTCGAGTAGGTAAGTGATAACAAAAGAATAATTTTTGAGGTGACATGCACCTACACAATCTTGATCACATATGTAAGCATTGGTGAGCTGGGATCAATAGAACTTAAAACATGGGCATGAAGATATAATCATGACAATAAGAACTTAGTGATACGTCTCAAACGTATCTATAATTTTTGATGCTCCATGCTTGTTTTACACCATTTGCCTATTGTTTCATTACACTTAGTGGCATTTTTATGCATTTTCCGGAACTAACCTATTAACGAAGTGCCATAGTGTCAGTTTCCTGTTTTCTGCTGCTTTTGTGTTTCAGAAGTGATACACAGGAAATATTCTCGGAATTGGACGAAACAAGTTTTCTGAAGTCTTATTTTACCCGGAAGCTTCCAGAGATCCGAAGGAGAGTAGGAGGTGAGGGACCAGGGGCCCACAAACAGGGGTGGCGCAGCCAGCCCCTGGCCCGCGCCACCGCCTTGTGAGGCCACCTGGCCCCTCTTCTGACGACGCCCCTTCGCCTATAAATACCCCCCGACGGGAAAAACCTAAGTGCCCGATCAGATTTCTAGAACACATCGCGATACGCCGCCGCCGTCGACCCGAAGATCGGGAGGGTCCAGAAGCTCTTCCCGGCACCCCGCCGGAGAGGGGAATCGCCACCGGAGGTATTCTTCATCGCCATGCTTGTCTCTGGAGCGATGAGTGAGTAGTCCACCTTGGACTATGGGTCCATAGCAGTAGCTAGATGGTTGTCTTCACCACTATGTGCTTCATGTTTAGATCTCATGAGCTGCCATACATGATTGAGATCACCGTT
>QXEO01000016.1:0-181725 GCA_007115705.1 Dactylis glomerata | reverse complement strand
AGAGAACTACTATGTCGCAAAGCATACTCATCAAACATATCATCATAAGAAGGAACATGGATAGCACTAATGGTACAACAATTATTAACCTTAGAATTGGTACCAAAAAGATTTTCAATATCAAAAGTAGAGTGCTTTTCCCAATCATGATCACTAACATAGGTAATAGGCATAGGAACATCATCCCAATCAGAATTATCATAATCTATAGCAGGATCATAACGCTTAAGGGGAAGATACCGTGTCCTCTCGCCTTTTACTCCTCTTCTTCTTCTTCTTCTTCTTCTTCTTACTCTTCTTACTCTCTCCTTTAGGAGGGAGAGACTTGAAGGGCATCTTCTCCACATATTCTTTAGGAGGGAAAGGCATCTTCTCTACATAATCTGGCTTGCTGACAGAAACAACAGAAGAAACTTTGGAGGATTCCTCCTCTCTATTAATAAGATCGAAACATCTATTAGTCCTATCATAGCTTGGCAAATCATCATGTTTAATAAGATCTTGTAAGTAAGTATTTGCGAGGCAATCTTTAGCACAATAGAGATGACAACCAAGAAGGGTGCTATTAATATAAACATCATTCATGTCAACCAAAGAAAGCTTTCTAGATATCTCTTAACAATTCAAAAACAAAGTAAGCTCATCATGCTGAGTGAGAGTAATCTTATCATCACAATACAAATCTGCGGTACTCGTTCGATTAATTGGGCATTGAAAATTGAAGTGACCTTTTTCACCACAAAATTCACAAAGAAAAGGATAAAGCTCACAAACCCATTCACCAAGCACATCTAGATCCTTGAGCCACATGCTGGTTTCTTCATTTGCGTGGGTGATGCAATAATCTTCCTTGTTGTAACTCTGTTCACAAGGTCTATGTATTCCACAAAAATTAACATGCTTATAAGAAATAGTACTTTTAGAAGTTTGAGCATGTTTATTGCAATCATCAATAACAATATCACTTTCTATGCAAGTATCCTTAAAAGGTTCATGATACACGTCCCCATTTCCTTTAGGAACATTCATATGGGAAGCAAAGGCTTTAAAGCAATCAACCATAATTTGAGGATCAAGACCATATTTAGCACTAAGCTCTTGAAAATTAGCAGTTTCAGCGAAAGACTTAATGCAATCAAACTCGTAATTCATACCTGATCCTTTACCTTTGTCGCTATCCCAACCTTCGATATTGTTTTGAATTGTCTCAAGCAGACCCCACTTGGTGTCAACATCCTTGCTTGTGAAAGACCCATCAAAGCATGCATCTAGATAGTCCTTGTAATGTCCTGAAAGCCTTGCATAAAAATTATTGATAATAATATTACGGGGAAGATCATGAAGAGGACATTTATGCATTAGTAACTTCAATCTTCCCCACGCTTGGGCAATGCTTTCTCCCTCATGAGGCCAAAAATTATATATCTGATTACGATCTTTATGAATCTCACTTGGAGGATAGAATTTAGAATAAAAGAGAGGTACAATTTCCTCCCAGCCAATAGATGGACCATCTTCAAGCAGCCGATACCATTCCTCAGCTCTGCCTTTCAGTAACAAAGAGAATAGCTTATTTTTAACTTGGTTCAACGAAATACCTGCACACTTGAACAACTCGCATAATTCTTGTATAAAGAGTAAATGATCACCCGGAGGGATTGTTCCATCTCCTGAATAGCGGTTATTCATAACACGTTCAACAATCTTCATAGGTATTTCAAAAGGATGAGGAGCACAAGCATCATTAGAAACATCACATATGGGAGATAAAATATCAGCAGAGCAAACTTTCTCAACTAAAGCTGGGGAACTAAAAATATCATACTCAACAAAACCAGCTTCCCCAAGCTTAGACTTTTCTATAGCATTAGCATTAACAGTATTCAAAGCATTCGTACTAATAACATTGCTATGCGAAATAAGCTCCAAAGGATTTTCAATTTTCTCTTCAAATCTAAAATAAGGAAAAAGACTAAAGAACTCTTTGTTTTCCATAAAGCCTAACTAGTGAAAATAAAAACAAGAAACAAAAAGATGTAATTGCAGAATCTAAAGGAAATAACTTCAAGCACTCACACAGGAGGATGCGAGTACCTTTTACCTTACCTCCCCGGCAACGGCGCCAGAAAAGAGCTTGATGTCTACGCACGCGTCTGTTCTTGTAGACACTTGTTGGGCCTCCAAGTGCAGAGGTTTGTAGAACAGCAGCAAGTTTCCCTTAAGTGGATCACCCAAGGTTTATCGAACTCAGGGAGGTTAGAGGTCAAAGCTATCCCTCTCAAGCAACCCTGCAATTACGATACAGAAAGTCTCTTGTGTCCCCAACACACCCAATACACTTGTCAGATGTATAGGTGCACTAGTTCGGCAAAGAGATAGTAAAATACAAGTGCTATAGATGATTATAAGTAGTAACTGCAATATGGAATAAAAATCGCTGCGAGCAAACAAGTAACAAAACAGCAAGTAAACGGTATGCAAAGCTTGGAAACAAGGCCTAGGGATCATACTTTCACTAGTGGACACACTCCCAACAATATAACATGACTGAACAAATAACTTCTCTTTGCTAAGGCACTCTGAATTACTCTCCTATTGAATAACACTAATCATTGTGTAGTGGCTACAGAAGCACCCCTTAAAGTTCATCAAGTACTTGACAAACACCACTTATAGAGATATCCAAATCAGATCACAATTCAAGATAGAAATCATTGCAACTTAAACCAAGTACTAACACGGTGCACACACTGTCAACATTACACCATGAAAGGAGGAATAGATCACTCAAACTATCATAGCAATAATTATTCTCATAATCCACAAGAGATCACAATCATAGCCTAAACCAAGTACCACCATGATGCACGCACTGTCACCGTTACACCATAGCAGGAGGAATAGATTACTTTAATAACATTGCTAGAGTACTCAAAATATCTGAATAATAATAACATGTACTTGTTCAACATGATACAAAGCTCACGATCACATAAAGATCACATCATGGGAGAGAGAGGTGAACCACATAGCTACCGGTAGAGCCCTCAGCCCCGGGGATGAACTACTCCCTCCTCATCATAGGAGACAGCAAGGTTGATGGAGATGGCGGTGAGGTCGATGGAGACGGCGGAGACGGCGATGGAGGTCGATGGAGATGGCTCTGGGGGCACTTCCCCGTCCCGGCAGGGTGCCGGAACAGAGACTTCTGTCCCCCAAAATTCGTCGGCGATGGCGGCGGAGCTACGGAACTCTTTCTGGAAAATTGCCGACTCCCTTAGGGTTTTCCGTCCCGAGGCTTTATATAGGCGAAGGGGCGATGTCAGAGGAGGGCCAGGGCCTCCTCACACATGGCTGGCGCGGCCAGGGGCCTGGCCGCGCCACCTGTGTGTGTGGGGCCCCTGTGGCCCACCTCCTACTCCTCTTCGGATCTCTGGAAGCTTCCGGGTAAAATAAGACTTCAGGATGTGGTTTCGTCCAATTCCGAGAATATTTCCTGTGTATCACTCTGAAACACAAAAATAGCAGAAAACAGGGAACTGGCACTGTGGCAACTCGTTAATAGGTTAGTTCTGGAAAATGCATAAAAGTGCCACTAAGTGTAACGAAACAATAGGCAAATGGTGTAAAAACAAGCATGGAGCATCAAAAATTATAGATACGTTTGAGACGTATCAAGGCGGACAAGATACTGAGACACCCTTCAGATGCTAGCCAGTGGAAGGCATTGGACATCGAGTACCCAGAATTTGGGGATGATCCAAGGAACGTTAGGCTAGGTGTGAGCACCGATGGACTCAATCCGTTTGGCAGCCAGAGCAACACCCATAGCACGTGGCCCATGTTTGTATGGATGTACAACCTACCCCCCTGGTTGTGCATGAAGAGGAGGTACATACAAATGACTATGCTAATTCAAGGTCCAAAACAACCGGGTAATGACATCCAACTGTATCTCGGTCTGTTGAAAGAGGAACTAGCAACGTTATGGGACGCACCACCCAATACGTGGGACGCTGTTGCACAAGATTATTTCCCTATGGGTATTGGCAAGCCAAGTGGACCAATGCTTCTTCATTACCGACCCAACAAAGCCTACCCGGGTTGTCGTAAGGAGAGGCAAAAGGAACATCATCGGAATAAATGGAGTCGCCAATGAGCAAGACTTTGACATGTACGGTGACCCAAAGATGGAAGATGAAAGCGACAACAATGAACCATACACCACAAGATGAAGCAGGACCACCCTACCTAAAGGTCTACCATTCAAGAGAAGAAGTCTCGGGGTTCCGAGGCTTAATTATTCGACCTTGACAAAGAAGGGAAAAAAGATTGTGAAACGATAATTTTCGGGGGACATGTAATTTTAAGAGATATTTATCATGTATCGATCCCTTTTGTAATTTTGGAACAAAAAAGATATGTAATTTTCGGAGATAATTTGAATGCTATATTATTTTACGCATGATAGAAATATTATATTATTTGTGCTTATTTAGTTTTGAATATTTTAACATTTATTGGAATTTTATTACATGTTAAAAAACATTTTAAAAAATAAAAACTAAAAGTGGGGCATGATAGAAATATTATATTATTTGTGCTTATTTAGTTTTGAATATTTTAACATTTATTATTGGAATTTTACTACATGTTAAAAAACATTTAAAAAAATTAAAACTAAAAGTGGGGCAACCAGGATTCGAACCCTGGCTGCCCTTGCTGGATAGTTTTGGCCAAAGCCACTGGAGTAGATGAGTGCTTGTGTCTAGTAAAGGGTGGTCGACCTTTTAATTATATCTGCACTTATGCGTAGCGCATCTGCCCTCGTGCGCTACGGGTAATCTTACCCGTAGCGCATCACCCCGCCATGCGCTACGGGTAAAGGCGTATAGGGTTAGAACTTGCCCCCCGCTCTTCTTCCCTACCGCGTCACACTGCACAGATCGAACCACCGCCACACATCTCTCCCCATCGCACTGTGCCGTAGAGGAAGGAGCCCCGCCGCTGCCGCTGCGGAAGGAGCCCCACGTCGCCGCTGCGGAAGGAGCCCCGCCTTGCCGCTGCGGAAGGAGCCCTGCGTCGCCGCTGCGGAAGGAGCCCCGCCGCTACGGAAGGAGCACCGCCGCTGCCGCTGCGGAAGGAGTCCCACGTCGCCGCTGCGGAAGGAGTCCCCACAGCCCCTCTCACCGGACGACGACTTCGTCCCTGCAGCCGCCGCCCCTCTCACAGAGGAGGAACTCACAATCAACCGCGCCGCCCTCTCGCACCGGTGAGCGCATTCCCTTCCCCTCCCCCCTCTCCCATGCTATCAGGATTCCGGCGTCTAGATCACTAGGACGAATGGGCGCCTTCTGGATGAATCTCTCTAGATTAGGCGCGTTCAATTCATGTTTCTTATCGGGGGATGTCTGGACAGGGCGCGTAGATTAAGTCCCTATCCGTCTGGACAATGCGGCAAATAGTTCCCTGAACCAATTGAACACAGAGCTTTGAGTACTGATGAGTTGGTCATGCTTGGCATACCGCTCAATTACTGAATGCGTAATCTATTGGCCTGGAGTTGTATGCGTATGTTGTGAAATTTTGTTTCCCGGTGCTTAGGAGGATGATTTTTAGGAAAGCAGTATAAATTACCTTTCATGTGGCGTTTTTGGGTGTACACTACCATGAGTAGTACATCTGTAAATGGGTTTAAGATATAATCTCCATTCAAAAGTGGTCCCAAGAACATGGTAGTGTGTTCTTTAGGACAGCAGTATGTTTCCTGTTATGAGGCAATTTTTGATTGTGCGCTACCTTGAGTATTAGTTGGGTTTTAGGCATAATCTTTGTTTGGAAGGTGTTTATTCCTTGCTTATGCATTCTTGTCATTTGTCATCTCTCTGCTATTACTCACAATTCACAATTATTAGTTGATAACATCCAGTTTCTCATGCATCGGAATTCCTAGTTCTTTGTGTTGTGTAGAAATTAAGTGAGAATAGTAAACTATGATGTTGAAGCCAACATGTAATCCTCTGCTAGCAAGGGCATTTTATAATACAAATAGAAAATAAGATGTTTTATTCTCTATTGGGAGGAGTAGGTTTGGTGTGTTAGTTTCCCATTTCTGACCTGTTATTAGTGGACAGGCCCACCCTCTGACGCTGCCCTTTCGCCTATAAAATCCTCTCGATAGGAAAAACCTAAAGGACGGATCGCTTTTCCTTAAAACATACTGCAAACCGCAACCGTCGTCGAAGCGAGATCAGGAGGATCCAGAAGCTCTTCCCGGCACCCTGCCGGAGGCCTTCTCCACCACCATGGTCGCCTCCGGAGTGGTGTGTGAGTAGTCTACCTTGGACTACGGGTCCATAGGAGTAGCTAGATGGTTGTCTCCTCCACCTTGTGCTTCATGTTTAAATCTTATGAGCTGCCCTACATGATCAAGATCATCTTTATGTAATTCTACATGTTGTGTTTGTTGGAATCCGATGAGTATTGGTACTATGTTAAATTGATGTGCTGAATATATATTTTTATGTTATCTCTATGTTGTTTATGATCTTGCATGTTCTCCGTTGCTAGCAGATATCTTGGCCGAATAGATGCTAGTGACTCCAAGAGGGAGTATTTATGCTCGATAGTTGGGTTCATGCCTCTAGTAATCTGGGGGAGTGACATAAACCTCTAAGGTTGTAGATGTGCTGTTGCCACTAGGGAGAAAACAATATTCTTGTGTCCAAGGACATTTGCATTGTTTACTTTATGCACTTTGCTTAATGCAGTTATCCGTTGTTCACAACTTAATACCCAATATTTGCTCGGACAACATTCGGAGGGTGGATTATTAGTCATAGATGCAGTTGGATTACGATCTATGTATTTTGTCGTAATGCCCAGAGTGAATCTCATAGTGATCCTCATGACATATGTATGTTATCTTTATTCTATCAATTGCCCAACTGTAATTTGTTTACCCAGCATGTTGTTATTTATCTTATGGAGAGACACCACTAGTGAACTGTGGACCCCGGTCCAATTTCCTTTACATTGCTTTACCGTTTTATTTTTACTCGTACTGTTTACTTTCTTGCATACTATTATCCTTTTACCACTCGATACGCTCAATCCTTTGTTTATAGTAAACCGGTGAGATTGACAACCTTATCGTAAGTTGGGAGCAAAGTTCTTGGTTGTGTTGTGCAGGTTTTACGTTGCTGCTAGGTTAAGACGCACCAGCAATATTTCTGACGCCATTGTCCGAAGTGTCGCGAAGCTAGCAAGCATCACCTTCTGAAGTTTGACTTTCTCCTACTGGTTCGATAAACCTTGGTTTCACAACTGAGGGAAGACTTACTGTTGTGCTCATCATACCTTCCTCTTGGGGTTCCCAACGGGCTGTTACTTACAAGCCATCACATGTATCTTCTCCACATCTAATCCTAGAGGGCAGATAGTCTTCTTTGCTTCATACGTTGTCTCGGGCAGCTCGTTATCCTTTGGAAGCTTCGGCTTCATTATTTTCAGTAACTTCTCAAATCCCTTGTCAGATAAACCAGCCTCTGCCTTCCATTTTAGCAGTTCAAGTGTGGTACCGAGCTTTATGCTGCCATCTTCGCAAAGGGTACAACAACTTTTTGTGATCCTTTTGCATGGCCTCCAACTTCAGCTTCTCTGTATCGCATTGTTGCTTTGCATCAGAAATGACCCGACCAAGACCATCAGCGGGCTCATCCGATGCCCGTTGTTCTTCTTCATTGCCGCCTTTCTCTTCTTCATTGTCTTCCATTGCAGTATCACCGTATTCTTCAGGGGACATAGGATAGTTGTCATTATCCTCCTCTTCTTCATTGTCTTTCAGGCTAACCCTTCTTTCTCCATGCACGGCCCAACAATAATATCCGGGCATGAAACCTCTCTGAAGCAGATGGCTTTGAAGGATTCTCGGGGCAGAGTGTTCCGCCATGTTCCGACAGTTGACGCAGGGACAAGGCATAAAATTATCCACTTTGTTTGCCTTAGCCACATCAATAAATTTATGCAGGCCTTCAATAAAGTCGGAATCGCGTCGGTCGCCGTACATCCATTGCATCCGCGCATCGATCTGTGTCATAATAATTAAACATTACAATAACATCATGAATAGTGAAATGACCACCCTACATGGACACATGCAATATTTTTGTATCAGTTACAGATGAAGAAGATAAGGTTGCTAACCTCGGCCGAGGATACCGTGTTGTGCGAACTTAAGTGTGGCTCGGACATTTCATCGAACACCTTGTGTGCAATCAAACGGAAAAAAAAGCTAGCACCCACACCTCACACACAATCCAGTTGGTGGCAAAGGGCAAAGGACTGGGCTTATTTATAGCCAGGGGAGGGTCTTTGGTCCCGATTCGTGGCATGAACCGGGACCAATGCTCCGTAGAGCGCCATGTGCCACGCGCGGGGGACATTGGTCCCGGTTGATGCCACGAACCAGGACGGATGCTCCGAAATGAACCGGGACCGATGTCCAGGCGGCACGAACCGGGACCGAGGCCTGTCATTGGTCCCGATTTGCGAGCGAAACCGGGATAGATGGCTTTTGGGTGCTGGACCAAAGACCCTTTTTCTACTACCCCTCTATCGTGTAAAAGTCTCTGCTGTGTGTCTGTGGGTCCCTCGGCCGTGGCTAATCATTTGCCGTGTGTTGAAACACATGCCAGAGAATATAGCCACAGCAGCGACCGTTTTTCCGGTAGTGGAGGCAGCCGGCGTGGAAGCCCTAGTCCCCTAGCGATTGCGGCAGCGAGCAGCGGGAAGCGGTCAAGCGGAACAGCAGCCTGTGGAGCAGACGATTGCGGCGGCGTTGCCGACCGGCGGGAGCAGCCAAGCAGGCGATCCCAACTAGGACTGACCGCGATGGCAACGATCAGGTACTCTTCTGACTCTTCAGCTCTTAATTTCTTCAGCCACATCAACATAGAAGTCTAGCAGATTAGGATTTAAGATGTTTCGCAGAGTAATAGATTAGATCAGTAGACTACCAGATCTAATTTCCTATGCTAATTGACTAATTTCCTAAATTCCCCCGTGATTTCTTGTAAATGTAGATGAAGAAGAGTGATGGTGGTAGTAGCATATTTGTGTTGTAGGAAAAAAGCTTCAAAAGAAAAGAAAAGACACGCCCAATAAAACCGCTGCTGCAACGAGTGCTTCTCCTATTCAGCCTGAAACCAATCTATATTGTAATAATTGCTAACTCAATGCAAAATTGTTATTGTAGTATTGGTAATCATTAGGAAATTATGGTCTTATTATCTCTTATATGTCTGTTTTATTTCATAATTGCATTTTATTGCGAAAAAATTATACTGAATGAATACCGAGGATTATTTCCTAGAGCCGCCACTGTTTCATCTCACCGGACTTCTAAAGGAGACATTAGCCTCGAGGGACATGCTGATACTATGATGGCTAAAAAAAGTAATTCCACACGGTGATGCCTCAACCGTCTAGTCGACACAACCCAGAACACAAATACCAACAATAAAGGACCAAAACTACACGACATATAAAGATTTGAGCCGCCAACCTTGCCGAAGATGTGTGTGTGTGTGTGTGGGGGGGGGGGGGGGGTTCCAGCACAGTAGGGACCGACGGATGTTGAGGTTAAGAAAGAGTGGGCCTTCAACTCGGATAGAGTGGTTTCATCAAAGTATCATAGGACTAGAATACGCGGAAGAAGAATAAGGTTTTTTCTCGTCTCATCGTCTAACTTGTCGGAAGCAATCTCGTCGATGGCGTTAAGGAGGGTGGTAAATCTTCTGGTCGCTGCTCCTATAGAGTGGTGAATCTTGTATTGTCTACGTGTATTGCAGGTTTGGTGTAAAGGATATTTAGATCGATTCAAGAGTTTAATGGCAACGACTTCAGATCTCTCCCCATTACCTAGAGAACGTATGGCAAAAATAACTCATTGATTGAGTTAGATATGGTGGCATCCTGTTTAAACACGACCCATGAATGTGAGAAAGGGGAAGGGGTCCGATCTTTGCATAGGGAGTGCAGCAGAGCCACGGTACGGTGGTCATCATGCTTGAATTATGTATAGTTTGGTTGGTGGATCAATTGATGTAACTTATAGCGATGTGGCACCAAACATATATAGCTCCCATGCCCGCCTTAAAGTGGCAGATCGAGTCATCGAGACTAGCTAATTAAGCCTTGTGGTATGCATGCATGCATATATACGAGCCAGGCCGAGTTAATTCCAAAAAACCACCACATTTGTGGGGGAAATTCGGAAAACAACCACAATTCGGCCAGATTGCAGAAATCCACCAGTTTTGTGGAGATTCGATGCAATGTGCACTGATTGTCTAATTTCTGCAGGCTAACACGATTTCCGCCAGGTATGGCCCACTGTCAGGGGCTGCCGTGGCTAAGTGAGACGGCCGAAGCAGTTTGCCGTTGGGTGGGCGTTAGCTGACGGGTGGGTCCCACCCTGGCCCCTGAAAACCCTAGCGTCTGTCCGAACCGTTCAGTGGCGCCCGTTCTTTCCCCCTCTCCCCCATGGCGACAAGAGCTGGCGGCGGCGCCGGAGGCGGAGAAGATGTACTGGGTGGCGGCGGCGCCGGAGCAGTGGTGGGCGGCGGCGCCGGAGATGTGTTGGGTGGCGGCGCCGGAGCTGGAGAGCTGCATGATGTTCCCCTGGTGGCTGCAGAGATCTGCGGCAGCTCTAATCCGACCGCCGGCGATTGCTCTCTGTTCCCGGCGGCTGCGTCGGCGCTGGCGAAGGCCTGGAAGGCTTCTCCCACCGATAGCTACCGGTGGACATCATCTCTGGGTGGCGTGGAGTAAGTATCTGTTTCCTGTTCTCCTGTGTCAGATTCTGCTTCAGATTTTAGGGTTTCTGTGTAGTTGGTAGTGGTTTGCATTAAGGATGCATAGGTTAATTAGATGTTTTATTTCTGTAGACTGGATGATGAGATCTGGGATGTTAGGTTCCACTTAGATGGAAATGACAACTTGGAGAGGACCATTGGTAGAGCAGACATCACTTATTTGAACCTGTTAGCAATGATAGAGCAAGAGGGATTTGGATGGGGTGACAGCATGTACTATATCAGAGAGCAGGGGGTAGGCATTTCTGGTGTGGCATTAATTAAAAGCATGAAAGATGTTGAAGAAATGATTTCCATGTATGAAGATGTGCAATGTGTTTCAATTACTGTCATAAAGGGTAAAGGTGGTTTACCTGATAGCTTTAATAAGAGTGCATATGAAGACCTGGTCCATGTGTCTGACATAGGAGAGGAGCCTGTAGTATATTCTGTTGATGGGGAGGGTTCTTTGTTTGATAGTCAAGATTCAGCAATGCATTATTTGCCAACTCAACAGAGCATGAACCAGGAGAAAGGGAAGGAGATAGTTAATGTTGAGACAGGGGAGGTGTACTTGCTGTCACAGCAAAGCTACATTCCAGTTATCCCAATAAATTTAGAACAAGATGATGACCTTAATGAAACTATTATAAACCTGAAGAGGAAGAGGGAAACAATGTCAGAGGAGAAGGAGGATTATTTCTCAGAGGAAGAAGAATTGTACAATGATTCAGACACAGAAACAGAGGATAGTGATTTTGTTATAGAGCCAGAGCAGTTTGAGAAGGAGGCCAGAAATGCAGGCCCTACATCTAGATCTCACTATGAGGAAGGTACAAGCTCAATTCCTGACTATGTGCCCTCTAGTGATGAAGGCAAAGAAGAATTTTTATCAGATGATGATGATGGTGTTGAAGCAATGAATTTTGTGCTTCCAAATGGCAAGAAGAGCAGAGCAAAGAAGATGAAAGCAAGAATGTGGTATGATGACCAGAGGTTGCAACCTGAGGAGCAGCTATGTTTGAAACTGTGCTTTGTGGATGTATACCAGTTCAGAAGGGCAGTCCAACAGCTACACATAGCACAGCTTAGGAACTACTATTTGCACAGGAACTGCAAGGACAGAGTTATTGCCAAATGCCTGGAAAAAGGTTGTCCTTTCTTCATGGTTGGTTCTCAAGTAGGGTCTGAGAGAACATTTTGCTTGAGGAAGATGCATTTGGAGCACACATGTGGGCCAGTAGGAGAAGCATGCAAAGTCAGTGCAAAATGGGTAGCAAAAGCTTGTGAAAAAGCAATCAGAACTGATGTACAAACCAAAGTAGACACCATAATTGAGAATGCAAAGGACAAGCATGGTGTGTGTGTCCCAAGAACTATGGCCTACAGGGCAAAGAATGAAGCAGTAAGAGTTGTGCTTGGTGATCATGTAGAGCAGTACAGGAGGATTAGGGACTATCTGAACACTGTCATTCATACCAACCCTGGCAGCAGATGCATTGTGACAACCAGGATGCAACCTGAAAACCCTAGCAACAACCCTAGGTTTCATGGGCTGTTCATGTGCTTGAATGCATCAATTGAAGGGTTTTTGAATGGATGCAGACCATTCATTGGTAAGTTACAATTTCTTTCCTTGTTGTATGCTTCTTTGTTTGGTCCAAGTTTGTTTCCTTGTTGTTTGTTTTCTTGAATGCATTGCTTATCTGTCTTGCACATATGTCTCAGGTTTGGATGGCTGTTTTGTCAAATTGACTACAGGACAGCAAATCCTTGCTGCAACAGGGAGAGATGGCAATAACAACATTTTTCCAATTGCATTTGGTCTAGTTGACAAAGAAGATAAAGCTAGCTGGTGCTGGTTCCTGAGCCAACTGAAGGCAGCCATTGGAGGGGAGTCAGGAAAATTTGGCAACTACACTATCATCTCTGATAGGCAGAAGGGTCTGTTGTATGCAATCAACAAGGTTTTTCCTAGTTGCCCACAGAGATATTGCCTTAGGCATATCTATGCAAATTTCCAGACAGCTGGTTATAGGGGAGAAGAGCTGAAGAAGTACATGGACCAAGCAAGCTACTCCTACACCAAGCATGGCTTTGATAAAGCCATGGCTCTGATGCAAGAAGAAAGTGAAGAGGCACATAGATGGATGAGCAACATTCCAGTTGAATGCTGGGCAAGGTATGCCATGGATAGTAATTGCAAGACAGATCTGGTTGTCAACAACCTCAGTGAGGTTTTCAATAGAATGATTCTTGATATTAGGGGTAAACCTGTGAGAACAATGTTTGAGGGCATTAGAAACAAGATCATGAGCAAACATGAGACAAAGAGGACATGTGCAGCAGCAGCTAGATGGGCCATCACCCCTACCTATACTGAAAGGCTTGAAGAATCAAAGAAATGGAGCAGGCACTGCAATGCAAAGAAAGCTGCTGATGATTTGTGGCAAGTGAGCACAGTTGAAGATAGGGTGTATGCAGTTAATCTAGCTAACAGAACTTGTGGTTGCAGGAGATGGGACTTGACTGGCATTCCATGCAGCCATGCCATATCTGCAATATACAAGTCCAAGCAGCAAGCAGAAGATTATGTTAGTGACTTCTTCAAGAAGGAAATGTACTTGGAGGCCTACAATCCTATTGTATACCCTGTTCCTGGGGAAGATCTGTGGATACCAACTCCAAGCCCAGACATAGATCCACCAATATTCAAGGTAGACTTGGGCAGGAAGCAATACAAGAGGAGGAAGGGCAAGTTTGAACCACCTGAGCCCAGGGTTTCTTCAAGAATGGCAACAATAACTTGCAGTAACTGTGCACTAGCAGGACACAGATATACTAACTGCAGTCAACCTTTGAAGCCAGCTCTCCTAGCCAGGAAAAACCAGCATCAGGTAACTCATGAATATATTTCACAACACTTGCAATTGTTCAATATATTGCTATCTTATGCATGTGACAACCATTCTGTAGGGAAGTAGGGGTTCAGAAGCAGCAGCATCTCCAGTTACCCCAGGTAGTTCTTCTAGCTGCACTGCCAAGGCACCTACAGGAAGGCAAGCATGCTCAGAACCAGCTCCAAGTTCTGCACCAGCTACAGCAGGAAGGACTACTCCAGCTCCCAGAACTGCACCAGCACCTAGCACTACTCCAGCACCCAGGCCTGCACAGTCCACTCCTGCACCAGCACCTAGCACTACTCCAGCAGCAAGGACTGCACCAACACCAAGAACTACTCCAGCACCCAGGCCTGCACAGTCCACTCCTGCACCAAGGACTGCTCCAAGCACAAGTGCAAGGCCAAGAGCTCCATTTGCTGCACCAAGGAGCAGCCCAGGTGAGGGCTACAATGCCAGTAGGAGGCCTACAAGGAATAGAAAGCTCCCTCCCAGGCTAAATGGATACTTCACTGCCAGTAGGATCAATGAGAAGTCAGTTGAGGATCTCATGAAGGAGTAATTTCACAATCTGTGGCATGTATGAAGACTGTGTGTTGTGTTAAATGCTGTTTGCATTTTCAGACTATTAATTTGTGTACCAGGTCTAACCTGGCAGTATGTGAGACTAAGTGTGGTCTATCCTGGCATTATCCTGTTGTTTGAATTATGACTATTATGTATGAATCTTGCTGTTTAAAACTATTATGTGAGACTATTATGTGTGAATTTTGTGGTTTCAGTCTATTATGTGTGAATCTTGTGGTTTCAGTCTATTATGTGTTATAGATGGTTTGGATGGTTGTCGAGAACCCTCGACGGGTCTCGACAACCTAAAGATTGGTTTATAGATGGTTTGGATGGTTGTCGAGAACCCTCGACGGGTCTCGACAACCTAAAGATTGGTTTATAGATGGTTTACATGTTTACAAATGGTTCGGATGGTTGTCGATACCACTCGTCGACAACCATTTATTTATAAAACCTAAAGATGGTTGTCGATCCCACTCGTCGACAACCATTTATTTATAAAACTCTAGCTTCCTCTTCTCTGCTGCAAGTTCTTCAATGAACTTGCCATGCTCTAATTTCTCATCAATCCTAATACTGTTGCTGCTATGATACATTCCCCAAACTTTCAGCAGACAATGCTTCATTGTATCACACCACTCATCATCTACCCAAGAATGGAAACCACAATTCTCCAGATCCTACAAATTAAATTACAACATAAACATTCAATACAAACATATATAGTACTGAACAGAACATAATTATTTCAGTGAAGATTAGCACTATATTATATCAAATAATCTGAATACTAGCACTATTATTTCAGTGAGCTCTTCTTTCAGTGAAGACTACCACTATTATTTCAGCTAGCTATGAATTTTCACTTAATTATCTCTAGATCCTAACTATCACTATTATCTCCAGATCCTAACTAGCACTATATTATAGCTAATAATGTTCACAGTCTCCTAGTTCACTGTCTCCTAATCTAATTATGCAACCATCCAAACTTGCACTAAATCATTTTGGTACAGAGGAACTCACATTCTGAACTTGGCACATCAGGAATCGACGCCCAGTGTCAGATCCTTCAAAGGCCACACATTTCCGCGGCTCCAGGTTGTGCACTCTGCAAACAGTGCCAGATCCTACAGCGATGCCGGTGAACGAGGGGTCCTCAGTGGTCTCCGGAGCATAGTCCATGGGGGTTAGGTCCTATTAGTCAAGGGAAAATTTCAAATCCTAGCTGGAGCACAAGAAATCGAATGACTCCAACAACTCTCTGAACTACCAGATCTGAAACCCTAGAAACCGACGGCGGCCAACTTACCCCGAGGATGGAGTTGCTCGAGTACGAGCCGTCGCCCCAGCTGGGCATCCCTCTCCTCTCCGGCGGCCCGCAAGGAACGCGGCGGCAGATACCCAGGCGGCGGCGGTGCTCCAGTGCTGAGCTCGGGGAGAGAGACAGAGACTGAGGAGGAAGAAGAGTGAGGACGTGGCGAACCGGTACTTACCCCACTCGAGGGTGGGACCCACCCGTCAGCTAACGCCCACCCAACGGCAAACTGCTTCGGCCGTCTCACTTAGCCACGTCAGCCCCTGACAGTGGGCCATACCTGGCAGAAATCGTGTTAGCCTGCAGAAATTGGACAATCAGTGCACATTGCATCGAATCTCCACAAAACTGGTGGATTTCTGCAATCTGGCCGAATTGTGGTTGTTTTCCGAATTTCCCCCACAAATGTGGTGGTTTTTTGGAATTAACTCAGCCAGGCCACACCAGTCGATCTTCAGTTCATCACTTCCTTTACATTTGCGATTGAATCTCTGGCTAGCTAGCTAGCTAGCTAGCATTAGCTTGATCGAGGTTGATCGGCGATGGGGTTCGTGTCGTTGCTGGTGGTGGCAGCGATGCCGGTGGTGGAGGTGCTCCTGGTGGTCCTCCTCGGCGCCTACCTCGCCTCCGGCCGGTGCAACCTCCTCACGGCCGCCGCCCGATCCGACATCAACCGCGTCGTCTACGCGGTGTTCACGCCCGCGCTCATGCTTGCCAGCCTCGCCAGGACCGTCACGCTCCACGACGCCATCTCATGGTCCCGCTTGCATTCTTACTGCTCCTAGTTTTAGTAACTGACAACCGATTTGTTAGTTGTTACCAACTAACAAGATATGCATGTATGATCGCTCGAATTCAGGTGGTTCATGCCGGTGAACATCGGGATCGTCTTCCTGGTCGGCGGCGTCCTCGGGTGGGTGGTGGTGCGCCTGCTGAGGCCGCCGCAGCAACTCCGGGGGCTGGTCGTCGCCTCCTGCTCCGCCGGAAACATTGGTAACTTGTTGCTTATCGTGATACCAGCGGTGTGCCGGGAGGACGGCAACCCCTTCGGCGGCGGCGACGTGTGCATTGACCGAGGCCTCTCCTACGCCTCATTCTCCCTGGCGGTAACCGATTGATTCTCAATGCATCATCTCGATTTGATAACATGATGCTTGATGATCGATCAGTTAGTAATTAAGCATGCATGATCGATGCTAGTTTGGAGGACTGTACATCTGGACACACACGAACAGCGTGATGAAGAGGTCCAGCGAGATATGCCGGAAGCAGACATGATCCAAGAGGAGGCTCATGACCCCAAGGACTCTCTGGTGGTGAGGTCAGAGGAAGAGCCCTGGAAAGAAGACGACGACGACGGCGATGAGGAGGAGGGAGCTGTCTCGCTGCCATCAGAGAGCAGCTCTGTCATCCATGAAAAGGAACAGTGCCAAACGGCAAGTTATTCACTAGTTTCAGTCCTGCTCCGAATGAGCAGTCAGGATTCTGAATTAATTTTCTGGCATGCAGTTACTGACGCCGTTGGTGCCTACAAGTGACCACCAAGGTTCTGGTTGCAGCAATAACACGAGCGGCAACAGCATGTGGAACAAGCTGAAACGTGGGACACACCAGATCGTCGAAGAGCTCACCGCGCCGCCTACTGTCGGTGCGGTATGTTTACTGTCACAAGATGCAGAACGAATGTCATCGATTCATCACCACCATTCGGACGATGCAGATATGATGTGTGTAGCATAGAAGCTGAAATGAGCTCTCTAATTGCCAGGTGATGGGCTTCATTGTTGGGGTAGTGCCATGGCTGAGATCTACATTTGTCGACAACGAGGCTCCCCTGCGAGTTGTGCAAGACTCGATCACACTACTTGGGTATATATGCAAATGCAGAGCATCTGCTATCTAGTTATACAGATGAAACATTGTATTAATATTTGATGAAAGTCTCGTTTCATGCAGAGATGGCGCCATACCGTGTGTCATCCTCATCCTCGGAGGAAACCTTACTAAAGGTACGACTTTGAATCTTTCTGTCTACAGATCAGGATTATACGCGTTGTCAGTTGTCTGAACAACGGTCTCGCCAGGCTTGCGCAAGACAACGGTGTCGCGGTGGGTGATCGCGGCGATCGTTTGCGTGCGGTACGTGATCCTGCCGGTGGTCGGGGTGGTGGTGGTCAAGTCGGCGCGCGAGCTCGGCTTCCTGCCGCCGGACCCACTCTACCAGTACGTGCTCATGCTCCAGTTCGCCCTGCCTCCGGCGATGAGCATCGGCACCATGGCCCAGCTATACGGCGTCGCCCAGGAGGAGTGCTCCGTCGTCTTCCTCTGGACATACCTCGTCGCCGCCCTCGCCCTCACCGCCTGGTCCACCGTCTTCATGTCCATCGTCGCCGCCTAGGCATCCAAACTTCAACATGCTCATACGCGTTGATCGATGTTGAACGATTCTGAGAATCCCATCGATTTTCCAGGTGAATGCTGCTATTGGGGCCTGTTTTAATTTCACTTTTGCTGTTTGTCAGCGAAAGAAGTCTAGATAACCCCCTATCTATTACGTTACAGCGTGTTTGGCAACATTAGGGAAAGGAAAGGGGAGTTTGCTGGTGGGAGTTTGTATGAGGATTAGATAAGGGAAATGCAATTTTATTCCCATTACCTTGTTTGGCGTGGATGAGAATTGCTACTGGGAATTTGAGAGGGCGTAATTTGCTCCTGTTTGTTGCTTATTTATAGGCACATGAATAGTCAATGTTTATCATAATAAAACACGATTAGAGTTGCCATTGTATTTATGTGCAGGAGTGGACATGCAGCCTCGCCACCGCCGCCGGCCGGCAGGCAGCATCGTCATGGCAGTCGCAAGCCGCGAGATGGCGAGAGATTTCATCCTATTTCAGTCAAACATATGCATGAACTTGTGAATGAAGAGCAACGAAAATAGAATCGGGAATAATAGATCTGGATCGACCTGTGAAGGTGAACAACTTGTCGGGCGTTTTGTTTTCTGTTCAATTCCCAATCCCCAGCTAAATTACCAGGCCCCCCATGGGAATAGATCTGCGGGAGTTGTCTCGCTTAACTCCCCTTCCCCTTCCTTTCTCAATTCCCATTCCCTCCAACCATACAAGGAATGTTAAGTCTCCAACTTCTCTAATTCCCATTCCCAAGTTCAATTTCCCTCCAACCAAACACGCTGTTAGGAATATATCAGCGTGTTTGGCAACATTAGGGAAAGGGAAGGGGAGTTTGCTGGTGGGAGTTTGTATGAGGATTAGATAAGGGAAATGCAATTTTATTCCCATTACCTTGTTTGGCGTGGATGAGAATTGCTACTGGGAATTTGAGAGGGCGTAATTTGCTCCTGTTTGTTGCTTATTTATAGGCACATGAATAGTCAATGTTTATCATAATAAAACACGATTAGAGTTGCCATTGTATTTATGTGCAGGAGTGGACATGCAGCCTCGCCACCGCCGCCGGCCGGCAGGCAGCATCGTCATGGCAGTCGCAAGCCGCGAGATGGCGAGAGATTTCATCCTATTAATAACTATGATGCTTCAGTCAAACATATGCATGAACTTGTGAATGAAGAGCAACGAAAATAGAATCGGGAATAATAGATCTGGATCGACCTGTGAAGGTGAACAACTTGTCGGGCGTTTTGTTTTCTGTTCAACATGTATCGGCTATTTGTGCATCCAAATCGTGTCTCACGGACTAGATACGTTAAAGGAAACTGCATGCTGTTATAATATGAGATGAATAATAACGAAGAACGATAAGTAAACACTGCAGAGGACACGAGATTTAACGTGGAAAACCCCTCCAACACGAAGGGGAAAAAACCACGGGCGCCAGACAATAAACTCGATCTTCACTATTTTGATGGGTGTTTACAAACGCCGTGGGTTATCAAAAATGCGATAAACCCTAGCCGGCGGCTTACAAGATATATATATATATATATATATATAGTGTCAACGATCCATACCTCCCGGCGACGGGCCTCGCTCAGCTCCGTTCGAAGTTAGCATTTCTTCAGTGCACCAATACTTGAATTTGGATCAGAATATAACAAACTCCACCTTGAGGCAAATTCCTTATAGCATGAACTTCAACAATCACCTGAATCAACAAAGAAAATACTTGCTGGCGCCAAACAGCCACTTGGGTTAAACAGTTATACCGACTAAGCTTGAGCAAAGCTCAAACTTAGCAACAGGAACAGGCTTTATCATCATATCAGCATGATTATCATGAGTACCAATCTTATATACCTGCAGTTTACCTCGTGCAACCACGTCGCGAACATAGTGATACTTAATATCAATGTGCTTTGTCCTCTCATGGAACATCTAATTTTTAGTAAGATAAATAACACTTTGACTGTTACAAAATAACTTAATGCAAGAATCATCTTCACAAAGCTCAGCAAACAGACCTTTCAGCCAAACAATCTCTTTACATGCTTCATTGATAGCCATATACTCAGCCTCAGTTGTAGATTGTGCTGGAACATCCTGCAAGGTAGCATTCCAGCTAACAGCACATTCACCAACAGTAAACACATAACCTGTGAGGGACCTCCTCTTATCCAAGTCGGCAGCATAATCTGAATCAACATAGCCTATGAGTCCCCCACCAGTCCTGCCAAACTTCAAGCAAGCTTTAGATGTGCCGCGAAGGTACCTGAAAATCCACTGAACAACATTCCAATGATCTTTACCAGGATTAGCCATGTATCGACTGACCAAACTGATAGCATGTGATAGATCAGGCCGGGAACAAACCATGGCATACATCAAGGAACGAACAGCACTAGAATAAGGAACTCATGACATGTACTCAATATCATCTTCAGAACTAGGACATTGCAAAGCTGACAACTTGAAGTGAGAAGCAATAGGAGTACTAACAAACTTTACATCATGCATATTAAAACGATGAAGAACTTTCTCAATGTATTTTTCTTGACTAAGAAATAGCAAACTAGACTTTCTGTCCCTCTTAATTTCTATGCCTAGTATTTTCTTAGCAGAACCAAGATCCTTCATCTCGAACTCACTACTTAATTGAGCCTTTAAAGTAGTGATCTCTTTTACGCTCTTGGCAGCAATCAACATATCATCAATATATAGCAGCAAATAAATAGGTGATCCATTAACAAACTTGATGCACACACAGCTATCATACTGGGACCTCTTAAAACCATGTGCTAGCATAAATGAATAAAACCTTTTATACCATTGTCGTGGCGACTGTTTTAGACCATAAAGAGACCTCTTCAACTTGCAAACAAGATCCTCCTTACCAGGCACAACGAAACCTTCAGGCTGGTCCATGTATATCTCCTCCTCCAACTCGTCATGCAGAAAAGCAGTCTTAACATCTAGCTGCTCAAGCTCAAGATCATGCATAGCAACAATACCAAAGAAAGCACGAATAGAAGTATGCTTCACAACTGGGGAGAAAACATCATCTCTTCTTGCATCACACCTAGCCACTTTTCCTTATCAACCGAAGCAATGGCTTGAGTGTACGTAGCTGGTTCAGCATCATGCTCCACCTGTTCAGCACAACTCAAGACATAACGAACAATACCACACTCTTCAATTAAACGATTAGGAGATGCAATATTTCTCTTAGGATGGTTAGCTGCAATAGACCGTGATGGCTGCTGAACAATAGGCGGTGACGGTGGAACATAAACATCATCATTATTGGTTTCAGGAACAACATTTTCGTTCTCCTTTGCATGCTCCACCTGCACGCCAATTCTCTGTTGCTCATCATCAGAAACATTAGTAGAATCAATAGCATCAGAAATATCAGTAGACAGACTATCATAAAACATAACCGCCTCATTAAAAATAACATTCCTGCTCAACAAAACTTTTTTGGTTTCAGGATTCCATAATTTATATGCCTTAACTCCTGAACCATATCCAAGGAAGATGCACTTAACAGCCCTTGGCTATAACTTCTCATTATCAACGTGAGCATAAGTAGTGCAACCAAAAACTCTCAACTCAGAATAATCAGCTGGTGAACCAGACCATACCTCAATGGTGTTTTCTTATGAAGTGGAATGGAAGGTGACCTGTTGATAAGATAGCACGCGGTGGAGGCTGCTTCAGACCAAAAACGTCTATGCATCTTTGCATTAGACAACATGCAGCGAGCCCTCGAAATAATGGTCATGTTCATGCGTTCAGCCACGCCATTCTGCTAAGGGGTGTACGGGATGGTGTGATGTCTTACCATGCCATCGTTGCTGCAAAACTCATCAAATTCATTTGAACAAAATTCCATACCATTATCAGTATGGAGTATCTTAACCTTCCTTTCAGTTTGTGTTTCTACCATAACTTTCCACTTCTTGAAAGCAGCAAAAACATCAGATTTATGTTTCAGAAAATATGGCCACACTTTCCTTGAGTAATCATCGATAATAGTAAGCATGTAATTAGCACCACCATTAGAAGTTCTACGGGACGGACCCCAAGCACCAGCACGCACATAATCTAAAATGCCTTTGGTGGTATGAAAGGAAGCATTGAATTTAACTCTTTTATGCTTACCAAAAATGCAATGCTCATAGAACTCAAACTTAGTCAAGTCGCAACCATCAATTAGCTCTCTCTTTGCCAATTCTGCCATGCCAAGCTCACTCATATGTCCAAGATGCTTATGCCAAAGGTTAGTCTTACTAGAATCATTAGAACTAATAGCAGCGGCAATACCAGGCAAAGTGCTACCTCTAAGGACATATAATTTTGCAGAATTCATATCACCAATCATAACAATAAGAGAAACTGATGATACCTTCAGACGTCTGTCCCCACCTTTGTACTTGTACCCATCACAATCCAGGGTACTAAGAGAGATCAAATTCCTCGCCATGGAGGGTATGTGTTTCACTCCAGTCAACGTGTGTGTCATCCCATCATGGGTCTTGATCTGAATAGAACCAACGCCAACAATGTTGCACTGGTTGTCATTTCCCACACACACAAAATCTCCAGTCTGCACAAACTCAAAAGAACTGAACCAATCCTTGTTACAGCTAATATGAAACGAACATGCGGTATCATGTGAAACACATGCAGCAAGAACAGCTAAGCATTCACCATCAGAACTATCACTACCAGCAACAATAACAGCCTCACCTTTACCCGAGGCTACGGCAACCTTACGATTACCCTCATTGTTTTTCGGTGGGTAAGTTCTGTTTCTTTTCTCCTTGTTCTGCAACTTCCAACAATCATCAATTATATGGTTGGATTTCTTACAATACCTGCAGAACTTCTCACATCCCTTGGACTTTGAGCGACCTCTCTCGGTCTTACTCTTATCTCTGTTGTTGTGGTGGTGGTAGTTATCTCGCTGCTCAGGCCTGCCTCGGACCTCTAACGCCTCCGCCTTGGAGGACGAACTTTCAGCCTGCACCATAGATTTCATCTTCTCCCTTTGCTGGAGAGCCTCATAAACTTCCGCAAGAGTTAGTTTGTCACAGCTCAATAATATGGTGTCACGAAAATTAGTGAAAGAATTAGGCAGCGAGCATAAAAGAAGAAGACCTAAATCCTCATCCTCATACTTAACTTCTATAGACTGCAAATCGGAAACGATCTCTTTCCAGGGGGATAGTTGATTCAGTACCAAGCCTCCCTCTTGCAGCTTGTGTGAGAAAAGCTTCATCTTCACATGCAATCTGCCCGTGAGATCCTTGGACAAACAGATCTCCTCTAGTTTGACCCATAACTCGGCGGTGGTTTTCTCTTGCAGCACTTCCTGCAAAATATTATTGGACAGATGGAGTTGAATCAACGATAAAGCCTTACGGTCTTTCTGCTTCTCTGCATCGGTCCAAGTTTCCTTTGTCTTCTCGCCAAACGCATCGATCGCATCATCCAGGTCTAAAGATTGGGCGAGAATCGCCCACATCTTCATTGCCACAGAGAGAATCTCGTGGTGCAGTTCAACTGCGGTAGATCGAACTTTAATGATGACATCTCGCAAACCCTAGATCAAAACACATGCTCTGATACCACTTGTTATAATATGAGATGAACAATAATGAAGAACGATAAGTAAACACTGCAGAGGACATGAGATTTAACGTGGAAAACCCCTCCAACACGAAGGGGAAAAAACCATGGGCGCTAGCCAGCAAACTCTTCACTATTTTGGTGGGTGTTTAAAAATGCCGTGGGTTATCAAAAACGCAATAAACCCTAGCCGGCGGCTTACAAGATGTATATATAGATAGTGGCAATGATCCATACATCCCGGCGACGGGCCTCGCTCCACTCCGTCCGAAGTTAGCCTTTCTTCAGTGCACCAATACTTGAATTTGGATCATAATATAACACATACTGGAATCTTTTGGCGGGCCTACTCTTTTTTATAGTCTTCTTCAACCTCCCGCACCCCCACGCCTGCCAGGCCTGGCCCTGCACCGCCCGTGCTGCCTGCACGCGCTGTCGGCGAGCCCCGGCCGCACGCGCGATCCGCCTGCACTCACCGTCTGGTCAGCCCCGCCCCACCCGCCACACCCGCCCACCTGCCTGCACGCGTCGTCCGTCGGCTTACATCGGTGGCTTCACACGCCGCCCACCTGCGCCGTCTGTCCGCACGAAACCACAGATAGAACTTGACAAAAAAATGGTGGAGTTGATCCGGTAGATAAAGATTGAGAGAAGATTGACAAAAGTTAGATTAAATCTAGAGCTCTACGGTAGTATTTGGCCAGATTCCGGCGACACCGGTGCAGGTCTGGTGAGAAATTTCACTCTCAGAGAGCGTTGACCGGGTTGCAGGTGCCCCCATATTTCGTTCGGTTTGGCCAAAAAAACTGGACATATGGAGGTCGCGAGTGTGGATGCAGGCTGACTTGCAAAACATTTGCAGGCCGGACTATTTTTATGGGGTCTGTTCTGCGCAGTTTTTTGCACCTAAACTGCAAACCTTCAAATATTTGCGGTTTTGACCAGATTTGAGGGGTCCGCTAGAGTTTCTCTACCCCCCCCAGTTTAGATTAGGCCATTTAACCCCCCCCATATCAAATACCACATTGAGAAAGAAGTCTAGATAACCCCCTATCTATTGAGGTTGGGACTCTAACCACCCTTTGTTTAGATTAGGCCATTTATCCCCTAAGTATCAAATATGAGGCTAATTACCACCTGAGGCTTGTGTAAGCTGTTCCTGTAGCTGTTTTGGTCCACGTAGATGACTGGTATTGGCCACAGTGGCGTGTTGTAGAGATTATAATTTGGATTTTATGGCAATTTCTAAAACAGGCAAATGAGACTACCCACAAAGTCTTCTTAACCGGCTATTTGGCGGAATCGACTTTGAGAGGTTTTCTCAACCACCCCATGGCAAATTTGGGGGCATGCTTGTTGGTGTCCATTCTGACACCATGGATGTCTTAGCTAGTCGATGGTGAATATGATATAAAACTCACCATCTGTAACAAGGCTAATGATTTTATTTGGAGTCTAGTCGATGTATATGGTGTAGCCCAGCATGAATTTAAGGCTGAATTTTAACGTGAATTGGTTAATCTTGCAAAACACAACCCACACCCGGTTCTAATTTGGGAGATTTTAATTTTCTTAGGTTTCATCATAAGAAAATTAAAGGCCATTTTGATGGTCATTTGTCTTTTTTGTTTAATGTTGTCATGGACAACTTAAATTTACACTACAAGAAATGTGTTGACTAGTGACCAACTCATAGTGACCACAGAAAAATTGGTCATAGATTTATGACCAACTCGGATCAAATGGTCGTAAGCCGTTTCGGAGGGTTTAAGGTCTTAATCCTCATGACCAATTTAGTCCAAAAGGTTATAATGCTCAGACACGAAATGATCATAACCTATATAATCGAATTTAGCACATTATTTTTAATTGATTTTATGCCGATTATGACCAATTTAAATGGTCATACCACTATAACCAGTGTGACTAGATGTCCACCTCAGCAATTCTGCCTATGTGTCAACGTGTAGGTGTCATTAACGCCTACGTGTCAATGTCTAGGTGGCATTGATGCCTACGTGTCAATGCTCTGACGACTGGGACCCATTGTAATATTGACTCTTTGACTAATATGATGGGTGGGTCCCACCCCTACCCCACCTGTCAGGTGGGTCCCACTCCCCCTACCCCACCTGCCAGGTGGGTCCCACCCGCCCTACCCCATCCCTACCCCTACCCCACCCGTCAATGGGTCCCACCCGCCCTACCCCACCCCTACCCCACCTGCTAGGTGGGTCCCACCCGCCCTACCCCACCCCTACCCCTACCCTACCCTGCCTGCCAGGTGGGTCCCACCGCCCTACCCCACCCCTACCCCTACCCCACCCGTCAGGTGGGTCCCACCCGCCCTACCCCACCCCTACCCCTACCCCACCCGTCAGGTGGGTCCCACCCGCCCCCACCCCTACCCCACCTACCAGGTGGGTCCCACATGTCATATGGATAAGGAAAATATTTCTCGCAAAATATGCATCCAGGAGGATTCGAACTCAAGACCTCCAACATCTTGGTCATCCACCATCCCCTACCACTACACCACCAAATCACTTGTGTCAAATAATGCTTTCAGTCCATTATATGCCTAATCAAATCTGTTGGGCCTGGGACTATATAGAACTTGACCGGCCCATCAAGTATCCCCCATTAATAGTATGGGCTGGCAAATGGTTTCGGCCCAAATAGCTTCCTAAAAAGAATTTATTATGAATAATTTAAGAACTACTTGAGTAATTGGACCACAAAATTTGCTTATAAGCTCGGATTGAAATGATCCAAAAAGCAACTTTGTTCAACTCGCTTAGACTCATAATTTTCATGTTGGTGAGTTATTCATATATGTAAGTATTCTTTTTATCTTTATTAATTCTCTTATGTTGTTTCCAGAATATCTTTAAAATGGTGGGCATGACCACACTTAGCTAGGGGTTTAATCTTGCAAAAATATTTATGGATTTCTATTGAAATAGCAACTTATGCATCTAAAAATCAATTTTTAAAAAAATTATGTGAAAACTATTAAGCACTTGTAGTTCAAATTGGGCCCGCTTCCTGCTGAATCGGCAGAACAGTGTCAGAAAATTAAAAAATACCTATAAATGGTTTATTATTTAACTAAGTGCTAAATTTTAAACTCTATGTGTCCTAATATTTTCTGAGATTGTTTTGGCCCAATTTTCAAATTGGATTTTGGTAGCTCCTTCACTAAAACATCGATTTGCGCCACTTAGAAAAATGAAAAATGAGTTTTTCGTGAAAAAAAAATGAAAACTTCCTTCTGCAATATTGTTTGTCATTCCGAGTCGAACACTTTTGCACAATATAGGATCATTTGAACAAACTATGCCATGATTGTGGCTATGACATCGGTAGTTTAGCTTAAAACTCAAGAATCTTCATACATGGTAGCTCTTTTGTAGATATGGGTGGAATCTTGCGAAACTTTCGGTAGATCTCTGATAAAATAGCAACTTGTGCATCTAAAATTTTTTTTTAAAAAAAATCATGAGCAAACTATGAAGCACTTGTAGTTCAAATTGGGCCCGCTTCCTGCTGAATCGGCTGAAAGTTGTCAGAAAATTAAAAAATACCTATAAATGGTTTTTTGTTCAACCAAGTGCTGAATTTTAAACCCTAAGTGTTCTAATATTTTTTGAGATTGTTTTGGCCCAATTTTCAAATTGAATTTTGGTAGCTCCTTCACTAAAACATCAATTTGTGTCACTCAGAAAATGAAAAATGAGATTTTTGTGCAAAAAAATTGAAAACTTCCTTCTGCAACATTGTTTGTCATTCCGAGTCGAACACTTTTGCACAATATAGGATCATTTGAACAAACTATGTCATGGTTGTGGCTATAACATTGGTAGTTTGACTTAAAAGTTAGGAATCTTCATACATGATAGCTCTGCTTTGAGAACACTTTTTTTAAAAAATAATAATATTCGAAGTTTATTATTTTTCCTTGTAACTAGGTCACATAACATGATGCAATGCAAAGGTTTTTTATTTTTTTGATTTTTTTTGAATTTCTTATGTCAATTTTAAAAGGCGTTCAAAACAGCGGCGCGACTGTTCTTAGATTGGGGTGGAATCTTCTAAAACTTTTTGTAGATCTATGATGAAATAGCAACTTGTGCAACTAAAAATAATTTTTTCAAAAAATCATGAGCAAACTATGAAGCATTTGTAGTTCAAATTGGGTCCGTTTCCAGCCGAATTGGCAAAAAGTTATCGAAAAAATTAAAAATACCTACAAATAGGATATTGCTCAACAAAGTGCTGAATTGCAAACCCTAAGTGATCTACTATTTTTGGAGATTGTTTCGGTCCAATTCTCAAATTGAATTTTGGTAGCTTCTTCACAAAAATATCGATTTGTGGCACTTAGAAAATAAAAAATGATTTTTTCTTGCAAAGAAAATGAAAACTTACTTCAGAAACATTGTTTGTCATTCAAAGTCGCATACTTTTGTATAATATAGTACCCTTTTATCAGCTACGAAAACCCTAATTTTTATGTATTTGTTTTTGCCGTTTATAAGAATATAGGGAAACTTGTTTTCAGCCAATTAGAGGACAGATCCAGACAACCCACGGATCAGCCCACCGAACACGCCTAAACCTTCAGATGATCTCCATCCAATGACCCATATTCTCCTCCTTGCCCGAGCTCACCAACCCACCTAACAAAACCGGATCCGCAAACCCTAGCCGGGCGGCCGAGCCACATCTCGCCTCCACCCTCCCCCTCCGCCCAGATCTAGATACGCCGCCACCCATCTTGCCCCTCCGCCCAGGCCGCGCCTCTCGACGCCAAGCCCTCCGACCCTGTACCCTCCGGTCATGAGGGGCGATGGCGGTGGCGGGGGCCGAGGAGGGAGACGGAGCGGTGGCGGGAGGCCGGAGCAGCAGCCCCGCGCGTCCTCGAGTGTATCCTCGGCCTGGGCCAGCCTCGTCGCCCCCCTCGGCCATCACAACGACCTCAACCCTCCCCCATTCTCCGCACGGCCCGACCATGGTGAGCCGAGGCTGCCGCCGTTGGCTCGCCCCGCTGCATTCCCTCGCCATCCTCCTCCTTCTCCGTAGCGGGATCCCATGATCGGACCGCCACCCCCGTGAGGCCGCCGCTCACGCTCTCCTACCCCAAGGCAAGCCGGCAGCGACGTCTTCCAGGTCTAGGCGGGGGCTCGCCGAAGGAGGCCGCCCCACCGCCCACAGGCGCCTCCACGACGATCTCCTCACCAACAGTGCGGCAACCACCAGGTTGAGCTTTCAATCCTCCTCTGCTTCTCTCTTCAGTTACCACTTCGAAACTTTGTTTGATTATGATTAGATTTAATTTGGATAGATCCCGCACAAGTTGAAAATCTGGTCTCGTTTTCTGATATGTGTAGCTAACTAGGGGGTGCTGCTAGTTTGATTCAATGAGTATTGGTAGTGTTCACCGAATCAGAAGCCTTTCTGGTTTAGATGGTGGTGCCTCGTGATGTAAGCAGGTTCAATTTAGTGCCGGCTCTGGATGTGTGTGTGCTCTTTTAGCCCTATGTTTGTTGCAGATATAGGATGGTTGCTATTCACACTAAGTATCTTATTCCATTGCTGACTAAAGTGGCTGTTGTGTGAAGATTGCACCTTTGTAAAATGTCCCTAGTTTCATCTGGATCTATAACTCGTTGCTGTTACCAATTATGCAAGTAATACTTATTCCTACCAGACTAGATTCCAAAACAACGAATTTGATATTCTAAGCTCAATATGTAGATGTGTTACTGCTTGAGTTTGTACTGCATAATCTACTATGATTGGTTATTTTGATTGTTCACTATGAAATGCTCGTATTGCATTCCAAGCAGTATACTTGCAGATCCCTTTTTTCCTTGACATTTGGTTACAACAGTAGTAGTGCCCAGGAGAAGTACATGAAGGATGATGGCATCGTGCAACAAAGATTCATGTATTTCTGGTATTTAGGATCAAGCGCTGCTTGCCCAACAACAAGCAGGTCTCTGTTATATTTCTGTTGCTTGGTAGGAACTTGATTTCTTTTCATTACTCCTAATGCTCCATGTATGCTAATATTGTACTACAAACTTTCTTGGAAATATTTATCTAGTTATGATAATTAGATATACGCATATGGGTGTGGCATGAGCGCAGTTTTGTGATGGCATGTATCCCTTTCTTCTTCGTTTTGATACTGTTGTTGTTGAGAACTTCCGGTTGACATTCTGGGAGTCACCTGTTATAACAATATAACATATCTATATATGTTGACTGAATTCACATGTTCTTGTTCCTGCGATGATCTCCATTTCATTTCTTCAAGTGGTGTTAGTAGCTGAAATATTGGCTCCATTTTACATTTTCCTCAACCTTCCATTGTTGGTTAACTAAAAAGCAACAACGGAAGCTGATTTCTAAGTACCAATTACACAACTTATCATATTTTTACCAAAAGTATGCACCGTCTTATCATATTTTTGACTGTTTGATGATGTTGTTTCGTTTTTATTTATTGCTGGTGTGTGTCACGTTCTCATATACGTTTCTGGTGTGCTTTGTGCTTTATATGCTAACTAAAGTGGCTGTTGTGTGAAGATTGCACCTTTGTAAAACGTCCCTGGTTTCATCTGGATCTATAACACGTTGTTCTTTAACTAATAGAGTATTTGCTGATTGTAGTTACAAGGAATTATTATGTATAGTATCTAGAGAGAATAAATTATAGTTGTATTGAGCTAAACGAAGATGATGCATGCTATGGATATGTCTATCCTTATTGTCTTACGTAACTTTCTAGATGCCATTGATGCATGCAGCATGCCATCAATGAACATGTTCTTGTATCCAGCATAAGCTGTCTGTTAATTGTGTTTTACTTGCTACACTAATGTTAGCTTTTTAACTAGATGAGCATGTTCTCTCTCTGCAGGTACCTCAGACTTGAGGGTTGAACTCCACAACAGCCTTGAGTGAATCCGGTATCTACACCTCAGTTACAGCAGATGGTTGCGAGAGACAATGGGTAGGCATATGACTTTTTATTTGACTGGTACTATAAAATGGGTAGCTAGTGCTGGTAATTGTGCAGTAATACGACAACTACATTAGACAATCTGGTAGCCTCCACATGATATGGATGCATGTATAATAGCATGTGCTATATTGCTATAGAATGTGCTATATTGCTATAGAATGTGCTATATTGCTCATTTTAGTCAGCTCCTTTCATGGTTAATAGCATGAGCTCTGTCCCTCAACTCCACATGATATGGATGCATGTATAATGTTTGCATGTTCTGGTAGCTAGCTTAGTTGAAGTCTGAATCTTTGATGCTTAGCTGCTTGTCTGGACAAATGCATGCTGCTATATGTTCATGCTATATCTTTACATTCTTAAAGATTGATGTATTTCATATCTAGATATATTTGGTGTGATATAGTTTGATCCTTAGTACACTAGCTGATGGTATTTTACTATTACTTTTCGAGGCAATATGTGTGCTATTTCTTAGTTTGATCTTCTATAAGCTTCTGATCTGTGATCCTTCTAATGATAGGTGATTTGGTATTTGGAAATTGGAGGAAGGCGAAGAAGTGCTGGTGTCTTCTATTAAGTGTAGAAGAATTACGTTGTCTATTTATTTGCTTGGTCTGTTTAATCTTTTGGTACTGGATATGTAATTATTTGTAATATGTAATTATTTCTAAAATGATTGTGCAAATATTTGGTATTGATATTGATATTTATTTGCAATATTATTGAAATGTGTGATCTGGTGTGATATTTGTGACTAGTGTGGTCAACTTATAAATAAATTCTATCATTTTCGACCTTCCTGACATATGGGGTCAACATCTGAGATTATTATGACTAGTGGGACCAACCTGACTAGTGGGGCGCACATGACTAGTGGGACCCACCTGACTACTGGGCCAGCTTATAAATAAAAAAGAATGAAAATAGGGAAAATTTGGACTTTAAAAAAGCTGTAGCCTAGAAAATAAATAGGCCAAATGTTGGGCTTGGCCCATTTAGCTAACCAGATATGAGATATATAAAAAAAGATAAAAGGGCTGATTTTTGGGCTTGGCCCATGTAGGTGGCTGAGTTGGACTGGGCTGAATTCATATTACGACCCTGCCACGTAGGATCAGCCACGTAGGATCCGATATGGCCTGGCCAAATTGCCCGTGACCAATTTTTTGGTCATAATGCTTATGACCATCTATTTTGGTCATAATCGCTTATGACCAATTAGAAAAATTGGTCATCGTAGGCGGTCAGTGACGCTCAACTGCCGACCAAGTGTTTTTGGTCAGAAGAGGGTCATAAGTTGAACAACAGTGACCATCTAGTGACCAAAATGAAGGGTCACTAGTCAACAAATTTCTTGTAGTGTTAAGAGAGGTCTCAATGATAAATCAGCAATTCACGTGATCGGATATATGAGAAACTGGACCGCGTAAAATTCCCTATGGTGTATGTACGTGCACTAGAACATATTGAAAGACTATCGGACCACGCTCACATTTTGTTAACTATGGGCACAACTAGACTGTTGTGTAAATGCTCATTCTTTTTTAAACTTGGATGGCTACATCGGGAGGGGTTCCATCACATGGTCAATAATGTTTGGGAAAGACCGATTTCGGGCAACTCTCCTATAGCAAGGTGGAACAATAAGATGCGTGCATTATGCAAACACCTCTCTGGTTGGGATAGCCATGTAGCCGATATCCTTCAAAAAGAAAAGCTCCTTCTATCACCTATTATTGATTATTTGGAGGCTTTAGCCGAAGTGAAACCTTTATCTCCGCAGGAAATTGAGTTAAAAAAGCCAGTCGAATGCACAAATAGCTGGTCTCCTTCGCGAGGAGGAGCTGAAATGGTATCAATGTTCAAAGGCTAAATTCATTTTGAAGGAGATTCAAATATGAGATATTTCCATGGGGTTGCCAACAATGGCAGACATAGGAAAAAATTCATTGTCTACTACAAGATGAAGGGTTGATTGAAGGCCACGAGCGATTCAAATCTTACATTACAAACTATTATAAAGGTCGGTTCGATGCTCTTGAGGAAAGTTCTTTCTCTTTGGATGAGACCCGAATGGAGGATATACCCCAAGTGTCTATGGAGGAAAATAGCCTACCTACCACCCCTTATTCCGAGGACGGGGTTAAGAAGGCGATTTTCCAAATAGAACAAAATAAAGCCCTGGATCCTGATGATTTTCTTGCTGAGTTTTATCGGACTTTTTGGGATATTATTAAATTGGACTTTCTAGAGATGTTTAGCGTTTTACACGCCGGACAATTAGAATTATTTCATCTCAATTTGGGTGAGGTTATCTTGTTACCAAAAGTTAATAAGGCAGAAAGGATTTCCAGACCTATCTTTCTTTTAAACGTAAGTCATGAAAGTGGCCACCATTAGACTTAATTAATACTGTGGCTGACCATGTGGTTTAACTGTCGCAGACCGCTTTTATGCAAGGAAGGAATATCCTTGATGGTGTGATCATTTTGCATGAGGTGGTTCTTGAACTACACACGAAAAAAATGAATAGGGAAATTCTGAAGTTTGAATTCGAGAAGGCTTATGATAAGGTTAAATGGTCTTTACTTCAGCATGCTTAGGATGAAAGGTTTTTCTCCAGAGTGGCGTGCCTTGATCAATGATTTTGTGTTGGGAGGTAGTGTGGCCATCAGACTTAATGATGATGTTGGTTGATACTTCCAGACAAGCAAAGGGCTACGGGATGGCGATCTTTATCACCCATGTTATTTAACATAGTGGCTTATATGCTCGCTATTTTGATCGAACACGCAAATTTAGATGGTCAAATTGAAGGAGTGATTCCTCATCTTGTTGATGGCGGACTACAAATCTTTCAATACGCTGACGATACAATTCTTTTTATGGAGCATGATCTTGAGAAAGCTTGAAACCTCAAATTAATTTTGGTGACTTTCGAGCAGCTATCGGGTCTAAAGATAAACTTTCCATAAAAGTGAATTGTTTTGTTTGTGAAGATCGGGATGCAGCCAGCCTTTATGCCGGTCTGTTTGGTTGTGGGTAAGGCTAATTTCCTATTCGGTATTTGGGGATCCAATTCATTACCAGGGACTAACAATTGCTGAATGAAAATTAGTAGAGGAAAGACTTCAGAAACGTCTTAGTAGTTGGAAAGGTAAATTACTGTCCCTAGGTGGGAGATTAGTACTCATTAGTTCAGTACTTACTAATATGGTATTGTATATGATATCCTTTTTCCTTATGCCAACATGAGTCTTATACAAGCTCGATTATTATCGATCTAGATTCTTTTAGCAAGGGGACAATGAAAAAAAGAAATATCGACTGCTTAAATGGAGTGTTGTTTGTGACCCAAAGATCAGGGCAGGCTTGGTGTTCATGACCTTCAAATTAAGAACTCCGCCTTACTAGGTAAATTCCTTTTTAAGCTCCTTACCAAAGATGGTATCTGGCAAACCCTCCTTAAGAGAAATTATATTGGCTCAAAGGCGACCTGATGACTCGCACTTCTAGGCTGGTCTGATGGTTATGAAGAAATTTTCTTCCCCTATAGAACTTTCTTGATTAATGATGGATCGCAGATACAGTTTTGGGAGGACAGTTGGCTAGATAATGCCCCTCTCCGAGAATAATATCCTGCTTTGTATAACATAGTATGCCACAAAAGTGATACCATTGCTACAGTAATGGCTACCTCACCTCCGGATGTGATGCTTACATGCGATTTAATTGGACCTAGACTAGCTGCTTGGAATACCTTAATTCAACATTTGGATTATGTTCAACTATCTCAGACCTGATGAATTTCGCTGGAATCTACATGCCAATGGCATTTTTTGTACATTCCCTATACAAAGTGATTCTTCAATCAGATATAACATCTGATAATAACAAGAAGATTTGGAAGATGAACATACCTTTAAAGACAAAAAAATTGGTTTGTATTTTCGTCAAGGAGTAATCCTAACCAAAGATAATCTCCCTAAGTGGAACTATCATGGGAGTAGGAGGTGTGTATTCTGTCATCATGATGAGACTATTAAACACCTATTCTTCAATGCCGCTTTGCCAGATCTATATGGTGTAGCTTCCAGCATGTATCCTCCGACTAGTGTCTCCAATATTTTTGGGAATTGGCTTCATGGTATCGATCTCGGGTTTAGAATGCTTATTAGGGTGGGAGCGCTTGTTGTTATATGGTCATTGGGCTGTGTAGAAATGACAAAGTTTTTAATGACAAAAACTATTCTCTCTTGAAGGTAATCTACAGATGTACCGGTATGCTCCATTTGTGGTTACCTCTTCAGCGGATGGAGAATCGTGACCTATTTATGGAGGTCTGTACATAATTGGAGGATACGATGAGAGATACTTTTTCCCTGCATGAGTGGCCACATAATCTACGGATTGGTCCGCCACCTTCTCCTTAGGCGGTTTACAATTGCTCGATTCGATATATATTTTACCTTTCTTAGTTTATTGGTTATTTGTGGACGGTTATGTGTATCTTAGTATGCAGAGACCCAATGTATTGCTTAACTTGAGTAATAAAGCTGGCATGCCATTTTGGCACCCGGGCTCATCTGCTCCCGCACGTTTATTGGTCCTCACGTGTGTTGGGAGCTGTGCCGAAGTATTCTTCCTGCCGTTGCAAATGTTGGATACCTCAGTGTACCGTATTACTTTAAGTGGGCCCATGAGAGGTACCCGTCAGTGCCATTGACGAGTTTAACTAGGACAGCAGCTTGTACAGGTGGTACCTTTTCCTTGTGTTAATTTTGTACTACTCGTACAGGTATCGCTTTGAGCCGCATATATTCTGCCAGAGCACCATCCTGATGTACTGATGTGGTGTGTGTTGAGTGCTGACTTCATGTCACTAGTAGAAAATGGGTCTTTGATCCAGCACCAAAATGACATCTGTCCCGGTTTGGTTTGTCAATAGGGACCAATGACAGACATTGGTCCCGGTTCGTGCCGCCTGGTGGTCGGTCCCGGTTCATTTCGGAGCATCGGTCCCGGTTTGTGGCATCAACCGGGACCAATGCACACCCCCCCCCCCGCGTGGCACGTGGCGCTCTGCGGAGCATTGGTCCCGGTTCATGCCACGAACCGGGATCAAAGACCCTCCACTGGCTATAAATAAGCCCAGCCCTTTGCCCTTTGCCACAAAATTTTGTTGGATTGTGTGTGAGGTGTGGGTGCTAGCTTTTTCTTTCCTTTGATTGCACACAAGGTGTTTGACGAAATGTCCAAGCCACACTTAAGTTCGCACAACACAATATCCTCGGCCGAGGTTAGCAACCTTATCTTCTTCATCTGTAACTGATACAAAAATATTGCATGTGTCCATGTAGGGTGGTCATTTCACTATTCACGATGTTATTGTAATGGTTAATTATTATGACGCAGATCGATGGGCGGATGCGATCACTAGTGGTAAAAGGCTTATAGATAGATGTTTTATTAGTGGAGCATATTATTAAATATGCGCCACTAGTATTTATTAGTGGCGCATTTGCAAATATGCTCCACTAATAATTTTCTTACTAATGGCGCATATTGTTCAAAATGCGCCACGCATAACTGGCGGGACCCACCAAAAAGGTCGTCGACAAAATATCCTGTATTATGCGTGGCGCATTTGCCATATGCGCCACGCATATTTGGCCTATTAGTGGCGCATATTGCAATATGCGCCACGCATAGGCAAATTATGCGTGGCGCATATAGCAAATGCGCCACGCATAACGGGAGGAAATTTTTTTCACGTCCCACCCCCCTCCCGTGGGTCGTCTTTTTAGTCTTTTAAAAAATAAAAGAAAATGATAAAAGGTTTGAAAAAAATTCAAAAAATCAGATTTAGTTATGTTATGTGATCTAGTAAGTAAGAAAAATAATAAAAAAGAATTTTGATATTTTTTTCAAAAAAACTTTATGTCTCGGTAAAACGGCCATAACTTTTGCATACGAAGTCGGATTAAAAAGTTTTTTATATGAAAAAGTATCAGAACGAAAAGTTACATCCGAATTCAACGACCTATGGTCGTTTTGACAAATTTTAGAATCTCAAAATTCAAAAGGGAAAATAGACTTTTTCGCACTTTTATATTTTCAATTTTTTTTGATTTTTTATTTATATCATAATTTCTATTGGATTAAACTTTTGGATTATTTATATACACACATATAGCACACATGCAGATATACACACACATATATACGCACACATACACACACATATACACACATATACACGTACGTACATGCATATATACACACATATACGCACATATACACGAACGTACAAACACATATACACACATATACACGAACGTACAAACACATATACACATATATACACGGACGTACATACACATATACACGAATATATGCACATATACGCACATATACGCACACATATACACATATACACACATATACGCACATATATACGGATGTACATACACATATACGCACATGTACGCACACATATACACACATATACACGAACATACATACATATATACGCATATATACGCACATATACACACATATACGCACATATACACGGACGTACATACACATATACACACATATACACATATATACACACATATACGCACATATACACGGACGTACATACACATATACACATATATATGCACATATACGCACATATACGCACACATATACACATATATACGCACTTATATGCACTTATACGCACACATATACACATATATACGCACATATATGCGTACATACATACACATATACACACACATATACATAATACATATACACATATACAAACATATACACAAATACACACACATATATGCACATACACATATATATACACAAGCCACATAGGCCTTAAGAGGCCTTAAGAGGATTGATATGATAGTAATATCAATAAGAACTTGGATAGGTTAGGGACAGCTCATGCAAATAGAACGGAGAAGTTAAGCGTGCTCACCCCGGAGTAGTCTAAGGATGGGTGACCTACCGGGAAGTCAAGAAATTCGGTGTGATTTGAAAATGTTCCTCATGTGATAAAATCCTCAAAAAATTCAAATACAATAGTTTTTTCACATTATTTCGATTTTTATGATTTTCAAAAAAAATTTGGTTTTTTTCGATTTTTAAATTATTTTTTGAATTTTTTGAATTTTCAAAGGCTACTAGTGGCGCATATAGCAATATGCGCCACGCATAAGCAAATTATGCGTGGCGCATATGGCAAATGCGCCACCAATAAACTGTTACTAGTGGCGTGCCATTGGTGGCGCATTCCATATGCGCCACGCATAAGAAAAAAATGCGCCACCTATAGCCCTTTTTCCACTAGTGGATGGATGTACGGCGACCGACGCGATTCCGATTTTATTGCAGGCCTGCATAAATTTATCGATGTGGCTAAGGCAAACAAAGTGGATAATTTTATGCCTTGTCCCTGCGTCGACTGTCGGAATGTGACGGAGCACTCTGTCCCGAGAATCCGTCAAAGCCATCTGCTTCGAAGAGGTTTCATGCCCGGATATTATTGTTGGGTGCTTCTTGGTGATGACGCCAGAAAAGAGCTGTGGCGTGTAGTTGACGTGGGACCAGTAAGTCCTTGTGCGTGGTGATGACCAGCCCGTTGGGAACCCCAAGAAGAAGGTATGATGAGTGTAGCGGCAAGTTTTCCCTCAGTTAAGAAACCAAGGTTTATCGAACAGGAGAGGAGAGACAATGACGACTGAAGGTGTTTGTGGAACCTGCACACACACAAACAAATACTTTGTTCCCAACTTGCGATGAGGTTGTCAATCTCACCGGTTTGCTTGAAACAAAGGTTATGAGCGTATCGAGTGGAAAACAGTAGAGTATGCGAGTAAAGTAAACAGTACGAGTAAAGTAAACAGGTGATTGCAATATGATGTAAATAGGACCGGGGTCCACAGTTCACTAGTGGTGTCTCTCCATAGATAAAATAACACATGCTGGGTAAACAAATTACAGTTGGGCAATTGATAGAATAAAGATAACGTGATATGTCAAGAAGATCACTATGAGATTTACTCTGGGCATTACAACAAAATACATAGACCGCCATCCAACTGCATCTATGACTAATAATCCACTCCCTGGGATATCAATCCGAACACCCTAGAAGTATTAAGTTGCGAACAACAGATAATTGCATTAAGCAAAGTGTTTAATGTAAACAAAGCATATGCCCTTGAGCATATGAATGTTGTTTTCTCCCTAGTAGCAACAGCACATCTACCACCTTAGAGGTTTCTGTCACTCCCCCAGGTGAAATAGAGACATGAACCCACTATCGAGCATAAATACCCCCTCTTGGAGTCACTAGCAACTACTCGGCCAAGATAGCCACTGACAACGGAGAGCATGCAAGATCATAAACAACATAGAGATAACAAAAGATATAATTCAGTACAGCAACTTAATCATAAACACCAATATTCATCGGATCCCAACAAACCAAACATGTAGAATTACATAACGGTGATCTCAATCATGTATGGCAGCTCATGAGATCTAAACATGAAACACATAGTGGAGAAGACAACCATCTAGCTACTGCTATGGACCCATAGTCCAAGGTAGACTACTCACTCATCGCTCCGGAGGCAAGCATGGCGATGAAGGAGACCTCCGGTGGCGATTCCCCTCTCCGGCAGGGTGCCGGGAAGAGCTTCTGGACCCTCCCGATCTTCGGGTCGACGGCGGCGGCGTATCGCGATGTGTTCTGGAAATCTGATCGGGCACTTAGGTTTTTCTCGTCGGGGGGTATTTATAGGCGAAGTGGCGTCGTCAGAAGAGGGGCCAGGTGGCCTCACAAGGCGGTGGCGCGGCCCAGGGGCTGGCCGTGCCACCCCTGTGTGTGGGCCCCTGGTCCCTCACCTCCTACTCTCCTTCGGATCTCTGGAAGCTTCCGGGTAAAATAAGACTTCAGGAACTTGTTTCGTCCAATTCCGAGAATATTTCCTGTGTATCACTTCTGAAACACAAAAACAGCAGAAAACAGGAAACTGGCACTGTGGCACTTCGTTAATAGGTTAGTTCCGGAAAATGCATAAAAATGCCACTAAGTGTAACGAAACAATAGGCAAATGGTGTAAAAACAAGCATGGAGCATCAAAAATTATAGATACGTTTGAGATGTATCAAGCATCCCAAGCTTAACTCCTGCTCGTCCTCGAGTAGGTAAGTGATAACAAAAGAATAATTTTTGAGGTGACATGCACCTACACAATCTTGATCATATATGTAAGCATTGGTGAGCTGGGATCATAGAACTTAAAACATGGGCATGAAGATATAATCATGACAATAAGAACTTAGCAACCATGTTGTAAACATGCAAATGAACACAAACAAAAGATCATGAAAATGAAACAATGAAAGTCAAACGTGTGTTCAAATCATAAGGAAAAACATACAAAAGGTTTTCAGCTTGTCCTTCAAAGAGAGCAAAACATAAATGCATAGGACACCTCAAAGTTTAAGAGGGCGACTAGATACAAATAATTTAAGAACAAGTGAAACCAACAATATGAATCAATCAATGAACTTTGGGACAATGCATATCACACTAAGAATGACAACTATGCTCTCTTAATGGTGCATAAAGAAAGAAGGTGGTGACTCAACATAAAAGTAAAAGAAAGGCCCTTCGCAGAGGGAAGCAGTGATTGCAAGTTTTATAACCTTCAAAAATTATGGTACTTACCGGCTTTGAGCTCTCATTGCCCCCATCATAAGCATCTTGAATGGTTAAATTTAATGCGAGAACAATTATGATGCATATGCTTGACAAATCATAAGTTGAAAACCTCGTGCCCCGTGAATACGAGTACCCAAACCTCATGCTACTTTACTTAGAGTCCCAAGCAAGGCTCTTGTCATTGTAAGTATATGCATATCATTGAGAACCGCCAATGGGGTACCTCCGTGCCCGATGACATGGAACAAGCCCACATCAAAATGACAGGACAAGCAGACAATGAACACCTCGACATCTCTTTTATTTGCTATATTGTTTAGCTTTTTATTGTGAGATGCGTCGTCGAATGTTCACCATGGGTATGCTGCAAATTTCCACCATGAATTATGCATGGCTTAGATTGGCGGCCCGGCGTTTCCCTAACACATATACAAACTCCATGATCCCTACAAGATTCCCAATTCATTTCACACCGCGGGCATCCATAAGCAAAAGATCACGATATCAACTCAAAAAGAAGTGCAATGTTGAAAGCTTGCCCCATGACAGCATGGCTGGGCTAGAATCCAACTTACAACTTGCAAGCATAACAACTCAACATAAGAGACCACAATGTCAATTTTTTTAGAACAGGAAAAAGTAAAGTGTGCCTTCCGGTTCATGAGAGCTTTACTGACCGAATTTCGCATAACACTGGTAAGAGTTTAATTTGAAGAGAAAATAAAAGCAAGTCAAATTTACTTGGAATAGCAAATTGCTAGTAGGTATGTATGGTGGACACTTTGGAAAACTTTGGCTTTTAGGAGTTGGATGCACGAGTAGAGCTCATACTCAGTACAAGGCGAGGGCTAGCAAAACACTGGGAGCGACCAACTAAGAGAGCAATAATGGCCATAAGCATGCAAAGCGACAAAGCGACATTAAAAGAAGCATAAGATGGCATCAAAAGTCAAAAACTAAATGATCATGAAGGCTATTGGCGACTTTGTAAGAGTCTAACATGTGTGAGCATGCGCCAAGTCAACCCAAATAAAGCATCAAGGAGAAAACCAAAATAATGCTTCCATACAATAAAAACAATGCATGATTTTTTCAAAGGCTCATTAAGCAATCTCAGTTATTTGAGACAAGTCATGCTACAGCAAAACCACTAAGCATACTATCAAAAAGACATCAAGCATGACATGAAAAAGCCTAAGCCACAGTCTACACAAGCTCCTTCTTGTACCACTATTTTGCACAAAGCTTTTTCTCTTTTCCAACACCATTTGAAATTTTAATAAACACCTCTTTTGATGAAAACCAATGACGATCAGAGGCAAAAATGCACCTTGATAAAAATATATGACAAGATCTGAACGCGAATCAAGGTGAAAACGAAAACCAAAAGCAGTAGCAGAAAAAGTAGAACGCTCGATTTTTAATAAGAGTGAAAACTAGAGCGTTCTTGGCAAATGAAAACAAGCAACTTCTCCAAAAGAAAATTTGTTGGGGTCCAACCATTTATTGCAGCAAACAAACAAACTAAACAAACTAAGAAAACTAAAAGAACTGACGCTCCAAGAAAAACACATAGTGCATGAAGCAATAAAAATAGGGATTTCTATTTTCGTGCCCTCGGGTCCTTAGTTGTACTCAGTTTTCCCCAGCTCCTTAGTTTTTCCTCAGTTTTGTCCAAGCCCTTGGCTGAAACCGTCACCGGTGCTGGAACGGCCGGTTGTCCGACGGTTGAACACCTTTGACCGTTAACTGCTGACTAGTGGGGCCACGTAGAGCCCGCAAAGACACGTCAGAGCATCCATCTTTGTTTGACTGTAAGCATCGCCGTATCCCTGACCAAAACGCGGACGAGTGGGGCTTCGGTATATCGAATGACAAGTGGGGCCATGACGCTGATACAAGGTGCAATACACGGGTAGGAATAGATTTTTAAACGGAGATCTACAGCGATGGCACGGAGGAGGTGGCCTGCGGGGTGCCGAGATGAGATCGACGTCCACAAAGAATTGCATGAGGCGAGACCAGACGCATTAGATAGATATGAACTAGACGCGTTTAACCATGCAAAGAAGAGAAGAAATGGTCGAGGACATCGACGACGACCTCAACACTTTGACTGACGGTGTCGGACACGAACGCGAGCAATATAGAGAAAACTAGTGTCTCTCCTTTCTGGCGTGTATAGATAGGTGCTAGGGGAGTGTGGTGGCGAAGGGAAAGAACTCGCGGTGGTCTGTGGCGTCCAGCATAGCGGGGCGACGTGGCCGTGCCCACAGCGGCGTGCATGTTCGGCATTGGCATCAGCATGTACGTTCGTCATTGGCCTCGGCGGTATCTCTGGTGTGTCAGTGATCGGATGAGGGGACGGGATTGAGGGTGCATCCCGACGGTGACCTAGCAGTGGCGGCGAGCATGCATAGCCATTCTAACCATGCCGATATCGGCATCGACATCGTTTGGAGGCTGTGGTGCTCGAATCATGGTGGAAATTGCGATTCCCTATTATTTTTACATGCATAATATATAGAAAATAGCTAGATCTCTAAATCGATGCATATGAAGCTACATATATATTCTTGGTCATAATCCCCTTATCTAAAGGGGATGGATGCATGGCTTCACGTCGTCGTCGCTTTCATCGTCAGTATCTTCGTCGTCCGTGTAGTAGTACTTCCTGCACAATGTTACGTCGAACACCTTCACTGTGAGCACATCATCGCCTTCATATTTGAAGTGTAGGATGTAGCCGAAATACACACCGTGCGCGATGGCGAAATTCTCCCAGCCCTTGTCGAGGTACATCCGGCCTTGTCCGTCAAATAGGACCTCCACAGTCCAGAGACGAGGACCGCAGTCAGCTGCTCGCAGATACACCTTTGCGGGCTCCTGGCCGTCAAGATAGTCCGCAAACTTTTGTGGGAGTGCCTGCAAAGAGATCGAGCGTCGATCGTTTGAAATTAAAGGCTTTTTGGAACATGCACATAATTAATCATATGCATCATATATGTGGGAATGCGTACGTACCTTCTTGGCCAAAGGGTCTTCATAGATGACGATTAAGAACTCCTCTATGATCAATGGCAGTGTTGACGGTGGTGGTGGCAATGATGATGATCCACCACCCAGGCCTCCCCTTCCCCTTCCCCTTCCCCTTCCCCTTCCCCTTCCCCTTCCGGTCGGCGTCCGAGACGTGGAAGCCATGGCAATGGATCAAGTGTATGTGAACGAAGAAGAGAGAGGCAGAAACGAAGAAGAGAGAGGCAGAACCTATTGACATGAGGGATGGCGGTTGTGGGGGTTTATAAGGGCAAGATGACCGTTGTGGGGTTTGCATAATAAATTAAGGAGGAGATGACCGTTGTGGGTGTTTATATCTCAACAAAAAAGTAATGCCTAAAAGAAATGGAAATTCGTGATAGTTTATTATTTTACCGTGAAAAGTAATGCCTAAAGGAAATTCGTGATAGTTTATCATTTCACCGTGAAAAGTAATGCCTAAAGGAAATTCGTGATAGTTTATTATTTTATCGTGAAAAGTAATGCCTAAATGGAAATTCGTGATAGTTTATCATTTTACCGTGAAAAGTAATGCCTACAAGAAGTGGAAATTCGTGATTACCAAACTTGTTGAATCCGGTGGCCAACTCGTTATTTAGCATACATAGAGGGGTAGTAGTTTGCCACCGACAGATAGAGAGAGGGTGGCACGATCCTGCCCGTTAGATCATAGGATCGACGGTAGGTGGACACGATCCGTGTGACAACAGCTCGACCAATCAGGCCAAGTTTGGGCTTCTGTGAGAAGGGAGAGGGTAAAACTGAGTAGTATCAAGGATACAAGGGCAAGTAAATAGTAAACAGGCTAAGGAATTCAAATAAGAGATTTAGAAAAAGAAAAACACATGTTTTGTACAATGAAACCCAGGTTGGCCTACCTCAAAGTATTAGCAATTCAAATATACATGAGTGTAAAAATTATGGCCTCATTCAGACAAACTATGTTTTGGGTATAGATGTTTTGAGAAGGGGTTTGAGTGGAAAGCCATGAACCTTCATAGCTACTAGTGATTTCAGAAGTGACCATTTGTGTGAAAACTTGATTTATATATGATTGTTATGATTTTATTTTGCGCATGAGTAGGAGGCACAATGATTTTTATCTTTTTGAATTTTTTTGCGCATGAAATGAGTCAATTAGATAGCTTAATCCCATCTGTTGACTCTCTGTTGACCAGCCACTTGAGGGTAGAACTGAGTATATTGCACTAGCCAGTATTAGTACTCGAGGGAAAAACTGAGTACAGATATTTTTTCAGTGTAAGACTCGAGGGTAGAACTGAGTACACGTAACGGTGCTGACGTGCAATCCCACGGACGCGTGTCGCGGTGAGCAGCGGTTAGCCGCGCGGTGCGCGTGTTGAGACCAAAATGTCAACTACTGAGACGAACCGTCACTTTGCCAGTACAGAGCCACTCTCTCCCTCCCTCTGACACACACGCAACCACGCCTCTCACGTCCCATCACCTTCTCCAAAAAACCCCAGCCGCCCTACGCGCGCTCCCCTGCCGGCGATGGAGAAGAAGAATGCGCCGGCGGCCTACGCCCCCGAGCCCGTCGCCTCCGAGCCCGTCGCATCCGAGCCCATCGCCGCCGAGCCCATCGCCTTCGAGGGCGGCGCATCCAGACGCGGCGCCTCCGTGAACTGGGCCTCTCTCAGGGCTGACAGACCACTTCACAAGATCGGCACCTGCTTACTGGCGAACGAGGAGTACGTGGACACCTACGCTGCTTTGAGGCAAGTTTGTACAAATTGGCGCTCAGATCTACCTGAGCCCGACGTGCACCGGCACGAATGGATCATGGTAGAACACGCCCTTCCACACGCCGCTGAGTTCTCCTTCCTCAACCTTCGCACATCCCGCTACGTCACCATCGATCTAACGGAAGTTCATGCAAGGTTCAAATTCCTCCATATCTATAGAGTTAATCTATTTTTATTTTCAATCGTAAACATCTTAGTGCTGAATGTTATCTTCATCAACTCCCTTTTAGATACTACTTCGTCGTCTTTTACCGTGGCGTCATCGTGCTTGGCCAGAGGAACCAGCCGCACAAGATGCGGCTTCTGAACCCACTCACAAAGACATTGAACGCTACGTTTGAGGCGCAGATGCTATCTATGATTGTGCAGTCAATCGCTGTAATGAAGTCCCCGGCTATGCTCTTCGTTTCCACATATTACCCGGCAGAAATTGCTTGGGTCGATGAGAGCACTCCAACTAAGGGTATAGATGAAGATTGGGGAGAAGGAAGATTTACGATCGAGCACCATTCTATGCGTTGCATTACCACGTTCAATGGTGAATTCTATGCACTAGCTCTACCTTGTCTTTACCACAATTTGGAGTTCAGAACATTAGTGTGCACCAACAATGTCCAGTTGGAGCAGGGTGCGAGCAATGTCAACATGGAGACACTTTTTTCATTTCCAGAACTTGGAAATGACAAGTTCTACCTTGTGGAGTCGGATGGTGATCTGCTGCTTGTGTTGTTGGGCGGTCGTTTGGATGAAGGTCAAACATTGGTGTACCGTGTGGACACTGAGAGCCGCTCTCTCCATGCCGTCAATAACATTGGCAGTCGTGCCTTCTTCGTCCATCATGTCCGGTGTATCTCCGTCGACACCAGAGTGCACCCGACACTTCGACCTGGCTGCATCTACTACGCGGATATGGGTTATATGAGAGAGTACTTTGATGATATGAACGCCTGGGATGAGTGGCCACTACGTGTGGATAGATTAGGAAGGTACGGTCTGAAAGATGAACAAAGGCCATACCGTTTGGAGGATGTATTGGCTGCACACTGCAGACGGAAGGAGTTCAATGAATATTTCATTCAGACCAGAATAGGGAGCGACGAAGATATATATGATGAATGAAGAACAGATTCATCCATCATGGGCTATCCTAATCTTCATGTTGGGCATACATTGCGTCTTGTATTATTTTCAGCTTAGTTTGTCGTGAACATTAACATCGTTATTGGCTGCTTTTGGCTGCTGTATGCAGTTTATGTATTATACTTAGTTTTCTAGATTTATTATGCTGCTGTGAATTTATCCTATCCTATACTTGCTTCTAGATTTGCTACTAGATTTGTTACCATATTGGGCAAAAAACGAGGGCCAAAAGGCAACAATCATTGAAGAAAGATAGAAATAGAAACTTCTCTAGATTTGATACTAATTTGGTGAAAAGAGAGAGAACTGTTACAGAGAGAGGGGAAAAAGGCGCTCTGAAAAATGCCAATTTGGGCCGAGAGAGACAAAACCGAGCTCTCACGTACAACAAACGTGGTCTCGTCCTGTCCCACGCGGTCCCGTTCTATCAGCCCCACGCGACGCGGCCCCACACAACGCGGCCCCACACGTCAGCACGGAACGGTCAACTAAACGGCAACCTTCCCGTCCGACCGTCTGCGAGGGGTTTCAAACTAGAGCGAGGGGAAAACTAAGGAAAAGTTAAGCGGCTGGGGAAAACTGAGTACAACTAACGACCCAGGGGCACGAAAATAGAAATCCCATAAAAATATAGTGTTTTGAAAGGTAACCTGATTTTTGCCGATGAAGAAGGGGTGCCTCGGGGGCATCCCCAAGCTTTGACGCTTGTACTTCTTGGATATTTCTTGGGGTGATGCATGGGCATCCCCAAGCTTGAGCTTTTGTCCATTCTTCAACTCATCTCATCATTCTCCAATCCCTACACTTGAAAACTTCCTTCATACAAAACTAAACACAAATCTATTAGCAACATTAGTGCAAGCATAACATATAATCAATCCTTTATTTGCTTCAGGTTTCAACTCAAAACCACCACATATATATCATATACTACTGTAGCAACCTCCCCAAAAGTTCCGTGATCAAAAGAACTCAAAAGAAAGCGATAAAGTGGCAAACACAAATATTGGCAGAAATCTGTCAAAACTGAACAGCTGACAAAGGTCGAATTTTTGAGGGATTTTCTGTTGCTCAAATCCAAAAGTGTTCAACTAACAAAAGTTTGGATATAATGTGGGGCATATGCACAAGAAATCGCAGGTCCAAAAGATAAACAGAGAATTTTCACGAATTTTTACGGTGCAGCACCGAAAACAGTTTCAGGACAGCAACATCCCCAAATCTTTACCTCACTCGAATTAGAGGCTTCTCTTGGCACAAAAACGAAATAAACAAGATAAGGAGCGGTCATTACAGTAGTAATGACTTCCAAGACTCAAATAAAAGAAAAAGTACTGAAAAGAAAACATTGGGTTATCTCCCAAGAGTGCTTTTCTTTAACGCCTTTGAGCTAGGCGCAGAAAATTGCGAATCAAGTAATATCAAGAGATAAAGCATCAAGCTCATAATTTGCTCTAAGAATAGAGTCAAAAAGCAATTTCTTTCTCTTCCTAGGGAAGTGTTCCATACCTTTCTTTAGCGGGAATTGATACTTGATAGTGCCTTCCCTCATATCAATGATAGCACCTACAGTTCGAAGAAAGGGTCTTCCCAAAATAATAGGACATGAAGCATGGCATTCAACGTCCATAACAAGAAAATCAACGGGAACAAGGTTATTGTTAACCACAATAAGAACATCATTAATCCTTCCCAAAGGTTTCTTCTTAGGAACATCAGCAATAGGAACATCAAAATAACACTTTTCAAGCGGTGGTAAATCAAGCATGTCATAAATCTTTCTAGGCATGATAGAAATACTAGCACCTAGATCACATAAAGCATGGCAATCATAACCATTAACATGCATATCAATGATGGGTTCCCAACCATCATCTAACTTCTTGGGAACAGAGGCTTTTTGCTTCAACTTTTCATCCCTAATCTTTATGAGAGCATTGGTAATATGCTTAGTAAAAACAATATTTAGAGAACTAACATTGGGAGTCAAAGCAAGCTTTTGCAAGAACAAAATTACTTCTGATATATTGCAGCCATCAACATCAAAGTCATTAAAAGAAATAGAGCTATCATCTCCCACACTCCGAAAAATTTCAGCACTCTTTTGAGAAAAAGTTTTGGCAGTTTTAGGCTTTTTAACACAAGGAGTGGGAGTTTTCTCTACACCAATCAAAGTAAGAGGATTGCTACCAGTAGGAGCAACGTCATTAGAGGTAGTAATAGTACATACCTTCATCTCTCTAGCCATCTCATCTTCTCTTTCCCACCTGGCATGCAATTCCGCTAACAATCTAATATTTTCATCAATTCCAACTTGGATAGCATTAGCGGCAGCAAAAGGATCAGGCTTAGCGGACATTCTATTAACCAAAGAAGATTGCACATTAGACAATAATGAAATATCGGTTTCAGCTTTGGAAACCTTAGCTTGCAATGCAGGAATAGCCTTGTTTAAATTTTCGAGTTGATGACTTATAGTCCTCAACAGAGCTGATTGCTCCTCCATAGTCTTGGTGAAAGCCCTGTTCTGCTCATATTGCATCTGCATAAAATTCTTGGTAGCCTTTTCAAGTTCAAAAATTCTTTCTTCACTAGGCATTTTAGGTCTACCAAGATAGCTATTATCACCATTAGAAGGAAACGGCCTATAATTGTTACTAGCAAAATTATTCCTATAAGCATTGTTGTTAAAATTGTTGTTTCTAATGAAATTTACATCAACATGCTCTTCTTGAGCAACCAGAGAGGCTAAAGGAACATTATTAGGATCAACATGAGTCCTATCATTAGCAAGAATAGCCATAATGGTATCAATCTTATCATTCAAGGAAGAGGTTTCCTCAATAGAATTTACCTTCTTACCTTGTGGAGCTCTCTCGGTGTGCCATTCAGAATAATTTACCATCATATTGTCGAGTAGCTTTGATGCGGCACCCAAGGTAAGGGTCATAAAAGTGCCTCCAGCAGCTGAATCAAGTAGGTTCCTTGAAGAAAAATTCAGTCCTGCATAAAAAGTTTGGATAATCATCCAAGTAGTTAGTCCATGAGTGGGGCAATTCTTTATCATAGATTTCATTCTTTCCCAAGCTTGAGCAACATGTTCATTATCAAACTGAGTAAACTTCATAATATTGCTACGCAAAGCTATAATCTTAGCAGGAGGATAGTATCTACCAATAAAAGCATCCTTACACTTAGCCCATGAATCAATACTATTTTTAGTCAAAGACAGCAACCAATCTTTAGCTTTTCCTCTCAAAGAAAAAGGAAACAACTTGAGCTTAATAATATCACTATCAACATCCTTATATTTCTGCATCTCACATAGCTCAACAAAATTGTTGAGATGAGCTGCAGCATCTTCAGTACTAGCACCAGAAAATTGCTCTTTCATAACAAGGTTCAACAAAGCAGGCTTAATCTCATAAAAGTTTGCAGCAGGAATAGGTGGTGCAATAGGAGTGCAGATAAAATCACTATTGTTTGTGCTAGTGAAGTCACACAACTTGGTGTTTTCAGGATTGGCCATTTCAGCAAAACGAAAGTAAACAAGTAAAAACAGCTACCAAGGATTCTAATTTTTTTGGGTTTTTGATAAAAAGCAATGCAGGTAAAATAAAATAAAGTAAAGCAAAACAAATAACAAAGTAAAGAATGTGTGTGCAAAGAACTCCCCTCGCAGAAGTCTTCTCTTCCTCCCCGGCAACGGCGCCAGAAAAGAGGCTGCTTCTCGGTGATGACGCTAGAAAAGAGCTGTGGCGTGTAGTTGACGTGGGAGCAGTAAGTCCTTGTGCGTGGTGATGACCAGCCCGTTGGGAACCCCAAGAGGAAGGTATGATGAGTGTAGCGGCAAGTTTTCCCTCAGTTAAGAAACCAAGGTTTATCGAACAGGAGAGGAGAGACAATGACGATTGAAGGTGTTTGTGGAACCTGCACACACACAAACAAATACTTTGTTCCCAACTTGCGATGAGGTTGTCAATCTCACCGGTTTGCTTGAAACAAAGGTTATGAGCGTATCGAGTGGAAAACAGTAGAGTATGCGAGTAAAGTAAACAGTACGAGTAAACTAAACAGGTGATTGCAATATGATGTAAATAGGACCGGGGTCCACAGTTCACTAGTGGTGTCTCTCCATAGATAAAATAACACATGCTGGGTAAACAAATTACAGTTGGGCAATTGATAGAATAAAGATAACGTGATATGTCAAGAAGATCACTATGAGATTTACTCTGGGCATTACAACAAAATACATAGACCGCCATCCAACTGCATCTATGACTAATAATCCACTCCCTGGGATATCAATCCGAACACCCTAGAAGTATTAAGTTGCGAACAACAGATAATTGCATTAAGCAAAGTGTTTAATGTAAACAAAGCATATGCCCTTGAGCATATGAATGTTGTTTTCTCCCTAGTAGCAACAGCACATCTACCACCTTAGAGGTTTCTGTCACTCCCCCAGGTGAAATAGAGACATGAACCCACTATCGAGCATAAATACCCCCTCTTGGAGTCACTAGCAACTACTCGGCCAAGATAGCCACTGACAACGGAGAGCATGCAAGATCATAAACAACATAGAGATAACAAAAGATATAATTCAGTACAGCAACTTAATCATAAACACCAATATTCATCAGATCCCAACAAACCAAACATGTAGAATTACATAACGGTGATCTCAATCATGTATGGCAGCTCATGAGATCTAAACATGAAACACATAGTGGAGAAGACAACCATCTAGCTACTGCTATGGACCCATAGTCCAAGGTAGACTACTCACTCATCGCTCCGGAGGCAAGCATGGCGATGAAGGAGACCTCCGGTGGCGATTCCCCTCTCCGGCAGGGTGCCGGGAAGAGCTTCTGGACCCTCCCGATCTTCGGGTCGACGGCGGCGGCGTATCGCGATGTGTTCTGGAAATCTGATCGGGCACTTAGGTTTTTCTCGTCGGGGGGTATTTATAGGCGAAGTGGCGTCGTCAGAAGAGGGGCCAGGTGGCCTCACAAGGCGGTGGCGCGGACCAGGGGCTGGCCGCGCCACCCCTGTGTGTGGGCCCCTGGTCCCTCACCTCCTACTCTCCTTCGGATCTCTGGAAGCTTTCGGGTAAAATAAGACTTCAGGAACTTGTTTCGTCCAATTCCGAGAATATTTCCTGTGTATCACTTCTGAAACACAAAAATAGCAGAAAACAGGAAACTGGCACTGTGGCACTTCGTTAATAGGTTAGTTCCGGAAAATGTATAAAAATGCCACTAAGTGTAACGAAACAATAGGCAAATGGTGTAAAAACAAGCATGGAACATCAAAAATTATAGATACGTTTGAGACGTATCATTGGGCCATGCACGGAGAAAGAGGGGTTAGGCTGGAAGAAAATGAAGAAGAGGAGGATGATGGCAGCTATCCTATGTCCCCTGAAGAATACGGTGATACTGCAATGGAAGACAATGAAGAAGAGGGAGGCGGCAATGAAGAAGAACAACGGGCATCGGATGAGCCTGCTGATGGTCTTGGTCGGGTCATTTCTGATGCAAAGCAACAATGCAATACAGAAAGGGAGATGCTGAAGTTGGAGGCCATGCAAAAGGATCACAAAAAGTTGTTATGCCCAAATTGCAAAGATGGCAGCACAAAGCTCGGTACCACACTTGAACTGCTAAAATAGAAGGCAGAGGCTGGTTTATCTGACAAGGGATTTGAGAAGTTACTGAAAATAATGAAGCCGAAGCTTCCAAAGGATAACGAGCTGCCCGAGACAACGTACGAAGCAAAGAAGACTATCTGCCCTCTAGGATTAGATGTGGAGAAGATACATGCATGCATTAATGACTGCATCCTATACCGCAGTGAGAAGTACGAGAATATGGATAAATTTCCGGTATGCACTGCATGTCGGTACAAGATCAGACAAGATGACCCTGGTGATGTTGAGGGCAATGACGAGCCCCCCAGGAAGAGGGTTCCTACTAAGGTTATGTGGTATGCTCCTATAATACCATGGTTGAAACGTCTGTTCAGAAAAAAAGAGCATGCCAGGTTGTTGCGATGGCACAAAGAAGAGCGTAAGAAAGACGGGAAACTGAGACACCCCGCCGATGGGTCGCAGTGGAGAAACATCCAGAGAAAGTACTCAAACTTTGCAGGTGATGCGAGGAACTTATGGTTTGGTATAAGTATAGACGGCATGAATCCTTTTGGGGAGCAGAGCTGCAGTCACAGCACCTGGCCCGTGACTCTATGTATCTACAACCTTCCTCCTTGGTTGTGCATGAAGCGGAAGTTCATTATGATGCCAGTGCTCATCCAAGGACCGAAGCAACCCGGCAACGACATTGATGTGTACCTAAGGCCATTAGTCGATGAACTTTTGCAGCTGTGGGCAGAACCAGGTGTAAAGGTGTGGGATGAGCACAAACAGGAGCCATTTGACCTACGAGCGTTGCTGTTCGTAGCCATCAATGATTGGCCTGCTCTTAGTAACATTTCAGGACAGTCAAACAAGGGATACAATGCATGCACGCATTGTTTAGATAAGACTAAAGGTACATATTTGGATAAATATAAGAACATTGTGTACCTGAAGTGTCGTAAATTTCTTCCGACCAATCATCAAGTAAGAAAGAAAGGCAAGCATTTTAACGGTGAGGCAGATCATCGGAAGAAGCCTAAGCTCCCTAAAGGTGCTGATGTATTTGGTATGGTGAAGGACCTAGAAGTAATCTTTGGAAAGGGTCCTGGCGGTCAATATGTTCCGAAAGATCCCATTACCGGACACATGGCCATGTGGAAGAAGAAATCTATATTTTTGGAGCTTGAGTATTGGAAAGACCTAGAGGTCCGTTCTTCAATTGACGTGATGCACGTGACGAAGAATGTTTGCGTGAACCTGCTAGGCTTCCTAGGCATGTATGGGAAGACAAAAGATACACCAGAAGCATGGGAGGACCAGCAATGTATCAAAGACCCATACAACAAGCATACTGATAAAGGCCGTCAATACTTAAGCAGCTACGCTCTTACCAAAGCAGAGAAGGAAATCTTTTTTGAATGCCTGAGCAGTATCAAGGTCCCGGCTGGGTTCTCATCAAATATAAAGGGAATAATAAATATGGCTGAGAAAAATTCCAGAACCTGAAGACTCATGATTGTCACGTGATTATGACACAGTTGCTTCCGGTTGCATTGAGGGGGCTTCTACCGGAAAATGTTCGAGTACCCATTGTGAAGCTATGTGCATTCCTCAATGCAATATCTCAGAAGGTGATCAATCGAGAAAGTCTGGAAAGGCTACAAAAGGATGTGGTCCAATGTCTTGTCAGTTTTGAGTTGGTGTTTCCCCCGTCCTTCTTCAATATTATGACGCATCTCTTAGTTCACCTAGTCGAAGAGATTTCCATTCTCGGTCCTGTATATCTGCACAATATGTTCCCCTTCGAGAGGTTCATGGGAGTCTTAAAGAAATATGTTCGTAACCGTGCTAGGCCAGAAGGAAGCATCTCCAAGGGCTATGGAACAGAGAAGGTCATTGGGTTCTGTGTTGAATTTCTTCGTGACCTTAAGCCGATTGGTGTTCCTGAATCACGGTATGAGGGGAGACTAAGTGGAAAAGGAACGCTAGGAAAGAAAGCAATGATATTTAGGGACGGGCATTCTTTGAATCAAGAACACTACACAGTTCTACAAAGTTCTACCTTCGTGGCTCCGTATATCAAGGAACACATGAATGTTGTACGCTCCAAGTTCTCGGGGAAGGATGACTACTGGATTAAAGAAAATCACATGGAGACTTTCGGCACTTGGTTGCAATTACATCTCATGAATGACACCACTATTAGAGATGAGCTCTACTTGTTGGCCGCGACACCATCTGCGACTGTATTGACTTTCCAAGGGTACGAGATAAATGGGAATACATTTTAGACGATCGCCCAAGATAAAAAGAGCACCAACCAAAACAGTGGTGTCCGCTTTGATGCAACATGTGAGAATGGGAAAAAGGACACATACTATGGTTACATAGAGGAGATATGGGAACTTGACTATGGACCTACTTTTAAGGTTCCTTTGTTTCGGTGCAGTTGGGTCAACATGAATGGAGAAGGGGTAAAGGTAGACCAGCTGTATGGAATGACAACAGTGGATCTCAAGAATCTTGGTTACAGAGACGAACCATTCGTCCTAGCCAATGATGTGGCTCAGGTTTTCTATGTGAAGGACATGTCCTCCAGATCGAAAAAAGCAAAAATAAGGAAACGAATACATCAGACGATGAGCCTAGGCGTCACATAGTTCTTTCAGGGAAAAGAAACATCGCGGGAGTCAAGGACAAGACAGACATGTCAGCAGATTATGATAAGTTTGAAGAAATTCCGCCCTTCACCGTGAAAACTGACCCTTGCATCCCGTTAAATAATGAAGATACTCCATGGTTACGGCCTAAGAAGCGATCATAGGCAAGGGATCGACATACGCGACAAAGGATTCATACCCTAAACCCTAAACCCTATGTAAATCTATGTAATGTATGAAAACTATGACACGTCATTTTGTGAAGGATTTTTTATAATGTTTGCAATTTTCCAAGTTCAATATTTTTCCTTGCAGCTATGACAAATAATATGACACCACGTGAAGGTTTCACATTGTTTAGATCATTTTTGAATTTCTTATGCCCGTTTCAAACTATATTCAAAACGGCGGGCATGAAGCTTCTTAGCCCGGGGCTGAGCCTCGCTAAACTTGAAGTGGATCTCTGATGAAATAGCATGTTGTGAACCTATAAATGATTTTAAAAAAAAATCACAAGCATTATATCTTGTACTTGTAGTTCAAATCTGGGCACCCTCCTACCGATTCGGCAGGAATTTGTCTTTTTCATGAGGGATGGACGGAAAGGTTCCTGATACATTGGTTGGAAATTTGTCCATCTAAGGTGGTCTAGTATTTTTGAAAAATGGGTTGGTACCAATGCCAAACTTTAATTTGGTGGTTCCTTCACAGAACACCCCAATTTCGGCACCTCAAAAATGGAAATTGGCTATTTCGTGCATCGAAAAGGAAAACTTCCTCCTGCAACATCGTAAGCCATCCCAAGATGCACATGTGTGCACAATATGGACACATTATCACAAACTATGCCCTAATTCTAGCCATAACATTGGTGATTTGACCTAAATGCCATGAAACCTCGAACATGATAGGTCATTTTGTGAAGGATTTTTTATGATGTTTGCAATTTTCCAAGATCAATATTTTTCCTTGCAGCTATGACACATAATATTACACCACGTGAAGGTTTCACATTGTTTGGATCATTTTTGAATTTCTTATGCCCGTTTCAAACTATATTCAAAACGGTGGTTATGAAGCTTCTTAGCCCGAGGCAGAGCCTCGCTAAACTTGAAGTGGATCTCTGATGAAATAGCATGTTGTGAACCTATAAATGATTTTAAAAAAATTCACAAGCATTATATCCTGTACTTGTAGTTCAAATCTGGGCACCCTCCTACCGATTCGGCAGGAATTTGTCTTTTTCATGAGGGATGGACAGAAAGGTTCCTGAAACACCAGTTGGGAATTTGTCCATCTAAGGTGGTCTAGTATTTTTGAAAAATGGGTTGGTACCAATGCCAAACTTTAATTTGGTGGTTCCTTCACAGAACACCCCAATTTCGGTACCTCAAAAATTGAAATTGGCTATTTCGTGCGTCGAAAAGGAAAACTTCCTCCTGCAACATCGTAAGCCATCCCAAGATGCACATGTGTGCACAATATGGGCACATTATCACAAACTATGCCCTGATTCTAGCCATAACATTGGTGGTTTGACCTAAATGCCATGAAACCTCGAACATGATAGGTCATTTTGTGAAGGATTTTTTATGATGTTTGCAATTTTCCAAGTTCAATATTTTTTCTTGCAACTATGACACATAATATGACACCACGCGAAGGTTTCACATTGTTTGGATCATTTTGAATTTCTTATGCCCGTTTCAAATGCGTTAGTGCATTTTTAATTGAAAATGGTAAAATTGTTAATAGTTTGTATAGTTAGAATAAATAATTTTGAAAACAGAAAATGGTTTTGGATTAGTTATTTAAATTGAAGCACTTTTCCTGCTGAAAGTTTTTTCAAATTCCAAATTATGCAATAGATATATGTTAATGCATTTTTAATTAAAAATAGTAAATTTGTTTAGTTAGAATAAATAATTTTGAAAACAAAAAAAGTTTTGGATTAGTTATTTAAATTGAAGCACTTTTCCTGTTGAAAGTTTTTTCAAATTTCAAATAAAAGAAAGTTTTTTCCTGTTAAAATGAAAACAGAAAGTTAAAATGGAAAACAAAAAGTCTTTTCCTGATAAAACCTTAAAAACGGGTCATTGGTCCCGGTTAATGCCATCAACCGGGACCACTGATCCTGGGCACGTGGCGGCTCAGCAGCGCCCCCCCCCCCCACCCAGGTCATTGGTCCCGGTTCATGGCATCAACCGGGACCGTTGATCCTGGGCACGTGGCGGCTCAGCAGCGCCCCCCACCCAGGTCATTGGTCCCGGTTCATGGCATCAACCGGGACCGTTGATCCATTGGTCCTGGTTGATGCGATGAACCGGGACCAATGACCCCGAGATATATAACTGCGAGCCTTCTTCCTCCCCCAACTTCCCCTAAATCGCCGAAACCGCTAAGGACATTTGCGCGCCGAATGAAATCACGCCGGCAGGCTGCCCGTCCCCGCCCCAGAGAAGCTCCCGCCGTCCTCGGTGAGCGCTCTTCTCCTGCCGCCGTGACCTCTCCCTTCCTCTCCCTCTTCCCCCGCTGCCGCTCACCCTTCTCTCTGCAGGCCGTCTGACGCCCTGGAGAAGCTCGCCGGCCACCGCCCCGAAGAAGCTCGCCGGCCAATGCCCTTCCTCGATGCCCCCTGCAGAGCCTGCCCTTGACGCCCCCTGCAGAGCCTGCCCCGGAGAAGCTCGCCGGCCGACGCCCTTTCGGTGAACTTGCTGGGTGCTAGAAATTTCGGATTAAAAACGAATTTGCATAACTACTTTAAACTTTTAGCACCGGTGAACTTGGGTGCTAGAAATTTTGGGATTAAAAACGAATTTGCCGCCTATTAGATATCATATATGTATAAATAGAAATATATGCATTTTATATATGTATTTTAGAAATAGAAACTTCAAGCATGTGTAAATAGAAATATATGTATTTTATATATGTATTTTAGAAATAGAAACTTCGAGCATGTGTAAATAGAAATATATGTATTTTATATATGTATTTTATAAATAGAAACTTCGAGCACCGGTGAACTTCGAGCATGTGTAAATAGAAATATATGTATTTTATATCATATATGTATTTCATACATGGTGCGATATTAGATCAATGTCTATAATTAAATTCCTATCGCAAGTTAGAAGTTAAATTCTATTTGGATTTAGTTTATTTAAGGTTGAAAATAAGAAAAATTTCATCCACATTAGCTTGTCGTGGAATTTAAAACTTTTATGTTGAAGTCTAAATAATAATGGAAATGAATAGTGTGGAAAATTATGTCATATGTATTTATATTTTCTATTGTGATTTATAAATCATGGTGAATTATAATAAAGATTTGTCAGATTAATGAGTGTGCCGATGTATTGTAGTTACATGTATACCCGTTTTTACCGCCTATTAATAATAAGATTCAAGAGATCAGTACATCAATTGGGACTATAAATGTGGATTAGCATGGTGTCTAAAAAACCATATCTCACTCAAAATCCATCGCTAATGCCTTGACAAATGCAACTAGTGGAACAATTCAACATTATTGACTTACCGGTGTAAAGTTTGATGCCTGCAAGGTGTTGGTGTTGAGAATAGGGTTAATTACTATTAGCGGTTGTTTTTCCTATTAATAAAATGGTTTTACTTTTATAGTAGAAAAATCTTGATTATTTGCATTATAATAACTTGCAATTCTTAATTTGCAGATACTATGGATCCAGCACATGGCACAACTCAAGATGACGAAAACTTCCTCCAAGGAATGATCCGCGAAAATGAAGATATCGATATCACCAGGACATTTCTGAACGATTCCGGTGAGGGAGATGAATCTCTCAACCGAGGAGACGGCTCCAGTGAGGTAGAAGCCAAAGCCTGGGACAGGGGAGAAGCTGGTGAGGGAGAAGCCGGTGAGGGAGAAGCCGATAAGGGAGAAGCCGACAAGGGAGAAGGCGACGGCTCTGGCTGAACCTTAAATCTCGGAAACTCCGGCGAGGTGTATATATGTATTTTTGTAATGCTGTTGTCTATATATATACATGCATATATTAATACTCTTTCTTCTTTTAGCCCTCCGGATCGAGCACTTCTTCCGTAAGAACGAAACGAGGCCCAACAAAAAAGTTGGATACCACTGTGAGGTATAGGATCGAAGTGGTCGGTGTAGACGGCGAACCGCAAGCTCCCGACGATGTCACAAAAGAAATTTGTCAAGCAATGCGGAGTTCTTGTGAGGGACTACATCCCGATCACCGTTCAAGAATGGAATCGGCCAAGCAGCGGTGGAGTCCCATATGTCGGCGACGTTGCCAAAGATAAGCTTTTTGACAGGCTCATGATTAATTTCCTCCTGCCGAGGCCAGATGTGAATCCAAATGAGGAGGACAGAGCAAATGAGGAGCTACTGCAAAGAGTCAAGAAGTTTGCTCTCATCAAGATGGCCGAGGCATTCAAGAACTGGAAGAAGAAACTGTACCTTAACTTTGTCAAGTTAGACAAGACTCCGGATTTCAATCAAGCCGGCTATGCTAAGTTAAGACACCAGTGGGCTGATTTTGTGAAGTACAAGACATCGGAGAAAGCTTTGGAAAGGTCTAGAGTAAATAAGGAGAACGCTGCTAAGAAAGTGTACCACCATAATATGGGGTCTGCTGGCTACGCCGGTTGCATGCATAAGTGGGATGCACTTGAGGTCAAGTATATTGCTGCCGGGATCAGACCAGAGCCCACAACATGGACACCACGGGCGAAAAACTGGTTTTACGGCCATGGGGGCACGTTGGACGAAGAAGGGAGGCAATATATACCCAGAAACACAAAGATCATCCCCTATGATACGTCTCCAACGTATCCATAATTTTTGATGCTTCATGCTTGTTTTTACACCATTTTCTTAGTGTTTCGTTACACTTCGTGGCACTTTTATGCATTTTCCGGAACTAACCTATTAACAAGTCGCCACAGTGCCAGTTCCCTGTTTTCTGCTATTTTTTTGTTTTAGAAAAGTTACACAGGAAATATTCTCAGAATTGGACGAAACCAAAGCCAGTCGCCCAGAATTTCACCGAAGCTTCCAGAGAACCGAAGAGGAGACGGAGTAGGGCCATGAGGGCCCCACACAATAGGGCGGCGCGGCCAAGTGCTGAGTCGCGCCCCCTATGTGTGAGGTTACCTTGGTCCACTCCTGACGATGCCCCTTCGCCTATAAACACCCCCGATGGGAAAAACCTAAAAACCCCGATCACCTTTCCAGAACACATCGTGATCCGCCGCCGCCATCGACCCGAAGATTGGGAGGGTCCAAAAGCTCTTCTCGGCACCCTGCCAGAGAGGGGAATCGCCACCAGAGGTCTTCTTCATTGCCATGCTTGCCTCCGGAGCGATGAGTGAGTAGTCTACCTTGGACTATGGGTCCATAGCAGTAGCTAGATGGTTGTCTTCTCCACCATGTGCTTCATGTTTAGATCTCATGAGCTGCCTTACATGATTGAGATCACTGTTATCTAATTCCACATGTTTGGTTTGTTGGGATCCGATGAATATTGGTGTTATGCTTGAGTTGATGTACTGAAATTTATCTTACATTATCTCTATGTTGTTTATGATCTTGCATGCTCTCCGTTGTTAGTAGCTATCTTGGCCGAGTAGTTGCTAGTGACTCCAAGAGGGGGTATTTATGCTCGATAGTGGGTTCATGCATCTATTTAATCTGGGGGAGTGACAGAAACCTCTAAGGTTGTAGATGTGCTGTTGCTACTAGGGGGAAAAGAACATTCATATGCTCGAGGGCATATGCTTTGTTTACATTACACACTTTGCTTAATGCAATTATCTGTTGTTCGCAACTTAATACTTGTGGAGTTCTCGGATTGATTCGCCACAAGTGGATTATTAGTCATAGATGCAGTTGGATGGCGGTCTATGTATCTTGTTGTAATGCCAGAGTAAATCTCATAGTGATCCTCCAACAAATGCACGTTGTCTTTATTCTATCAATTGCCCAACTGTAATTTGTTTACCCAGCATGTATTATTTTATCTTATGGAGAGACACCACTAGTGAACTATGGACCCCGGTCCTATTTCCTTTATATTGCTATCACATGTTTACTTTACTCGCACTGTTTACTTTACTCACATACTATTATCACTTTCCACTCGATACGCTCATACCCTTTGTTTCAAGCAAACCAGTGAGATTGACAACCTCATCGTAAGTTGGGAACAAAGTATTTGGTTGTGTTGTGTGCAGGTTCCACGTTGCTACTGGTTGAAGACGCGCTAACAAGTTATTGTTAACGGCGCCCTTGTTAGAGCATCACGCAGCTAGTGGGCATCACCTTCAGTCGTTTGTCTCTCTCCTACTGGATTGATAACCTTGGTTTCATAACTGAGGGAAAACTTGCTGCTATATTTATCAAAACCTTCTCTTGGGGTTTTCCAACTGGCCAGTCATTTTTACTTCATCAACTCGGCCCCATCAAGTTTTCTGGCGCCGTTGCCGTGGAGGAAGAAGACTTCTGCGAGGGGAGTTTTCGCATGCACATCCTTTACTTTGTTTTAAGTTTTGCTTTACTTTATTTTTACTTGCATCGTTTTATCAAAAACCCAAAAAAATTAGAATCCTTTGTAGTTGTTTTTACTTGTCTGCTTTTAGTTTGCTAGAATGGCTACTCCTGAAAACACCAAGTTGTGTGACTTTACTAGCACGAACAATAGTGATTTTTTCTGCACTCCTATTGCGCCACCTGCTCCTGCTGCAAATTTTTATGAGATTAAGCCTGCTTTGTTGAACCTTGTTATGAAAGAGCAATTTTCTGGTGCTAGTACTGAAGATGCTGCAGCTCATCTCAACAATTTTGTTGAGCTATGTGAGATGCAGAAATATAAGGATGTTGAGAGTGATATTATTAAGCTTAAGTTGTTTCCTTTTTCTTTGAGAGGAAAAGCTAAGGATTGGTTGCTGTCTTTGACTAAGAATAGTATTGATTCATGGGCTAAGTGTAAGGATGCTTTTATTGGTAGATACTATCCTCCTGCTAAGATTATAGCTTTACGTAGCAATATTATGAAGTTTAGTCAGTTTGATAATGAACATGTTTCTCAAGCTTGGGAAAGAATGAAATCTATGATAAAGAATTGTCCCACTCATGGACTGACTACTTGGATGATTGTCCAAACTTTTTATGTAGGACTGAATTTTTCTTCGAGGAACCTGCTTGATTCAGCTGCTGGAGGTACTTTTATGTCCCTTACCTTGGGCGTCGTAACGAAGCTTCTCGACAATATGATGGTAAATTATTCTGAATGGCACACCGAGAGGGCTCCACAAGGTAAGAAGGTAAATTCTGTTGAGGAAACCTCTTCCTTGAGTGATAAGATTGATGCTATTATGCTTATGCTTTCAAATGATAGGACTCATGTAGATCCTAATAATGTTCCTTTAGCCTCTTTGGTTGCCCAAGAAGAGCATGTTGATGTAAACTTCGTTAGAAATAATAATTTCAACAACAATGCTTATGTAACATCCCATGTTTGTAATAAAGGACTTTGCATCATGAGCATCATCTAAAATGCACTAAGAAATTTTTGCAATTGAATTTGAAATGGAAACCCTACAAGTGACCAAATTTAAACTCTAATCAAACAATTGCAAAATGAGTTCAAGTGGGTAAAAATGTCAATTAAAAACAATTTGGGGTTTTGCTAAATAGTAAAAAAACCCTAAAGTTTTCGAGGAGTTCTTAGACAAATAGTAAAGCATAAAATTATAAGTAACTAGTGCTGTCTTAAAGTTCTCTGGGAAACTCCCCAAAACCAGGGGGCTATTTGCAAATGAGCTTTGTCTTCTTCGTTGAGTTAAACGGAGCTGCTGCGTGGAGGCTCCCAGGAGGCCACCATTGACACCTCCTGCTTGCCGCTCTGGACGACGAGGAGGACCCGTGGAGCTGCCCTGGACGCCTCCCCCTCCTCCTTATCTCTTCCCTGGCCGCCCTCCTTCTTCCCCACTCGGTCTCTCTCTCCCTCATGTTGTGCTCTGCTCGCTCCCAGTACAGAAGCTTGAACCGCCATGGCTGCCGCTTAGGGTCGCCATTCGGTGCCGCCCCTTGCTCCTCCGAGAAGCTGAGAAGGTCCCCGACGCCGCCCTCCTCCTCCTCGCTCGAAGAATCGAGCCGGAGTGCCCGAAATCACCGCCGATTCGCCGGATTTTGCTCGCAGTAATCTGAGCTCCACCGCCCAAATTGCTCGCCGCCGGCCATCCTCCGGCCCAGCTGACCTCCCCTGCGAGTTCCCGGTGAGAATCTGGTCCGACCGCCCTCTTTTCCCCCTCCTTTTTCGCGCCGGAGCGCCGCCCCTCTCCGGTCTCTGGCAAGTGCGGCCATGGCCATGGCCGTTCTTGGCCAAGCTGCCCAACGTGGCCTGGCACATGGGCCTCGGGCCCAGCAGACAGTGGCCTGGGTCATTTGACCCTGTGTACAAAAAGCTACTGCAAGTTTTTTTCGTTTCCAGAAATTTTAGAAAAATGCCAAATCTTGTAAAATTCATAGGAAATTATCTGCTTGTCAGAAAATTGCGTATGACCTACCAAAATGCTCAGAAAAACGTACTCTACTTGTTTATGTCAATATTCATGCATTATAAACAACTTTGAACCCTGTTTATAATAGAGGAACGAATTGAACCTTTCCTACTATTTGGGATTTATGGAAATGCTATACTTAGTGTTTTCCAATTCTTTTTAGATTGATGATCCATGTATAGGGTTTAACTTCAATATCATGAACATGTCATAACATCATGCTTGATTGTGCATCGGTGCATCATTTGAATGTGTTGTTTCCTTTCCGGTGTTTCTTCTTCTCGGTAGAATCCGAGACCGCGACCGAGCTCAACGCCGAAACTATTCAGATCAACTACATCGAAGCACATGGCAAGCGTAAACCCTTTGATGCATTTCTAATCCTATGATTTACAAATGTTTCGAGCCTCCACCATATCTGCATGCGTTCAACTGTCGTTTACCGAAACTTAGAGTAAACATATTCTGATGCATGCCCTGCTATTGTCAACTATATATCCATGATCCATATGCTCCTAGCATGACTAGGTTCTGCTTTTGCATCACCGGAAATTTACTATTCTATGCTTAGCCATGCTTAGCTTTTACTGTTGCAATTCCAGTACTTGGGCTTGAAGCTTTATATGAATCTAGCATGATAGCTTGTCTTGGTGATTATGGTAAATTGGTGAAACTTGACAATAGGCCGGGATGAGCCGCCACGCGGGTTGTGGTTGTTTGACTCATTCTCGCTGCCCTAGGACCCGAGTTCTTGTCTCTTGATCCAAGATGAGCGTACAACCGCACGTGGAGGTATGGGACTCCCGTCGACTGACTAACTTGCTTAGACTTATCCATGAGCTACCTAGTTCGGGCTTTCCATTTGGCATATGCATCGAAAATGTTTTGAAACGAGATGGTGGAAGAGGTGCATACATAAAGGATGTGGCCAGGGTGAAGGGTGCTTGGTGGCATTGAACTGGATCCCCTGCACACAACGAACGGTTCCGCGTCCGAGAACGGCCGATCTCGCGATGGCGGACTAAAACCTTTTGGTGTGGCTCATGGAATAGGTCGACGTAAGGTAAAGGTTGTAGGCGGCCATCACCCCGCTAAGACTCCTTGCAAGGGTCCAGGGGACGGTCGTCACGTGTGGGTAAAGTTATGCACCCCTGCAGGGTTAAATCTTTTCGAAAAGCCGTGTCCACGGTTATGGACGACTTGGAGACAGATACTAGATCATAGACAACATGAACTTAATCGTAAAAGTGCCAACTTAAGAGTGAGACTCTGGATCACTTCCTCAGGGTCGAGGGGGTGATCGGAATGAGTGGGTTTTGAAGGTAATGATTGGTGGATGCTCCCTGATTTAAAGAGTTTGCGAGATGCTCTATTATCCCCTTTACAAATTCTGAGTAGTCCTCGCCTTGTGTCATTTTCACAAAGAAAACTTGCTTTCTGCAAAGAGCTACACAAAAAGACCTTGATGCCATCATATAGTGTAAAAGGTCAGCTTGCTGAGTACACCCTCATACTCACCCTTGTTTAATGTTGTTTTTCCACAGAAGAGACCGCCGCAGGCAACGAAGGTGGTTTCTATGCCGATATCGACTTCGACGACTAGTTTGGGGTTCCCAGGCAGCAGCCTGAGATCTACGGGTTGGGACGTCGCTTATGTTCAGGGCCTCTTAGGCCATTTGCTATCTTGTTATGTAGCATAACATATTTGCTTTCCGTTGCATGATGTAATGTTGGGTCAGTGACCTATGCTTGTAATAAGTTGGATCTTTACTCTGTTAAGAGTTTGAACTACTACTTTGAGTCGTAGAGTCACTGTTGTGTTACCAGTTGTGGTTACCCATCTCGTGCATGATGCGTGTATGGATATAAAGTGCACGAGAGGGGTTTAAGGCTCTCGAGCTCTCTGTTATGCAGTCTTGGTTATGATTAGTTTCACGGCGCTTCGAGATGTGTAGAGCTGACGTTTCATTCCGGCCTGCCTGCCGATGGTGTTCCGGCCTGGGACTGGTAACCCCAGAATCACTCGTTGCTAGCGTGACTAATACACATAACATCTCTGCATAGCTTAGAACCCGGGGTCCGACAGTTTTGGTATCAGAGCAGGACTGTCTGTAGGAAACCCTTACCATCGGTCGAAGTTGAGTCTAGTGTTTCTGAAAACTATTTGAAAGACAAAATGAATTGAGAAAATTCTAACTAGGATTCTTTTTACTCCTTATCTAGGTCACCCTAATTCTGAGTCACCTTACCTTGATTTGATTGAAAAGGTTTACCTTCTCATCTGTTATTTCAAACCTTTAGGATCTCGGGGTTTGGGTTCTCCTTTAGTACTCCGTGTCAGGTTGCATCAACTACTTTGAAGCATTGTCTATCGATAATGCTTCAAATGTTCAGAATTCAATCAATCTTGTTTCTGGTTATCCTTTGTTAAGTGATGTATTGGAAATGATTTGGTGGTGTTGTATCATCCTGGCATTCCATAGTTATGGTTTGTGAATCGGCTGGTTAGTGTATGCGTCTTGTATGCCTTCCTACTACCATGCTTGATTGGATGATATTACTTGTACCACATGTCTTGTTTTCCCTTACTTTACGTCAATCTCTTCAAGTCCTTGTTTCCTATCACTGAAATCCTTTGTTATCCTCCAGGATGTCAGGTGGTACTCGTGGTGGTGGTGGTCGTCGTGGCGGTGGGAATGATCAGGAGGGTGACAATGTCAATCTTCCGCCTCCACCGTCCATGGTCCAGCTTATGGCCATGTATGAAGCCAACCACGCTGACAACATTAGGCTCCTGGAAAGGATTGAACAAAATACCGCTCGCCGTCAAGATGACCGAGTCGGCATGAGAGACTTCATCCGCCTCACTCCTCCAGTTTTCAGCTATTCCACTGAGCCACTTGATGCTGATTATTGGCTCCGCACTATTGAGCGCAAACTTCAGGCTGCTCATGTCACCCAAGCGGATTGGGTGACCTTTGTCGCATATCACCTTGAAGGTGCTGCTGGTTCCTGGTGGGAGAATTTCCTTGCTATGCAGACTGCCGAGCACGTTGTGACTTGGCAGGAGTTCAAAACTGCCTTCCGAGGGTATCACATTCCGGAGGGTTTAATGGAGCTTAAAAGGGAGGAATTCCTAAAGCTAAAGCAGGGCTATGGTTCAGTTTGCGATTACCAGGGCAATTTCAACCGCCTTGCCTGCTATGCTCCTAAAGAGGTATCTACTGATGCCAAGAAGCAGGCCTTGTTCCGCAAGGGACTGGACCCTGAGCTTCGTCGTGATCTTTATCTTCTGGATTTCAACACTTTCCAAGACCTTGTGAATAAAGCTATGAAGGCTGAAAGGGGAAAGGTTGAGTATGAAGAAACTCGCAAGCGCCCTCGAGAAGATGCCCAGTCATCCGGCTCAGGCTCAAAGCGTCGCCGTGTCTGGATTCCTTATGGTGCTGTTCCACGTGCTCCCTTCCAGCCAAGGCCAAATGCGCCTCATGCACCTCAGCCGCCCGTAGCACCAAAGTATCCAAGTGATCAGCAAAATCCAGGAGGCCCTCGTCCTGGTCTGACTTGCTTTACTTGTCATCAACCTGGGCATTTCTCAAGGGAGTGTCCCATGAAGACAGGTTACCCGGCCCCTACTGCTCCAGGACGTGCTGTTGGACGTGGAGTTTCTCTTCCTAATAAGGGTGCTAAGCCTTCAGTCGGGCGTGGTCGTTTGACCCATGTTACCATGGAGGAAGCAGAAGAAGATCCTGGTGTCATACTGGGTACGCTTTATGTCAACTCAATATTAGCTTCCGTTCTATTTGACTCTGGAGCATCCCATTCATTCATATCACAAGAATTTGCACAAGTGCATGGTATACCCTTTGAAGCCATGCCATCCCCCTTGGAGATTAAAACCCCAGGGTCTCATTGGCAAACTAGATGGATCACGCATGTTGTTGTCATTGATATTGGGTATAATATGTTCCCCACTTCTCTTATCGCCTTGAAGTCAACTAACATTGATGTCATCTTGGGCATGGATTGGCTGACAAAAGCTCAAGCCATCATTGATTGTGCGGCCAGATCTATTGAAATGACCTCTCCTGCTGGCAGAAATTTCATATGGTGGTCTCCATCATCAATACCTCCCTCTGCGGTGCTTATGTCAGAAGCAAATTTATATGCCATTGATGTCCATCCACCTCTTGAAATACATGATGTACCGGTGGTATGTGACTTTCCAGATGTCTTCCCAGAAGAATTGCCTGGCATGCCACCTGATCGAGATGTGGAGTTTGTCATAGAATTGGTTCCTGGAACCGCTCCTATTTCTAAAAGACATTATCGTATGCCTCCTGAAGAGTTGGTTGAACTAAAGAAGCAAATTGAGGAGTTGGAAAACAAAGGCTTCATTCAACATAGCACTTCCTCTTGGGGTTGTCCCAGACTCTTTGTCAAGAAGAGGGATACCAATGTTCCACGATTAGTCGTTGACTATCGTCCCTTGAATGCAGCAACAATCAAGAACAAATATCCTCTCCCTAGAATCAATGATCTCTTCGATCAATTGAGCGGTGCAACCGTCTTCTCCAAAATGGATTTAAGATCGGGTTATCACCAAATTAAAATCCGAGCCGAGGACATTCCAAAGACGGCGTTTACAACTCGTTATGGTCTTTACGAGTACACTGTCATGTCTTTTGGACTCACAAATGCTCCAGCCACATTTATGAGGCTCATGAACTCTGTGTTCATGGAGTATGTCGACAAGTTTGTCGTGGTCTACATTGATGATATTCTAATCTACTCCAAGACCGAAGAAGAACATGCCGAACATCTACGTCTAGCTTTGACAAAACTTCGTGAACATCGGCTTTACGCCAAGTTCTCTAAATGTGAGTTCTGGTTGAACGAGCTCATTTTTCTTGGCCATGTGCTCTCTGCTAATGGCGTTGCGGTCATCCCTGATAAAGTTCAATCTATTCTGGATTGGGTGACCCCTTCCTCAGTCAAGGATGTGCGGAGTTTTCTCGGGTTGGCAGGTTATTACCGCCATTTCATTGAGAATTTCTCCAAGATTGCCAAACCTATGACTGAACTTCTGAAGAAAAATAAGAAGTTTGAGTGGTCAGAGAAAGCCGAAGAAGCTTTCCAGTTACTAAAAACTAAGCTGACTACTACTCCTGTGCTTGCCCTTCCGGACACGAGCAAGGAATTCGTTATCTATTGTGATGCCTCACTCCAAGGACTTGGTTGTGTGCTGATGCAAGATGGTCATGTGGTTGCTTATGCCTCTCGGCAATTAAAACCGCATGAACTCAATTATCCAACCCATGACTTGGAGCTTGCAGCGGTTCTACATGCCTTGAAGCAATGGCGGCATTACCTGCTTGGTAATCGCTGTGAGCTATATTCCGATCATCAAAGTCTAAAGTATCTCTTTACCCAACCAGATCTGAATCTCAGACAGAGACGATGGTTGGAACTCATCAAAGATTATGATGTGGGTCTTAACTATCAACCCGGCAAAGCCAATGTCGTGGCTGACGCGCTAAGTCGGAAGTCCTACTGCAATAATCTTATGCTTATGCAAGCCCAACCTCCTCTTCATGAAGAGTTTGCACAGCTTAATCTTGAAGTTGTTCCTTCTGGCTTCCTGTCTAATTTGGAAATCAAACCTTCCCTTGAAGACCAAATCAAAGGTGCTCAAAAGCAAGATTCTGACATTGTCATGATCAAAAAGAACATTGCTAGCGGGGATGCTAAGTGTTTCTCTCTTGATCATCAGGATACCGTTTATTTCGGTAAACGTCTAGTTGTACCAAACCATCGAGACTTAAAAGAGCAAATCCTTAAGGAAGCTCATGAATCACCCCTTTCCATCCATCCTGGAAGTACCAAGATGTATCAGGATCTTCGCCAAAGGTTCTGGTGGACTGGGATGAAGCGAGAAATCGCTCAGTATGTTGCTGAATGCGACATTTGTCGTCGTGTAAAAGCTGAACATCAAAGACCTGCTAGAGTTCTTCAACCTTTATCTATTCCTGAGTGGAAATGGGATGAGATTGGCATGGATTTCATCACTGGATTTCCAAAAACTCAAAAGGGCAACAATGCAATATGGGTAGTTGTTGATCGTCTATCCAAGGTTGCTCATTTCATAGCTATCCGTGAAGATATCACTGCTACTCAACTGGAAGAATTATATATTTCTCGGATAGTCACCCTTCACGGTGTTCCAAAGAAGATTATCTCTGACCGCGGAAGCCTCTTCACCTCCAGGTTCTGGAAAAGCTTTCAAGAAGCTATGGGAACTCATATTTCCTTTAGCACTGCCTATCATCCTCAAACCGGAGGTCAAACTGAAAGAGTGAATCAAATTCTTGAAGACATGCTCCGAGCTTGTGCTATCTCTTTCGGGAAGAATTGGGAGAAGTGTCTTCCCTTCGCTGAGTTCTCCTATAACAACAGCTTTCAATCCAGCTTAGGCATGGCACCTTTTGAAGCTCTATATGGAAGAAAATGTCGAACACCGCTAAATTGGTCTGAAACCAGAGAAAGACAATTCTTTGGCCCGGACATGATCAAAGAAGCAGAAGATCAAGTTCGCATAATCCGAGAGCGTTTGAAAACCGCTCAGTCTCGTCAAAAGAGCTATTATGATCGTCATCATCAAGATGTGAGCTACGAAATTGGCGAGAAAGCCTATCTTCGAGTCACACCTCTAAAAGGCGTTCATCGCTTTGGTATTAAAGGCAAATTGGCTCCTCGTTATGTTGGTCCTTTTCCTATTCTCGCTAAGCGTGGAGAGCTTGCCTATCAGTTGGAACTTCCTTCAACATTTCCGGATGTTCATGATGTGTTTCATGTCTCTCAACTCAAGCGTTGCTTCAAAGATCCAATCCGTGGAGTTGATCATACCACTCTTGATCTTCAGGAAGATCTCACCTATCGAGAGTATCCTGTTCTTATCCTTGATGAAGCTGAAAGAAAAACTCGAGGCCGAACCATCAAGTTCCTCAAAGTTCAATGGTCTCATCATTCTGAACAAGAAGCAACTTGGGAACGAGAGGATCGCCTTCGATCCGAGTACCCTTCCTTTTTCTCTAGTTCTTAGGAATCTCGGGACGAGATTCTTGTAAGGGGGGTAGACTTGTAACATGCCATGTTTGTAATAAAGGACTTTGCATCATGAGCATCATCTAAAATGCACTAAGAAATTTTCGCAATTGAATTTGAAATGGAAACCCTACAAGTGACCAAATTTAAACTCTAATCAAACAATTGCAAAATGAGTTCAAGTGGGTAAAAATGTCAATTAAAAACAATTTGGGGTTTTGCTAAATAGTAAAAAAAAACCTAAAGTTTTCGAGGAGTTCTTAGACAAATAGTAAAGCATAAAATTATAAGTAACTAGTGCTGTCTTAAAGTTCTCTGGGAAACTCCCCAAAACCAGGGGCTATTTGCAAATGAGCTTTGTCTTCTTCGTTGAGTTAAATGGAGCTGCTGCGTGGAGGCTCCCAGGAGGCCATCGTCGACACCTCCTGCTTGCCGCTCTGGACGACGAGGAGGACCCGTGGAGCTGCCCTGGACGCCTCCCCCTCCTCCTTATCTCTTCCCTGGCCGCCCTCCTTCTTCCCCACTCGGTCTCTCTCTCCCTCACGTCGTGCTCTGCTCGCTCCCAGTACAAAAGCTTGAACCGCCATGGCTGCCGCTTAGGGTCACCATTCGGTGCCGCCCCTTGCTCCTCTGAGAAGCTGAGAAGGTCCCCGACGCCGCCCTCCTCCTCCTCGCCCGAAGAATCGAGCCGGAGTGCCCGAAATCACCGCCGATTTGCCGGATTTTGCTAGCAGTAATCCGAGCTCCACTGCCCAAATTGCTCGCCGCCGGCCATCCTCCGGCCCAGCTGACCTCCCCTACGAGTTCCCGGTGAGAACCTGGTCCGGCCGCCCTCTTTTCCCCCTCCTTTTTCACGCCGGAGCGCCGCCCCTCTCCGGTCTCTGGCAAGTGCGGCCATGGCCATGGCCGTTCTTGGCCAAGCTGCCCAACGTGGCCTGGCACATGGGCCTCGGGCCCAGCAGACAGTGGCCTGGGTCATTTGACCCTGTGTACAAAAAGCTACTGCAAGTTTTTTTCGTTTCCAAAAATTTCAGAAAAATGCCAAATCTTGTAAAATTCATAGGAAATTATCTGCTTGTCAGAAAATTGCGTATGACCTACCAAAATGCTCAGAAAACCGTACTCTACTTGTTTATGTCAATATTCATGCATTATAAACAACTTTGAACCCTGTTTATAATAGAGTAATGAATTGAACCTTTCCTACTATTTGGGATTTATGGAAATGCTATACTTAGTGTTTTCCAATTCTTTTTAGATTGATGATCCATGTATAGGGTTTAACTTCAATATCATGAACATGTCATAACATCATGCTTGATTGTGCATCGGTGCATCATTTGAATGTGTTGTTTCCTTTCCGGTGTTTCTTCTTCTCGGTAGAATCCGAGACCGCGACCGAGCTCAACGCCGAAACTATTCAGATCAACTACATCGAAGCACAAGGCAAGCGTAAACCCTTTGATGCATTTCTAATCCTATGATTTACAAATGTTTCGAGCCTCCACCATATCTGCATGCGTTCAACTGTCGTTTACCGAAACTTAGAGTAAACCTATTATGATGCATGCCCTGCTATTGTCAACTATATATCCATGATCCATATGCTCCTAGCATGACTAGGTTCTGCTTTTGCGTCACCGGAAATTTATTATTCTATGCTTAGCCATGCTTAGCTTTTACTGTTGCAATTCCGGTACTTGGGCTTGAAGCTTTATATGAATCTAGCATGATAGCTTGTCGTGGTGATTATGGTAAATTGGTGAAACTTGACAATAGGCCGGGATGAGCCGCCACGCGGGTTGTGGTTGTTTGACTCATTCTCGCCGCCCTAGGACCCGAGTTCTTGTCTCTTGATCCAAGATGAGCGTACAACCGCACGTGGAGGTATGGGACTCCCGTCGACTGACTAACTTGCTTAGACTTATCCATGAGCTACCTAGTTCGGGCTTTCCATTTGGCATATGCATCAAAAATGTTTTGAAACGAGATGGTGGAAGAGGTGCATACATACAGGATGTGGCCAGGGTGAAGGGTGCTTGGTGGCATTGAACTGGATCCCCTGCACACAACGAACGGTTCCGCGTCCGAGAACGGCCGATGTCGCGATGGCGGACTAAAACCTTTTGGCGTGGCTCATGGAATAGGTCGATGTAAGGTAAAGGTTGTAGGCGGCCATCACCCCGCTAAGACTCCTTGCAAGGGTCCAGGGGACGGTCGTCACGTGTGAGTAAAGTTGTGCACCCCTACAGGGTTAAATCTTTTCGATAAGCCGTGTCCACGGTTATGGACGACTTGGAGACAGATACTAGATCATAGACAACATGAACTTAATCGTAAAAGTGCCAACTTAAGAATGAGACTTTGGATCACTTTCTCAGGGTCGAGGGGGTGATCGGAATGAGTGGGTTTTGAAGGTAATGATTGGTGGATGCTCCCTGATTTAAAGAGTTTGTGAGATGCTCTCTTATCCCCTTTACAAATTCTGAGTAGTCCTCGCCTTGTGTCGTTTTCACAAAGAAAACTTGCTTTCTGCAAAGAGTTACACAAAAAGACCTTGATGCCATCATATAGTGTAGAAGGTCAGCTTGCTGAGTACACCCTCGTACTCACCCTTGTTTAATGTTGTTTTTTCACAGAAGAGACCGCCGCAGGCAACGAAGGTGGTTTCTATGCCGATATCGACTTTGACGACTAGTTTGGGGTTCCCAGGCAGCAGCCTAAGATCTACGGGTTGGGACGTCGCTTATGTTCAGGGCCTCTTAGGCCATTTGCTATCTTGTTATGTAGCATAACATATTTGCTTTCCGTTGCTTGATGTAATGTTGGGTCAGTGACCTATGCTTGTAATAAGTTGGATCTTTACTCTGTTAAGAGTTTGAACTACTACTTTGAGTCGTAGAGTCACTGTTGTGTTACCAGTTGTGGTTACCCATCTCGTGCATGATGCGTGTATGGATATAAAGTGCACGAGAGGGGTTTAAGGCTCTCGAGCTCTCTGTTATGCAGTCTTGGTTATGATTAGTTTCACGGCGCTTCGAGATATGTAGAGCCGATGTTTCATTCTGGCCTGCCTGCCGATGGTGTTCCGGCCTGGGACTGGTAACCCCAGAATCACTCGTTGCTAGCGTGACTAATACACATAACATCTCTGTATAGCTTAGAACCCGGGGTCCGACAGCTTATAGGAATAATTTTGCTAGTAACAATTATAGGCCATATCCTTCTACCAATGGTAATGGTTATGGTAACTCTTATGGTAATTCCTCCAACAATACTAGGGCCGCGCCCTCCGAGCTTGAGGTAATGCTCAAGGACTTTATCGGTAAGCAAAATGCTTTTAACAAGTCTGTTGAGGAAAAGTTATGCAAAATTGATATTCTTGCTTCTAAAGTTGATAGCCTTGCTCATGATGTTGAACTTCTGAAATTAAAAGTGTTGCCTAATGAGGTGAAAGAGTACAATGTTTTTGCTACTGCTAATGCTATCCAAGTTAGAATTGATGAAAATGTTAGATTGTTAGCAGAATTGCATGCTAGATGGGAAAGAGAGGATGAGATTGCTAGGAATATGAAAGTTTGTACTATTACTACGTCTAATGATGTTGTTCCTAATGCTAGCAATCCTCTTACTTTGATTGGTGTAGAGAAAACTCCCACTCCTTGTGTTAAAAAGCCTAAAACTGCTAAAACTTTTTCTCAAAAGAGTGCTGAAATTTTTCGGAGTGTAGGAGATGATAGCTCTATTTCCTTTAATGATTTTGATGTTGATGGCTGCAATATATCTGAAGTTATTTTTTTCTTGCAAAAGCTTGCTTTGACTCCCAATGCTAGTTCTTTAAATGTTGCTTTTACTTGGCATATTACCAATGCTCTTATGAAAATTAGGGATGAAAAGTTGAAGCAAAAAGCTTTTGTTCCCAAGAAGTTAGAAGATGGTTGGGAACCCATCATTGATATGCATGTTAATGGTTTTGATTGCCATGCTTTATGTGATCTTAGTGCTAGTATTTCTATTATGCCTAGAAAATTTTTGACATGCTTGATTTACCGCTGCTTGAAAAGTGTTATTATGATGTTCCTATTGCTGATGTTGCTAAGAAGAAACCTTTGGGAAGAATTAATGATGTTCTTATTGTGGTTAACAATAACCTTGTTCCCATTGATTTTCTTGTCATGGATGTTGAATGCAATGCTTCATGTCCTATTATTTTGGGAAGACCCTTTCTTCGAACTGTAGGTGCCATCATTGATATGAGGGAAGGCACCATCAAATATCAATTTCCACTTAAGAAAGGTATGGAACACTTCCCTAGAAAGAGAAAGAAATTGCTTTTTGACTCTATTCTTAGAGCAAATTATGAGCTTGATGCTTCATCACTTGATGTTACTTGATTCGCAATTTTCTGCACCTAGCTCAAAGGCGTTAAAGAAAAGCACTCTTGGGAGATAACCCAATGTTTTTACATTCAGTTATTTTTCTTTTATTTGAGTCTTGGAATTTATTACTACTGTAATGACCTCTCTTTATCCTTTTTATTTTGTTTTTGTGCCAAGATAAGCCTCTAATTTGAGCGAGGTAAGATTTGGGGATGTTGCTGTCCTGAAACAGTTTTTGGTGCTGCACCGTAAAAATTCGTGAAAATTCTCTGTATATCTTTTGGACCTTTGTCAGCTCTTTAATTAGTTGAACACTCTTTGGTTTGAGCAACATAAAACCCTCTAAAAATTCGACCTTTGTCAGCTGTTCTGTTTTGACAGATTTCTGCCAATATTTGTGTTTGCCGCTTTATCGCTTTCTTTTTTAGTTCTTTTGATCATGGAACTTTTGGGGAAGTTGCTACAGTAGTATATACTTTATATGTGGTGGTTTTGAGTTGAAACCTGAAGCAAAAAGGGTTGATTCAATGTTATGCTTACACTAATATTGCTAATAGATTTGTGTTTAGTTTTGTATGAAGGAAGTTTTCAAGTGTAGGGATTGGAGAGTGATGAGATGAGTTGAAGAATGGACAAAAGCTCAAGCTTGGGGATGCCCATGCATCACCCCAAGAAATATCCAAGAAGTACAAGCGTCAAATCTTGGGGATGCCCCCGAGGCACCCCTTCTTCATCGGCAAAAATCAGGTCACCTTTTAAAACACTATATTTTTATTGCTTCATGCATTATGCGTTTTTCTTGGAGCATCAGTTGTTTTTAGTTTTCAGTTTAGTTTAGTTTAGTTTTCTGCAATAAATGGTTGGACCCCAACAAATTCCTTTTGGAGAAGTTGCCTTGCTTTTCATTCGCCAAGAACACTCTGTTTTTCATTCTTATAATTTCAACGAGTGTTTTCTTTTTCTAGAACTGCGTTTAGCTTTCGATTTTCGCCTTGATTTGCATTCAGATCTTGTTATATCTTTTCATCAAGGTGTATTTTTGCCTCTGGTCTTTATTGGTTTTCATCAAAAGAGGTGTTTATAAAAAGTTTGAATGGTGTTGAAAAAGAGAAAAAGCTTTATGCAAAAAAGTGGTACAAGAAGGAGCTTGTGTAGACTGCGGCCTAGGCTTTTGCATGTCGTGCTTGATGTCTTTTTGATAGTATGCTTAGTGGTTTTGCTGTAGCATGACTTGTCTCAAATAACTGAGATTGCTTAATGAGCCTTTGAAAAAATCATGCATTTTTTTTATCGTTTGGAAGCATTATTTTGGTTTTCTCCTTGATGCTTTATTTGGGTTGACTTGGCGCATGCTCACACATGCTAGACTCTTACAAAGTCACCAATAGCCTCTATGATCATTTATTTTTTGACTTTTGATGCCATCTTATGCTTCTTTTAATGTCGCTTTGTCGCTTTGCATGATTATGGCCGTTATTGCTCTCTTAGTTTGTCACTCCCAGTCTTTTGCTAGCCCTCGCCTTATACTGAGTATGAGCTCTACTCGTGCATCCAACTCCTAAAAACCAAGTTTTGCCAAAGTGTCCACCATACATACCTATTAGCAATTTGCTATTCCAAAGTACATTTGACTTGCTTTTATCTACTCTTCAAATTAAACTCTTACCAGTGTTATGCGAAAATTGGTCAGTAAAGCTCTCACGAACCGGATGGCATACTTTACTTTTTCTCGTTCTTAAAAATTTGACATTGTGATCTCTTATGTTGAGTTGTTATGCTTGCAAGTTGTAAGTTGGGAATTAGCACAGCCATGCCGTCATGGGGCAAGCTTTTAACATTGCACTTCTTATTTGAGTTGATATCGTGATCTTTTGTTTATGGATACTCACGGTGTGAAATGAATTGGGAATCTTGCGGGATCATGGAGTTTGTATATGTGTTAGAGAAATGCCTGGGCCGCCAATCTAAGCCATGCATAATTCATGGTGGAAATTTGCAGCATGCCCATAGTGGACATTCGACGACGCATCTCGAAATAAAAAGTTATACAAATGGTAAATAAAAGAGATGTCGAGGTGTTCATTGTCTGCTTGTCCTGTCATTTTGATGTGGGCTTGTTCCATGTCATCGGGCATGGAGGTACCCCGTTGGCGGTTCTCGATGATACGTGTATACTTACAATAACAAGAGCTTTCTTGGGGCTCTAAGTAAAGTAGCATGAGGTTTGGGTACTCGTATTCACGGGACACAAGGTTTTCAACTTATGATTTGTCAAGCATATGCAGCATAAGTGTTCTCACATTAACTTTAACCATTCAAGATGCTTATGATGGGGGCAATGAGACCTCAAAGCCGGTAAGTACCATAATTTTTGAAGGTTATAAAACTTGCAATCACTGCTTCCCTCCGCGAAGGGCCTTTCTTTTACTTTTATGTTGAGTCACCACCTTCTACCTTTATGCACCATTAAGAGAGCATAGTTGTCATTCTTAGTATAATGTGCATTGTCCCAAAGTTTTCATTGATTGATTCATATTGTTGGTTTCACTTGTTCTCAAATTATTTGTATCTAGTCGCCCTCTTAAACTTGTCGGGGGGATGACCCCCGGTAGGGTCAAGAGACTAGAAAGATATAAGGAATATGGTTGACTTTATGTTGGTTGACCAAAGTTGGGTCTGGCCGGAATATAAGAGTATCAGCCAGACCGGCATATAAGGCGTATCCCGGCCGGTGTTTAGATATATCGGCATAGCCGGGATACTCGCAGAGGTGTGCCGGCGTATGTATAGATAAGCTGGCCTAACTCAGTTGTTATATTATGCAGGAACAAGGGAGGCCGGATTTCCCGACCTTGGGTGATTGGTCCGGCACATAGATCCAGGATATGGCCAACGGCTATATCCGGGATACAGAAGTCAACCAAGGTGTCATATCCCTACAATCAAGGGAGGAAACATCCAAGTATGGAGGAAGATCATGATGACAGGGTGCACAGTGGTGGTCTAACAACCATCACTGTGCCAAAGTATAGTCCTTACCTCATAGTGGTAAGGTCACAGTCGAAGCAAGTAGGGATGGTGAGTCCCATCGAGAACAATCAGGGGCAAAGTCAAGGGTGGCAGTCATCGTCACCTTGTCCTATTTGGACTATAGCCAGTGTCATCTGCATGTATATGACTGTTGTAACCCTGGCCACCACTATATAAGATGGCACACGGAGCCCTAGCCAAGGGTTGATCACTCCTGACTCTCTCAGTTCATAGTTCATCTTCCTCCTCTCACAGAGAGCTCGGAAGCACCATTGTTGTACACTCCATCAATCCAAATATAACCAGTAGAGCAGGAGTAGGGGTGTTATCTCCTTACGAGAGCCCCGAACCTGGGTAGATCGTGTGTTCCTTTCTGTCGTGCTTCTTAGCTCGCTCCCCTCTCCTGAATCCTCCAGCATCTAGTTTGGCCCCCATTTAAGCCATCCCATGGCATATGTTGTTTCACCACGACGACATTTGGCGCCCACCGTGGGGCAGATCGATATGCTGGGCGGAGTGTTCATTTAGACGGGGTCCGTGATAGCGGCGTCAGGGGTGTGCGTGGTCTCTGGCCTCGTCCAGTGGCTAGGCTTGCTCAGCTTCATCAGCGACAACGCCAGATGTCTCGGCGGCCAGCCATTCCCCAGGGATGGCTAGATCATGTCATTTGGTTCCCACGAGGTGTACGTGGGGACTGAGAGTGTTTGCAGAAAGAAGGTGCTGGTGGCGGTGGATCCTCCGTCGCATCTGCTGGCTCACGCTGGGCGTAGCGCTCGCCCAGCAGAGTCGGCAGAGGTAATGATGGCCGGCACATCCGTGCCATCGGCGGATGGTGCCGGCAAAGCAGCAGCAGTAGCGGCAGATACTCCCCCGGAGCCGCCGAAGGCCAAGAGGTTAGCGCGTCCTCCGTTGGAGCGTGCAGAGAACCTGGCTGGCACTTCTGGCGTGCCGGCTAGGGGCCAGCCCCTCCTCCCCATCATCGATTGGCTTTTTGAGCCGGTGCGATCCGGCGATGATCCAGAGCAGACGAAGGAAGTCCTGGAAGGATCTCGTCAGGCCCTCGTCGACGAGGTCCTGGCCATGCATCAGGAGCGCGAATAGTTTAACCGGCAACTCCGTGAGTATGAGGCAGCCCATGGTTTTACTCCTGTGGTAACCCGGCCTAGCCGGATAGAGGAAGTTAGGACTAGAGGTAGAGATCATAACACCGAGCTAGGTAAAGATGCTAGAGCTAAGACTCATAGTGCAACTAGTACTGTACCTCAGGTAATCTATAGCTCACCAGTGAAGAACCTTAGAGAAGCAGCAAAAGTAGCTAAGGACTTATCTAATTTGTCCGGCGAAGCACTGCGTGAGCAGCAAGCCCGGCTTAACCATCTTTTGTCTGAGGCTACCAAGCAGCAGGAGGCCTTTAAGAAGGCAAATCCAGGTGCCGGCGCATCCCAGTACATTGTGTCGGTGGGAGGTGCCGGCGTGAGCTCGAAGGGCCAAGCTTCATCCCCGCATCCAAGGGCCCGGCGTGCCGAAAGTGTGACCTCTGGCCGCCGGGACAAGCAGATCTAGGTGTATGATCCGGCAATCACCGGAAAGCAAGCAATAGTTCAGAAGAGTGCCGGCCAAGCTGACAAGAATGTCGGCAGCAAGAAGGCCGGCCAGAATGTGCCGGCCGGGCAAGGAGCAGGCTCGGCCGGTGGTGGCCGGAGTAACAGTGCAGCCCGGCGTCAGCAGCAGGGCGCCGGATATGCGGGGCAGCAGCAAGGCACGGGTCAGCCGAGACATCGTGAAGATGATGGAAATTCCGCCCTTGCGAGGACGGGATATCAGCAGCAGCAGCAGCAGTATCAACAAGGCCAGCAGAATGAGCAGTACCAGCCGGAGCAGCAGCAGCAAAAGATGATTGCGGGTCCAATTGTGTCCCGGCTAGGACCTCAGTCCTTGGCCACGAATGATGCGCGCTTCAAGCTGGACAGAATTCACCAGTCTGAGTTGGTGGAGAGACAAGGAGCTCCGGGTCCTATGTGCTTTGGACCCCGGATTATGGGTGAGCCGGTACCTTACTGTTTTTAGCTCGCGCGTGGCGCGAGGACATACAACGGCAGTACAAAGCCGGAAGATTGGTTGGAGGACTACTCCACTGCAGTGAACATCACCGGAGGAAACCTCAGATGGGCGGTACGATATGTGTCGCAGATGCTTGAAGGACCAGCCAGGATATGGCTGAATAATCTGCCGGCCAGAAGTATCAACGGTTGGGTTGATTTTGAAGAGCAGTTTGTGTCAAACTTCACCAGTACCTACAAGAGACCCAACCGCCCGCAACAGCTACCTAACTGCCGGCAAGGAGAATATGAGACTGACCGTGACTACCTGACCTGGTGGTGCACATTGTGCAATTCCTGCGAAGGAGTTGTGGAGCAGCAGGCCATCATGTGGTTTGCTCAGGGGTGCCGGCATGGCACCATGTTGTGGCAAAAGCTTCAGAGGGAGATGCCGGCCACGTTGGCCGAAACAATCAAGATTGCCGGTAGTTATGCATTGGGAGATCCCATGTAGCCCACCCTTGATTCACAAGGATAGGGGCAGGCCCAGCAGAACAATAACAACGCTGGGGGATCGGGGCAGTTCTATCACCCTGATAACCGGAACAAAAGGAGAGATGACAGGCCGGATTATCGGTATGGCTCATCACAGGTGGCGGCCGTGGAGGAAGAGCAAGGGGGCGCCGGCAGTAGCCAGCGTCCGAGATATGAGGGATATCAGCAGCCTCAGCAGCAACAGCAGCAAGCGCAGCCCTTCCAGAAAAAGAATGTCTGGATCAACAAGAATGTCGGCGGCAGCGCCGGCCAAAAGAAGCAATGGCCAAAGTATACAGTGGGTTTGGCCATTGACAAGCCTTGTGTGTTTCACACATTTCAGCCGGGTAAGCCAGCGAATCATTTGATCAGAAACTGTTCATGGCTGGACGACATATTGGCGGGTCATGCAGGTCCTTTTGGGCCGGCTAGGCCACCTGCCCCGGCAGCTCCATCGCCGTTGACAGGTGCAAATACAGTTGCAGTTCCGCCGAGGCCGGTTAATCCCGGAAATTAGAGCAATGCCAGAAACGCCGGTATGAATCAAGTTGATTAGAGCTATAATCCGGAGTACTATGTCGGAGGTCCAGCAGCGGGCCGGAATGAGTACAAAGAGCACGATCAGAGCTACATGGTCTTTGAGACCGAAAGGACGGACAAGCAGAGTTTGTACTGGCGGAGCTTGGAAGTTAATGCCGTTATGTCGGCAGTCTCGAAGTTGATGTACTGGTCTGACCAGGCCATTGGCTGGGATAGGGAGATCACCCTAGGATCATGCCAAACCCCGGCGGATATGCTCTGGTGATGGATCCGACGTTCGTCGGGCCAGCAAATAATGTGAGGTTCAGCAAGGTCCTCATTGACAATGGAAGCAGCATCAACATCATGTACCGAGATACGATGCAGAAGTTGGGCATCAAGGAGAATGTGCTAGAGCCAAGCAAGACAACATTCCATGGCATTGTGCCGGGACTTTCATGTGCGCCGATGGGCAAAATCCGGATAGATGTCATGTTTGGCAACCGGGATAACTGTAGAGTGGAGAACCTCATGTTCGAGGTGGTGGATCTAGATAGTCCTTACCATGCACTGCTGGGCAGGCCGGCATTGGCAAAGTTCATGGCTTCTACTCATGTGGCGTATTTGAAGATGAAGATGCCGGGGCCTAGAGGAGTGATTGCCATCATTGGTGATTACAAGCGCTCGATGGCATGTGCCACGGCCGGATCTAATCTGGCCGAGACTCTGATCATTGCAGAAGAGAAGAAGAGGCTCAAGCGAGTAGTGGAGATTGTTGAAACGGTCGTGGCCGGCAAATTTATGCTGGGCATGACGAACCCAAGTGGCGGCACTTCTTTTCAAGTGGCCAAGGAGGTCAAGAAGGTGCCTCTGGATGAGGTTTTCCCAGAGCGCTGTGCCCTCATCGGCGCAGGTTTGGACCCCAAATAGGAAAGCAAGCTCATCAGCTTCCTCTGTGAGAATCGGGATATCTTTGCATGGTCTGCTTCAGACCTGCAAGGTGTGCCGAGGGAGCTGGCTGAGCACGCACTGCATGTAAGACCGGATGCAAAACCGGTGAAGCAGCCGCTCCGGCAGAATGCAGATGATAGAAGCAAGTACTGCATCCGGATTGGGTGTCTAATCTGGTTTTGGTGGAAAAGAAGAAGGATGAGCCCGCCATAGTAAAGGTATGGCAGATGTGTGTTGATTACACCAACTTGAACAAGGCATGTCCTAAATATCCATTCCCGCTCCCTCGGATCGATCAAGTGATTGATTCCACAGCTGGATGTGAACTGTTATCATTCGTAGATGCCTATTCTGGTTTCCACCAGATCCCTTTGTATGAGCCGGATCAAATAAAGACATCCTTTATTACCCCGTACGGGGCTTATTGCTATCTCACTATGCCGTTCGGTTTAAGAAATGCCGGCGCAACTTACCAGAGGTGTATGCAAAAGTGTTTGCATGACCAAATAGATAAAAATGTGCAGGTATATGTCAACAATGTCATCATAAAGACCAAGGAGAGCAAGACTCTCATAGATGACCTCCGGGAGACCTTTGAAATCTGAGGAGATTCCGGATGAAGTTGAATCCGGCTAAGTGCACCTTCGGTGTGCCGGCAGGCAAATTACTCGGTTTCCTGGTTTCCAGCCGGGGTATTGAAGTAAATCCCGGCAAGATTCGTGCCATAGAGAGAATGAAGCCGCCGACAAATTTGAAGGAAGTACAGAAATTCACTGGGTGCCTTGCATCCCTGAGCCGTTTCATAAGCCGGCTGGGAGAGAAAGCTTTGCCGTTATATCAGTTGATGAAGAAGTCCGACACATTTGTCTGGACGACGCAAGCAGATGCAGCTTTCAAGGAGTTGAAACAAATGTTGTCAACAGCATCGGTGTTGGCATCTCCAATGCCTAGGGAGCCGATGTTGCTCTATATAGCGGCGACCAACAGGGTTGTCAGTGTAGTGGTGCTAGTGGAGCGAGAGGAGGGAGGCAAAACCGTGCAGTGGTCAGTATATTATTTGAGTGAAGTCCTTTCCACCTCGAAGCAAAACTACCCCCATTATCAGAAGATGACATATGGTGTCTATATGGCGGCCAAGAAGCTCAAGCATCACTTCCAGGAGCATCCAATCCGGGTGGTGGCTGAGGCCCGTATCTCGGAAATCATAAGCAACAAAGATGCTAGTGGCCGGATAGCTAAGTGGGCAATAGAGTTGTCACCATATACCCCTCAGTATGATAAGTGGGATACAATCAATTCTCAGGTATTGGCCGATTTCTTCATTGATTGGGCCAAGATACAGTATGAGCCGCCACTGCCAGATGCAAACTATTGGAGAATGCATTTTGATGGGTCCAAAACGATTCATGGCTTAGGTGCCGGCATAGTTCTCACTTCACCTAAAAATGACTAGTTGAGATATGTTCTGCAGATCCACTTTGCAGCATCAAATAATGTGGCGGAGTATGAGGCACTTGTGCATGGCCTGAAGGTGTCCAAGGACATAGGCATTCACCGGATTATGTGTTTTGGTGATTCGGATTTGGTGATTCAGCAGTGTTCTGGCATATGGGATGCGCATGATGCAAACATGGGGTCCTATCGTTTCTTGGTGCAGCAATTGAGTGGCTACTTCGAAGGTTGTGAGTTCCGGCATGTTCCCCGGGCTCAGAATGAAGCAGCTGATACATTGTCCAAGTTAGGATCTTCCAAAGAGTCAATTCCGCCCGGTATTTCGCTGGAACATCTGAGGAAGCCATCAATCAAGCCCTCGCCTAAGTCATCATCCATATATGTTCCACCAAGCCCAGAGGAAGCAGTTCCGATGGAGATAGATGCCGGAGCCAATTCAGATAACCCGGGGACTGCTCTCTCAGTCCTGGGGACTGGGCTGACACATGCAGTAAGTGCAGTATTCTAAAGCAGAGATAAAGGCAAGGGAAAAATGTACCAGGAGCTTGTGCCGGTATACCTGAGGACTGCTCTGGCATAATCGGGGACTGATCCTTTTGTACCGGGGACTTCGCAGCCCATGGAGATCGATTATGTATCAGTTGAAATGATGGAGATAGATCAGACAGTATTCACTGTTAGGGAAGTGCCCTCATGGGCATGTCCCATAATGGATTTCTTGGTCGATGGTCAAGTACCGACGGATGAAACTGAGGCACGCCGGGTTACGAGGAGATCCAAAGGATATACCATCATAAACAAGGAGATATACAAAAGAAGTGCCACGGGTGTGCTGCAGAGATGTGTTGAATCTGCGGAAGGCCAGGAGATGCTCCGGGAAATTCATCAGGGGGAGTGTGGTCACCACGCTTCATCCAGAGCCTTAGTAGCGAAAGTGTTCCGGCATGGGTTTTATTGGCCAACGGCACTACAAGAAGCTGAAGACTTGGTCCAAAAGTGCAATGGGTGTCAGATGTATGCCCACCAGATTCATCAGCCAGCATCAGCATTGAAGACTATCCCAATAACCTGGCCCTTTGCTGTTTGGGGCCTGGACATGGTCGGACCATTTAAGCCGGCACGAGGGAAGATGACTCATATTCTGGTCATGGTGGACAAGTTCACCAAGTGGATTGAAGTAAAGCCAATAAGCAAGTATGATGGCCACACGGCAGTGAAATTCTTAAAGGATATCATCTTGAGATATGGTGTCCCCCATGGCATCATCACGGACAATGGGTCGAATTTTGCCCAGGGGCCTTTTGCAAGATATTGTGAGGAGGTGGGAATCCGGATGGACATTGCGTCGGTCGCCCACCCTTGTACCAATGGCCAGGTGGAAAGGTCAAATGGATTAGTGTTGTCCGGCATAAAACCACGATTGATAGAGCCACTAGAGAAAACTCCCGGATGTTGGCTAGATGAATTGCCAGCAGTGCTTTGGAGCTTGAGGACAACTCCGAATAGGTCGACAGGCTATACACCATTTTTCCTTGTGTATGGAGCAGAAGCTGTCCTTCCAACAGATGTAATACATGATGCACCAAGAGTGGTGCAATATACCGAGGAAGAGGCTAAAGAAGCCAGAGAAAATAATGTTGATTTGCTGGAAGAAGCAAGAGAGATAACATTATCAAGAACTGCAGTGTATCAGCAGAACCTCAGACGCTATCATGCGCAGAAGGTGAATCCAAGGAAATTCTAAGAGGGAGATCTAGTGCTTTGGCTAAAGCAAGGCACAGAAGGCCAGCATAAGTTAACTCCCCCATGGGAGGGGCCATTCATTGTGAGCAGAGCCCTGCACAATGATGCCTATTATCTTATAGATGCGCAGGCTCCCAAGAAGAACAAGGTGGACAGGTCCGGGGAAGAAACCAAGCGGCCATGGAACATAGCTCTACTCCGTCCGTTTTACTCCTGAGCAGCATAATGTATGTATTTCCATTTTGCTTTATGTGCCGGCACTATATGCCGATGCAAGACTAATGAATGAAATGTTGGCATCCCGAGGAGTTTGGGCACTGCCTCCGGTATATTTTGTTGTCTATGTTTAGTTTTCCATTTATATGTCGGCTCGCTTGATTTGAATGTTTCCTATGTCGGCCTAGTAATGTGTCGGCACCAAAGGCCGCTCTTCGACTCAGCTGCTGTCCGAAACCCGGCTTCATGGCTAGCAAGAGTAGATGCCGGAGATTGTCTACACATAGAAAACAGCTAAGGAAAGATAAAGCAAGCGAACCGACATTTATTGTATTGCAAAAGTAGAAATTTGAGGTATCGGATGATTTGAAGTCTAAGTTTTAAAGTTTAAGTACTGTATGTTTGATGAAGCAACCTTGAGACTCATAAGTCAAAAGCCAAATAAGGTAGCCAAGTAGCCAAGGTTGTGGAGTTAGAGAAACAGGAAAACAAACTCGGTGACTTAGCCAAAAGATGATCTGGCATTCATAAACAAGCAAACCAAATTAAAACTTGTTCAGGTAGCAAACCAAAGGGAAATAAAGTCTATCCTACAACTGCACCCGGCATACCGGGGATCTAATAAAGTTTAAAGTTTTTGATGCTGCAAAGTTCAAGGGGCAGGAGTGGAGGCAGAGCCACCGGCAGGTGGAGCTGTGGCAGTAGAAATGTCGGCCTCAGGAGTGCCGGATCCAGCAAAGGGAATAGAGCCATCACCTCTGGCCGGGGCAGATCCTTGTTCCGGAGCTTCAGTGTTGGCGTCTTCAGCTTCTTCCTCATCTTGGCTGGAGTCTGAGCCCTCAGCATCATCAGCATCGTCCTTCTTCTCTGGCTCGCGGATGTCCCAGACGAAGGCCTCAGTGTCGGTGAAGTCCACATAGCTGTGGGCTAACTCCTGGCGATGCCGGATAAGCTCCGGATCTGTGGTCCACATAGATCCTTCGCGCACAGAGCGCAGAGTCTCCAAGTCAACCTTTTCGTACCAAGAGAGGAAGTAAGTGAGAGCTTCATCAGCTCCCACCCTTGCGCCGGAGTCCCGCCATTGCCTGAGGCGAACTTTGGAGAGCTGCAGATCATTGCCAAGATCAAGAGGGTCAGTGGGCATTCTCTGTCTCGGCCAGAGGGCAGAGTGTGCTTCCTGAGCGCCAAGGAAAAGATCTTCAGTGTAGGACGCCATGGCCTTCTTGCAGGCTTGCAGAGCGATCAGCTGTTCCGACATGTCCCAGTTGGGCGAGTCAACCGGAACATTCCGGTTCACCCGATCCAGCTGCAGAGCCTTCTCAACATCTTCGACGGAAGTAGGGAACATGTCTAAAAAATAGAGAGTATGTTAGAAACAGGAGTATATGTCGGCATAAAGGTTATGCCGGAAAAGATCATTGTATGTCGGGCAGGATAAGAGGAAAAGGATTTGAAGCTTACTGGAGAGATCGGCGTTGAGCTGGGCAATTGCAACTTCCCATTTCGTGGCCTGCTCCTTCAAGCCGTCCAGTTCTATTTTGGCATTGGATGCCTCGGTCTCTGAAGTGACAAGCAGCTCCTGGGTCTTCTTAAGTTGGCCCTCCCTCTGCTCTTTCTCCTCCAAAAGTTCAGCAACCCGGCCCTTCAATTGCTCCACCTCAGCTTTGTGGGCGGCATCCCTTTCATCCAACTGCTTGGCAACATCCACTGAGGACACACAGTCCTGATGGCGTGCTTCCAGTGCAGCCTTTTCATCTGCAAGGATTTGAAGTTAAAAGGATTTGAAGTTAGAAGAATAAGAAAGAATTTGAAGGATTTGAAATACAAAGTGCTTAGTTGAAGATTAGTGGGATTCGGCATACCTGTGAGTTCTTTCACCCTCTTAAGAAGCTCGGTGACTTGTTCTTCAGCAGCAGCTGAAAAATGTTGGTAAAAGGTTATGTGTCGGCAAGAGGAATATTGCGAAGTAAAAAAAAGGAGAATAATCCGGCTTATAATAGTATGTCGGCTGAGTTTACCTTTCTGGGTCAGTTTCTGACGAAGTTTGCTATGTTCGTTAGATAACTTCTGGTGTTCACAGACCAGATCATGATACATGTCGGCGCGGGCATTATTCATGCGCTGCGAAAATGTTGGGATTTGAAATATTATGAGAGAAATTTAGCATAATCAGTTAAGTTGAAGATTCTACCAAGTGTTCATTTTTTGAAGACCCGGCACAGGTGCTGCGCACCTATCCCGGCCCTCGGTGACTAGGATTTGAAGCTCAAATCAAGCTTATATGTCGGTCAGGTGGATTTGAAAGTTACATCAGGTTTTAGTTTTTTTGGAAGACCCGGCACAGGTGCTACGCACCTATCCTGGCACTCGGTGACTAGGATTTGAAGCTCGGATCGAGCTTATATGTCGGATAGTTGAATTTGAAAAAAGCTAAGTGGAAGAGAATAGTTGAAAATCCCGGATGTCCGTATCCTGGATAACCGACATTTTCGGGGACTGGGGATATATAAGTAGAATACTTACGTTGGTGGCATCGGCCAAGCGATGAAGTCTCTGCTGGATGCTGAGGAGCTCACTGGCAATAGGAATGGGCTTGGAGGCCAGTATAGCATCAGGAGTGCCAGCGGCCGAAGCTTCGGCCAGTTTCTTCTTCTTGGAGCTGGCAGTGTCCATGCAGTCAGCATCATTCCACTTCGTGCAGTGCTCCTTGAGGGATCCAAGGCTTTTGTCACTTTTGGTCAGCAGGGAAATGCGACCCTCAAGTTCTGGCGTCTGGAAGAAGCTGGGCCGGGCCGCGGCCTTGCCAAAATGAAGTGTCATCGCAGAACTGGAGGGCGCGGGCTTAGCAGATGCCGGCGCAGTAGTAGCAGGTGATGCTGCGGTCTTGATGATCTGCTTGATCTTGAATGTGCCGGTCTTGGCCGGGGCAGCAGTCTGTTCAGGAGTGGGAGCTTTGGGTGCTGGTTGTTCCGGCATGGCCGGTGTAGCTTGTCCTGTTGAAACTGGTGTCGGGTCAGTTCGGACTTCTGGTACTGCGGGGCCCTTTCCTTTCTCTATGCCGGCGCTCGTGTCGCCTGCGCCGGCATCTTCAGCAGTTCCGGCGCCGCTTGCGGGCGCGCCGTTGTCAGAGGTATCCTGTTGAGCCCCCGAGTCCATGTGGACTTTGGGGGCAGAGTTGTCTTGTTCCGGTGGAGGAACATCCTTCGCCGAAGAAGAGGCTTTTTCGGGCGCAGGCGAAGATGCCGGCGCTGGAGAAGTGGTGTGGCTGGCAGTAGGTATGTCGGGGCGTGCAGGAGACGCCGGCTTATCAACATTAGGACTGGCACTTGAGCTAGAGGCATGTTCCGGTGCAAGAGGAGCCCTGAAACAGAGAAAACACCAAGTTAATAATCAAAAGAAGAAATATGTCAGAAATAATATAAAGGGAAGAAGCTTACCCCGAGGCAACGGGTCTCTGTCTTTTGGGCTGGGGCACGCCAATCTTCTGCCTCTTGGTTTGCTGAACTGGTTCGGGCTGGGCCTTCACTCCTCGCTTCCGGCCAGCACGTCCGCCAGTGGAAGGAGGTCCCTGGTTCAGAGGAGCAGCATTGACAACGACGTCGTCCGGGATAGCTGAGGACGGTATTGGAAAGGCATAAGCAAGTGGCATCAGGTCATAGTACATCAGGATGTCCTCGTCAGAATCATCCTCACTCCGGTCTTGAGTGGAATGCCGAGATGAGGAGGCCTTACCCGCGGCAGAAGCAGCACGGGTGTTCTTCGGCAGCTTGTCCTCATGATCCGAATCTTCGGCGTCCGCAACATTGCGGTCTGCGGCGATCTTGATCCGGGAATTCTCCATGTCCTGGAAGCTGAATTTCTGCATAGGACAAAGTAAATTGATCAGAAACAAGAAGTATGTCGGCAATAGAAATATATCGAAATCAAGCATCATAACGTCGGCAGTAGCAGTATGTCGGATTAAGCGTTTACATGCCGGCAGAAGGGATATGTTAGGCGAAAAGCAGACGTCTCGGCCAAAGGGATTTACCGTCGGAGCAGGGCGGTCCCGGCTGTATGGCTCGAGCCCCTAGGCAATGGTAACTTGTGAGGACTTGCAGATATCCTTAACCCGCCTTAGAATGTCGGCAGGGCTCAGCTCGTGTGTAGAGTGTCGAGTGGGGTCCATGGCCCCACTCATCTGACAAATTTTGTGGGACCGGCTGGAGAGAAGAGACGCGCCGGCTAATGAAGCATGCTACGATATCCTGCGGCGTTAAGCCGGCATCCCGCAGCTCACCCTTAACCCGGTGGAGGGCCCCACCGTGTTCTCCGGGTTATATGTCCAGTTCTTCATTTTGAAGGGTGGATCGTCCACGTATGGCGGCAGGTTCAGCAGATCGGTGTCCATGGTATTCTTCATGTAGAAGAAGCTCTTTTGCCATTTCTTGTAGGATTCGAGCAACTCAATCTTGGGGAAGTCTGAACCCTTCCGGGACATTATGGTGGCCGCACCACATTGGGTCATGGGGCGGTCCTTCTTCTCCTGAGCGGTTTCCGACGGGTCATCCCTGCTCCGGGGCTCTTGAGCGACTTGTTTGCATAGCTGAAAGTATTTTGCCCATGCCTGGGTGAAGGGCTCTATGCCGGTGAAGCCCTCGCAGAAAGCAGCAAAGGCAGATAAAATCATCACCGCATTTGCCGGTAGATGATGGGGCTGCAGGTCATAGGTATCCAGGAAGTCCCGGAAGAAGTCAGACACCGGCAGACCGAAGCCTCGCTCGAAGTGAGAGACAAAGACGATGCGTTCGCCGGACTGAGGTGCCGGCATAGTCTCTCCCATAGGTAGCCAGCATGCTACGCCGGCCGGGACACGTCTTGTGGTGGTGATCCAGGATATGTCGGCCGGGGTCACCTCTGACCCCTCCCAGCCGGAGCGTCCTTGCAACTGGGCTGGGTTTTCCTCCTCCGACGCAGAAGTGGCCGTCATACTGGATGAAGCCATCTTGGTGGCCGGGACAAGGCGTGAGAGCCGGAGTCCCATGATGTTAGTCCTATCAGGAGCAGAGTAAAGAGGGAGGTTAGTCTCTCCGGCATACCAATCTCACACAAGTTAGCAGGAAGAGAAGATCTACCGGCGCAGTTAAAATCAGAAATAAATATGGGTAAATTCCTACGGGAAGAACACCTGTGAACTACTTGGGAAGATTACTAGCAATGCTAACCAAATCAGCAAGATGCTAAGCAGAGTAACTAAAGGGGATCTAAGCAAGCAGAGTAGCCATTGCAAAGTCACAGAGAAGCATGAAGGAGGAAGAACAGAGAAGGGAGAAGAACTCACCAGAACTTGTGCGGCGGCGATGGAGCGGCGGCGAACGTGCAGACGAAGATCCAATCTCACCCGGCAGTGCTCGGGAGAGGAGCAGGACCGGTGGCATCGAGGGCAAAGAGGCTAAGCGTCGGTGAGAATAGGCACCGGCGTGAAGGAAGACCACGGCAGCGCAAGTTCTCTGCTCGCTTGCTCCGACGAAGGAGAGCTCGAGGAAGAGGTGCAGAGGAAGAAGAAAGAGTAGGGGTAAAAGGGGAGAGTTACCCCCGCTCCCCTATTTATACCACGGGGCTGCGGTAGTGGAGCACTACCACCGTGCCCACGACCCCGACCGTTTCTGCAAGCGTCGCCATGTGGTGGCACGTCGTGGGGCGGCGGTTCTTGTAACCGTGCCACTAGGCCAGTTATTGCAATGATGGGAGGCAGTAATCACACTGTGAACCGTCACTTGACGTGACCGTTCGCAGTGGCAGAGCAGTTGCAAGTTTCGAGGGAAACTATCAGGCGTGGCTTCTTGAGGAAGCTTCAGCTATGTGCCGGCATGACCGTGCGTGAAACAAATTCCGTCCAAAATACCTTTGGGACCGGCCGGATTAACTTTTGGAGAAGGAAGAGGAGCCGGTATAAACGCGGAGGTCTGGCATATAAATTAATCACCAACGTATAATCAAGGGCCGGGATATAAGAACAGAGAGGATATGTTGAACCTGTCAAGGCCCCTCAGTTGAGACTGGGGGACCTCGACAGCTTCGGGGACTAGTGTCGGGGGGATGACCCCCGGTAGGGTCAAGAGACTAGAAAGATATAAGGAATATGGTTGACTTTATGTTGGTTGACCAAAGTTGGGTCTGGCCGGAATATAAGAGTATCGGCCAGACCGGCATATAAGGCGTATCCCGGCCGGTGTTCAGATATATCGGCATAGCCGGGATACTCGCAGAGGTGTGCCGACGTATGTATAGATAAGCCGGCCTAACTCAGTTGTTATATTATGCAGGAACAAGGGAGGTCGGATTACCCGACCTTGGGTCGTTGGTCCGGCACATAGATCCAGGATATGGCCAACGGCTATATCCGGGATATAGAAGTCAACCAAGGTGTCATATCCCTACAATCAAGGGAGGAAACATCCAAGTATGGAGGAAGATCATGATGACAGGGTGCACAGTGGTGGTCTAACAACCATCACTGTGCCAAAGTACAGTCCTTACCTCATAGTGGTAAGGTTACAGTCGAAGCAAGTACCAGGTACAGGGATGGTGTGTCCCATCGAGAGCAATCAGGGGCAAAGTCAAGGGTGGCAGCCATCGTCACCTTGTCCTATTTGGACTATAGCCAGTGTCGTATGCATGTATATGACTGTTGTAACCCTGGCCACCACTATATAAGGTGGCACACGGAGCCCTAGCCAAGGGTTGATCACTCCTGACTCTCTCAGTTCATAGTTCATCTTCCTCCTCTCATAGAGAGCTCGGAAGCACCATTGTTGTACACTCCATCGATCCAAATATAACCAGTAGAGCAGGAGTAGGGGTGTTATCTCCTGACGAGAGCCCCGAACCTGGGTAGATCGTGTGTTCCTTTCTATCGTGCTTCTTAGCTTGCTCCCCTCTCCCGAATCCTCCATCATCTAGTTCGCCCCCCATTTAAGCCATCCCATGGCATATGTTGTTTCACCACGATGACAAAACTTGAAGGTGTCCTATGCATGTATGTTTTTCTCTCTCATTAAGGACAAGCTGAAAACCATTTGTATGTTTTTCCTTATGATTTGAACACACGTTTGACTTTCATTGTTTCATTTTCATGAAATTTTGTTTGTGTTCATTTTCATGTTATAACATGGTTGCTAAGTTTCTTCTATCAAGATTATGTCTTTCATGCCCATGTTTTAAGTTCTTTTGATCCCAGCGCATAACACTTACATACATGATCAAGATTGTGTAGGTGCATGTCACCTCAAAAATTATTTCTTTTGTTATCACTTACCTACTCGAGGACGAGCAGGAGTTAAGCTTGGGGATGCTGATATGTCTCCAACGTATCCATAATTTTTGATGCTCCATGCTTTTTTTTACACCATTTGCTTAGTCTTTCATTACACTTCGTGGCACTTTTATGCATTTTCCGGAACTAACCTATTAACATCGCCACAGTGGCAGTTCCCTGTTTTCTGCTATTTTTGTGTTTCAGAAAAGTTACACAGGAAATATTCTCGGAATTGGACGAAACCAAAGCCAGTCGCCCAGAATTTCACCGAAGCTTCCAGAGAACCGAAGAGGAGACGGAGTGGGGCCATGAGGGCCCCACACAACAGGGTGGCATGGCCAGGGGCTGGGCCGCGCCCCCTATGTGTGAGGTCGCCTCGGTCCACTCCTGACGATGCCCCTTCGCCTATAAAGATCCCCCGACGGGAAAAACCTAAAAACCCCGATCACTTTTCCAGAACACATCGCGATTCGCCGCCGTCGTCGACCCGAAGATCGGGAGGGTCCAGAAGCTCTTCCCGACACCCTGCCAGAGAGGGGAATCACCACCGGAGGTCTTCTTTATCGCCATGCTTGCCTCCGGAGCGATGAGTGAGTAGTCTACCTTGGACTATGGGTCCATAGCAGTAGCTAGATGGTTGTCTTCTCCACCATGTGCTTCATGTTTAGATCTCATGAGCTGCCTTACATGATTGAGATCACCGTTATGTAATTCTACATGTTTGGTTTGTTGGGATCCGATGAATATTGGTGTTATGCTTGAGTTGATGTACTGAAATTTATCTTACGTTATCTCTATGTTGTTTATGATCTTGCATGCTCTCCATTGTTAGTAGCTATCTTGGCCGAGTAGTTGCTAGTGACTCCAAGAGAGGGTATTTATGCTCGATAGTGGGTTCATGCCTCTATTTAATCTGGGGGAGTGACAGAAACCTCTAAGGTTGTAGATCTGCTGTTGCTACTAGGGGAAAAACAACATTCATATGCTCGATGGTACCGGCGCCCTATCGAATAAGAAAAGCAGCGTCGCTTCCACCCAGCTCCAGGATGGTGATGATGATGCACTGACGACGGCTCCTCCTAAATGCTACCCAGTGGATGATATCACGGAGAGCACAGCTTGCGAGCGAAAGGTGCAAGTTATGAACTTAAGGGTGACGGTGGCGGTCGGCATGGCCATACCAATTCCGCCTAACCCAACTTGGCATTGCAGACCGGTTCCAAAAGGGTACGCTGTCGTCACAGTGGATGATGTGAAGCAAGATTTTGAGGAGCTGAAGCTGGACCACCCTACAGGGGAAGATAGGGACCTGACTGAACTAGGAGAAGCCAAAGGGGGGACTGTTGTATTGCCAAAGGAGCACATCGTGCTTCCAAATTATGTGCCGCCAAGGCCACCCACTCCTCAGAGCAGCAATCCACCTTCGCCGCCACCTCACCATTCTCCAGCGCAACCGTCGCCTTCACCGCCTCACCACTCAGCGCAGCCGTCTCCACCGCCGCGTCAGCCGTCTCCGCGGCCGCGTCAGCCGTCTCTATCCCCTGAGCCTCAGAGACAAAAGCGGAAGTATACTAAGAGGGGCAGCACCACCATCAGCAGCAAGAGCACGTTCCGATCACCGAAACGTAAGCTATCGCCCCTCCCAAGAGTACCTCATCAGAATATGAACAAGCTACCTTGCGAGAAGACAGATGAGGAAATTGCTGCGGCCGCAGATGCCCATTATGAAAAGTGGAAGATTGACATGGCTAACAAGAAAAAGCCAAAGCCGATGGAGCCATTCTTCCCGGTCACCGCAGAAGATAAAGCCAAAGCAGCCGCACTTAAGATTCAGCTTCACCAACCCATAGCGCTCACACCAGACTATAATCGCTCTATTACCAAGTCGGCTGATGCAAAAGAAGGAGAGTCGGGAAAGAAGTTGCCCAACTCGGACAACAGAAAAATCAATCGATCGAACCGCTCAAAGTGTACGATACCAATGAGTGGAGAGCCCAGGAGCGGCATGATCCGAACATTGATCCAGAGTTTATTCAACTCTACGGAGAAAAGGCCAAATTATATGGACTGTCTATTGCTGAGTACATGAGCCGTCTGGATGAGTTCGAGGGGTAAATAGCATACATATACTGGCACGGGGCTCCTCTCGTCAAACCCGAGTTAGTCAAAGATCTACCAACAAAAATGCGGAGATTGCATAAGTGGTACATGAAAGCCTCTGCTGAATCAGCAAACTGGATCTACGCTGGATATAAACACCACCATTACAGTCATGGAGATGGGTTCTTACTGATTGAATTTCTAGAATTATTTCAGTTTTACCAACAAGACGCCCTCGACAAAACTATCGTCAGTGCCTATTGTCTGTAAGTATTATTAAGTCTTTCTAGCTCAGCTCATTCGTTGCTTGTATAATCTTACTCATCACTATACTAATTATATATGCAGAATGAAGATTCTCGAATGCAACAAAGGAGGAATCTATGATCTTGGGTTCGTTGACTGTAATTTTGTTCACGAAGATACTCTCAAAAAAAAACCAAAGAGACAGAGGATAACTTGGTACAATCGTTGAAGTATTTCAGCAACAGAAGGGAAATACTATTTCCTTACAACTTCGAGTGAGTGTTACTGTCTTGTACACATTCTGTTTTCACTTACTCGACAATTGACTCATTATATGTGTGCAGCTTCCACTTTATTCTGTTAATCATTATTGTTGACGAAGGAGTAGTCAAAGTCATGGACTCAAAACGCACACCTTTAGAAAAGTGGGCGAACATGCTTACCTCTAGCAAGTAGTACTTACATTCAATGGTTGAAATGTAAGCTCTGGCTTCCAAACACCCCTAGTGTTGGCGGTGAAATGCCTCGAGAAGGCTTGGAAACGGTTCACCGCCAACACTAGGGGTGTTTGGAAGCCAGAGCTTACATTTCAACCATTGAATGTAAGTACTACTTGCTAGATCCACGCATCTCTTTGATTTTAGTTTCAATACCATTATCATGCTTGATTATTATTTTGATTGAACTCCGTTCTCGTAAAGTGCTTGAGGCAGGAAGCCGGGAATAACTTATGTGGATATTATGTCTGTGAGTTCATTCGCCAGATGACCAAAGAGAAGGGCGCAGACCAGAACTTCAAAAAAATTGAAGTACGATAAACAATAATCACAACTTTATTTTATTACCATCAATTGTGTTTAGTTTCATTCATATATATTGATCCCCTTCTTTAAATTAGATCGAACGGATGCGGGACGGTCTTCTACTACAAAAACGCGTGCAAGCAATACAAGAGGAAATTGCCGGATTCTTATTAGAACATGTCATAGATCCGAAAGGAGAATACTATTACCCGGTTCATTTAGAAGGGTGAAGTGTAAAAAAGAAGATGTAAATTAGATCAAATTCGTGTGAGTACCGTTTGTAATATGTTTCGACCAAGCACGACGGATGAGACGGTGAATAATATATTCGTGACCATGATGTGTAATATATATATATATATATATATATATATATATATAGTGTGGTTCCTTCATTATTGATGTACTATTAAATGGCACGTGCCATGCACGTTATTGGAGTTTAAGGATTGTTATGAAATTCACCCATTATTTGATCTTCCTCCGTTCTAGCTCTGTACTAAGTCAAAAAAAAAACATTTGGCTGAATTTGGAGATATATGAAGTCAAAGTAGTATATTATAAAAATACGGTCTGGTTGACTGGCAGCCATATTTTTCAAAGTTAAAGTTTAGCAGACATATTTTATATTTGGTTTTTGTCTCACTTGTAGTTTACCACATTTTATTATTCATATGGTCCACTATTTATAGATTAATCTTTTATCAAAATTTGCTAAAGTTTGGCTTTTAATTTTTTATGTACACTTTATAGCTGCTAACTTTATTAAATTTTGGCTTGGCAAATTGTTGCTGGGAACCAAAACAGCCCCTACATTTTAAACTAAATATAAATACCGATTTAGACTATGATGAGTGTAGTCACATGAAGCATTTATTTATAAATGATTAATTGTAAAAATTGTAAATAATTTCATATTTGCAGCCCTTCAATAGCAGTTCTACACAATGTAAATATCAAAAAAAAAATTGCTCACTCAATTTTTCAAACGGTAATCTTGGTCAAACTTAATACGGTGTAAACTAAGAAATGGAGAGAGTACCAAGTTGGAAGGATACTTAGCGTTAGGAGAAACTAAAAGATATATACTGTATTTAGTTAGAACAAATATTATTATTTAATTTACTTTGTCATTTTCTGATTTTTAATGCATGCGTTCTCTTATCTGAGGCTGCACCTTGCATGTAGTTTTCCTTCTCTCTCATCACATTTGCTTGGTCTAGTACTACTCTGTACGTTACAGACTTTCACGTGTCAGCTTGGCAGAGGCTTCTAGACATCAGTGGAAGGATCACATGCCCGACAAACTAATCTAGAAAGTGGCGACCTGGATTCCACCGCGAATCCCTGCAACCTGGATCGTCAGATTGATTCATCCAACTACTCCAATCTTACCACGTAGCCCTCTACGTTAGTGTGTCTAATATGAGCTGTTGGATTTCAAAGATCTGACGGTTCCTATGATCTGATATTGGTACACTATATAGGAAGTATAGATATAGATATAGATATATGTAGTACCATTAAATTGAATACAAAACACACTAAATAAATAAATGGAAAAAAAACACAAAACCCTACCGCTGTAAAAAAATAGCCCAAAATGCAGAGATCAACGATCCCGGTTCGTGCCACGAACCGGGACCAATGATCCATGCCACCCTCGCCGCCCGCGCGCCCACGTGGAGACCTATCGGTCCTGATTCGTGCTGGAAACAGGACCGGCATTGGTCTCAAGTTATTGATCCCGATTCGGCAACCGAAACCAATGGCCCACACGAACCGGGACCATAGGGTTTTTTTCACCAGTGTGTGCACGTCGCAGCTGTGTCCTGGAGAGAAATGGAACAAGATATGCTTCCAGCCCACAACGTGCAATACCAGCGAGACCAAGCCTTAGGCGATGTATGGTATGTTCATGCACTAAACTTGTACATGCATATGTCCAAAAAAATCATGCATATGAGAGCCAGATGAGGGACGTTGCTTTGATCTTGCATCTCTAACGGATCTTTAAAAAGGGTTAAACCCTTTTAGTCTAAAAATAATCTAGAAAAAGTGGAAGCCAAGAAGTTTCTTTTCTTGAGTTTATTGAACACAAGCAGATGCAGACTTCGGTAGCTGATGGATTTAATTATCTGGTCCGTGTAATGGAGTCCATAGTCCAGGCCGTTGGCCTACGTTTGTACCGACAGAGTTCAAACGGAAAGACTCACAATGATTCATCCACGTCTGGGCCCGGGCACTGTTGCATATTCAGAAGTACAGCCCATATACACTGTAATACACGGGGCGGGTGATCAACCTGGCCGCAACTCATTGATCCAGGAATCGAGAGCATGTGAGCCTGGGTTCAGAATCGAGTTTTCCTAATAAAGCGCCCATTATAAAAAAAAACAAGAAGGAAACTCATTAATTTTGTATTAATACGTGTGAGAATGATAGAAAATACAATAATGAGGTTATCAATATGATCTCATCGTATACATGTAATTATGAAGAAAATTTACCTTCCCTGTAAAATTAAGTTTATTTTTAGCAAAAAGACAATGCTAGAGGGAGATCAAATTTTTTTAGGGCTTCACTCTATTTATGACTTCGGCACGGTCCGATGACACCTACTTTTTCCACTTCATTGTCGCGGATTCTAGCGATGAAGATGTGTTAGGTGGATTGAAAGGCATGTCGATGCCATTGAACTTGGCACCGAACCATGCCTTGTTAGAAGCTAGGGTTCAGAGGGAGAGTATCTCGGCACAACATACTATGGGTCAATTGCGTCAAGCCGCCAACCTGCACAATTTCGGCACCATCTACCCTAGGGCTGACCACAGGGGCAGATTTCAAATTAGTTCTCCGGTGGGGCGACAAGTGGTAGAAGCTTTCAAAGGAGGCCTGATTTTGTAAAATAAATGAAAAACACGTAGATCTCTAGCTAGCTTCCATGCTGGTCTCACACGTACGCACGTACAGCTGGACAGACAGCGTGTATCGGTCGTTCAGTCTCTTTCGCTCACTGTTTTTTGCGACGTGCGTAGGTACCTGAGACTGCAAGAAAGCGGAGGGGAGATCCCATCCATTGATGGCCGGCCGTCGTAGGTGCGCGAGGACCACCAATAATGCATGGTGGCAGCTCAGTCCGATGATCCACGGACCACGGGCATCCATATATGCATGCAACTTCTGCTAGCAAACTAACGTGTATAAGTTCGTCCTGCTCTTCTCCGTTCGAAGTTCAAAATTAGAATTGAATCCAGAATACTTAATTAGGAAACTATGTGCAATCCAGAAGTAACTTTATATTACCCCTTTGTTTCAAAATATAAGATGTTTTATGTTTTTCTGACATACATGTGTGTAGACATTTTTTGATGTGTAGGTTCAATGCAAAATTAGTAAATATACACGTTAAAAAGCATTTAGATACTCCCTCTATTCCTATATATATGAGGTATAGTTTTTCGCACGAATATTAATGTACAGGTTAGGCCATTAATTTTCCTTAAATTTAAATGTGAAAGTGGCGGAAAATAAGGAAAATCTCGATCTCCTCTCTCTCCAGATCAGATTTGTTTGTGAAATATCTCAACAAATCTCACAAATCTCTCCATAAATCTGGCAGGAGTCTTATATTTTAGAATTTTCTTCAAAAAAATATACCTCCTGTTGAAGTGTATAAGTGAATTGTCTAGCCCTTTCCATCAGTTCGGACTTTTGGTTGCGTTGGCTAGTGCATGAAGCTTAACATGGTATCAGAGCAATGAGCGAACCACCAAGAAACACACAGTAAGCAGAAAGTGAACGACGATCCGTAGGATCACTCGCCCACGTAGCATCCGAGTAGCACTGTAGGTGGAGGGAGCTGGAACGAGGAAAGAAAAGGCAACGAGTGATCGTGCCACGAAGATAGCGAAGAACACGAAGGAGATGACTATAGTGAACAGTGGTAGGAGCGGAAACAAACTGACTCAGAATATGAACAGGATAAGATATGTCAGGACGAGTGACAGCAAGATAAACAAGACTCCCAACAAGATAGCGATAACGCGTCGGGTCAGAAAGAGGATCACCATCAGTAGGATGAAGCGTAACATTAAGCTCCATAGGAGTCTCAACAGTGCGCTCATCCCCAAGAGCAGCACGAGCAAGAAGATCCTGAATATACTTTTCCTGGGAGATAGAAAAGCCATCAGAAGTGGAGGAAACCTCAATCCCAAGAAAGTAGCGCACTGGCACCTGGGATCTTGTGTCTCCCCCTCCCGGTGCTCGTCCCATCATGTGTAAGTGGATCTATAAAATTAAGACCCGCTCTGATGGATCTCTTGAGCGCTATAAAGCGCGTCTTGTGGCTCGAGACTTTCAGCAGGAGCACAGCCGTGACTATGATGAGACTTTTGCCCCTGTGGCTTATATGACCACTGTGCGCACTCTTCTTGCTGTCGCTTCTGTTCGACACTGGTCTGTGTCTCAGCTTGATATTCAGAACACATTCCTCAATGGAGAGTTGCGTGAGGAGGTTTACATGCAGCCTCCTCCGGGGTATTCTGTTCCCGATGGGATGGTTTGTCGTCTTCGGCGTTCTCTTTATGGCCTGAAACAGGCCCCTCATGCCTGGTTTGAGCGCTTTGCCTCTGTGGTGACTGCTGCTGATTTCTCTCTGCTACTTGTTGATGGCGCCAGAAAAGAGGCTGCTGGCGTGAAGCAGTAAGTCCTTGTGCGTGGTGAATGACCAGCCCGTTGGGAACCCCAAGAGGAAGGTATGATGAGTATAGCAGCTAGTTTTCCCTCAGTTAAGATACCAAGGTTTATCGATCAGGAGAGGAGAGACAGCGACGACTGAAGGTGATGCGGAACCTGCACACACACAACCAAGTACTTTGCTCCCAACTTGCGATGAGGTTGTCAATCTCACCGGTTTGCTTGAAACAAAGATTATGAGCGTATCGAGTGGAAAACAATATAGTATGCGAGTAAAGTAAACAGTGCGAGAAAGTAAACAGGTGATAACAATATGATGTAAATAGGACCGGGGTCCACAGTTCACTAGTGGTGTCTCTCCATAGATAAAATAACACATGCTGGGTAAACAAATTACAGTTGGGCAATTGATAGAATAAAGATCACTATGAGATTTACTCTGGGCATTACAACAAAATACATAGACCGCCATCCAACTGCATCTATGACTAATAATCCACTCTCGGGGATATCAATCCGAACACCCCAAAAGTATTAAGTTGCGAACAACAGATAATTGCATTAAGCAAAGTGTGTAATGTAAACAAAGCATATGCCCTTGAGCATATGAATGTTGTTTTCCCTCTAGTAGCAACAGCACATCTACCACCTTAGAGGTTTCTGTCACTCCCCCAGGTGAAATAGAGGCATGAACCCACTATCGAGCATAAATACCCCCTCTTAGAGTCACTAGCAACTACTCGGCCAAGATAGCTACTAACAATGGAGAGCATGCAAGATCATAAACAACATAGAGATAACAAAAGATAATATTCAGTACAGCAACTTAATCATAAACACCAATATTCATCGGATCCCAACAAACCAAACATGTAGAATTACATAACGGTGATCTCAATCATGTAGGGCAGCTCATGAGATCTAAATATGAAGCACATGGTGGAGAAGACAACCATCTAGCTACTGCTATGGACCCATAGTCCAAGGTAGACTACTCACTCATCGCTCCAGAGGCAAGCATGGCGATGAAGAAGACGTCCGGTGGCGATTCCCCTCTCCGGCAGGGTGCCGGGAAGAGCTTCTGGACCCTCCCGATCTTCGGGTCGATGGTGGCGGCGGATCGCGATGTGTTCTAGAAATCTGATCGGGTACTTAGGTTTTTTCCATCGGGGGGTCTTTATAGGCGAATGGGCGTCGTCAGAGGAGGAGCCAGGCGCCCTCACGCGGGGCCCGCGCAGCCAGGGGCCTGGCCGCGCCGCCCCTGCGTGTGGGGCCCTGGTGGCCCCCCTCCTACTCCTCTTCGGATCTCTGGAAGCTTCCGGGTAAAATAAGACTTCAGGAACTAGGTTCGTCTAATTCCAAGAATATTTCCTGTGTATCACTTCTGAAACACAAAAACAGCAGAAAACAGGGAACTGGCACTGTGGCAACTCGTTAATAGGTTAGTTCCGGAAAATGCATAAAAGTGCCACTAAGTGTAACGAAACAATAGGCAAATGGTGTAAAAACAAGCATGGAGCATCAAAAATTATAGATACGTTGGAGACGTATCAAGCATCCCCAAGCTTAACTCCTGCTCGTCCTCGAGTAGGTAAGTGATAACAAAAGAATAATTTTTGAGGTGACATGTACCTACACAATCTTGATCATATATGTAAGCATTTGTGAGCTGGGATCATAAGAACTTAAAACATGGGCATGAAGATATAATCATGACAATAAGAACTTAGCAACCATGTTGTAAACATGTAAATGAACACAAACAAAAGATCATGATAATGAAACAATGAAAGTCAAACGTGTGTTCAAATCATAAGGAAAAACATACAAATGGTTTTCAGCTTGTCCTTCAAAGAGAGCAAAACATAAATGCATAGGACACCTTCAAGTTTAAGAGGGCGACTAGATACAAATAATTTAAGAACAAGTGAAACCAATCATCATGAATCAATCAATGAACCTTGGGACAATGCATATCACAATAAGAATGACAACTATGCTCTCTTAATGGTGCATAAAGAAAGAAGGTGGTGACTCAACATAAAAATAGAAGAAAGGCCCTTCGCAGAGGGAAGCAGTGATTGCAAGTTTTATAACCTTCAAAAATTATGGTACTTGCCGGCTTTGAGCTCTCATTGCCCCCATCATAAGCATCTTGAATGGTTAAAGTTAATGCGAGAACAATTATGATGCATATGCTTGACAAATTATAAGTTGAAGACCTCGTGCCCCGTGAATACGAGTACCCAAACCTCATGCTACTTTACTTAGAGTCCCAAGCAAGGCTCTTGTCATTGTAAGTATATGCATATCATTGAGAACCGCCAATGGGGTACCTCCGTGCCCGATGACATGGAACAAGCCCACACCAAAATGACAGGACAAGCAGACAATGAACACCTCGACATCTCTTTTATTTGCCTTTTGTTTAGCTTTTTATTGTGAGATGCGTCGTCGTATGTTCACCATGGGTATGCTGCAAATTTCCACCATGAATTATGCATGGCTTAGATTGGTGGCCCGGCGTTTCCCTAACACATATACAAACTCCATGATCCCCACAATATTTCCAATTCATTTCACACCGCGGGCATCCATAGACAAAAGATCACGATATCAACTCAAATAAGAAGTGCAATGTTGAAAGCTTGCCCCATGATAGCATGGATGGGCTAGAATCCAACTTACAACTTGCAAGCATAACAACTCAACATAAGAGACCACAATGTCAAATTTTTTAGAACATGAAAAAGTAAAGTGTGCCTTCCGGTTCGTGAGAGCTTTACTGACCGAATTTCGCATAACACTGGTAAGAGTTTAATTTGAAGAGAAAATAAAAGCAAGTCAAATTTACTTGGAATAGCAAATTGCTAGTAGGTATGTATGGTGGACACTTTGGAAAACTTTGGCTTTTAGGAGTTGGATGCACGAGTAGAGCTCATACTCAGTACAAGGTGAGGGCTAGCAAAAGACTGGGAGCGACCAACTAAGAGAGCAATAATGGCCATAATCATGCAAAGCGACAAAGCGACATTAAAAGAAGCATAAGATGGCATCAAAAGTCAAAAACTAAATGATCATGAAGGCTATAGGTGACTTTGTAAGAGTCTAACATGTGTGAGCATGCGCCAAGTCAACCCAAATAAAGCATTAAGGAGAAAACCAAAATAATGCTTCCATACAATAAAAACAACGCATGATTTTTTCAAAGGCTCATTAAGCAATCTCAGTTATTTGAGACAAGTCATGCTACAGAAAAACCACTAAGCATACTATCAAAAAGACATCAAGCATGACATGAAAAAGCCTAAGCCGCAGTCTATACAAGCTCCTTCTTGTACCACTATTTTGCACAAAGCTTTTTCTCTTTTCCAACACCATTTGAAATTTTTATAAACACCTCTTTTGATGAAAACCAATAAAGATCAGAGGCAAAAATACACCTTGATGAAAAGATATGGCAAGGTCTGAACGCAAATCAAGGCGAAAACGAAAACCAAAAGCAGTAGCAGAAAAAGAAGAACACTCGATGAACGATAAGAGTGAAAACTAGAGCGTTCTTTGCAAATGAAAACGAGTACATCTCCTCCAAAGGAAATTTGTTGGGGTCCAACCATTTATTGCAGCAAACAAACAAACTAAACCAACTAAGAAAACTAAAACAACTGACACTCCAAGAAAAACACATAGTGCATGAAGCAATAAAAATATAGTGTTTTAAAAGGTGACCTGATTTTTGCCGATGAAGAAGGGGTGCCTCGAGGGCATCCCCAAGCTTTGACGCTTGTACTTCTTGGATATTTCTTAGGGTGATGCATGGGCATCCCCAAGCTTGAGCTTTTGTCCATTCTTCAACTCATCTCATCATTCTCCAATCCCTACACTTGAAAACTTCCTTCATACAAAGCTAAACGCAATTCTATTAGCAACATTAGTGCAAGCATAACATATAATCAATCCTCTATTTGCTTCAGGTTTCAACTCAAAACCACCACATATATAGCAAATACTACTGTAGCAACTCCCTAAAAAGTTCCGTGATCAAAAGAACTCAAAAGAAAGTGATAAAGTGGCAAACACAAATATTGGCAGAAATCTGTCAAAACTGAACAGCTGACAAAGGTCGAATTTTTGAGGGATTTTCTGTTGCTCAAATCAAAAAGTGTTCAACTAACAAAAGTTTGGATATAACCTGGGGCATATGCACAATAAATTGCAGGTCCAAAAGATAAACAGAGAATTTTCACGAATTTGTACGGTGCAGCACCGAAAACAGTTTCAGGACAGCAACATCCCCAAATCTTTACCTCACTCAAATTAGAGGCTTCTCTTGGCACAAAAACGAAATAAACAAGATAAGGAGCGGTCATTACAGTAGTAATGACTTCGAAAACTCAAATAAAAGAAAAAGTACTGAAAAGAAAACATTGGGTTATCTCCCAAGAATGCTTTTCTTTAACGCCTTTGAGCTAGGCGCAGAAAATTGCGAATCAAGTAATATCAAGTGATGAAGCATTAAGCTCATAATTTGCTCTAAGAATAGAGTCAAAAGGTAATTTCTTTCTTTTCCTAGGGAAGTGTTACATACCTTTCTTTAGTGGGAATTGATACTTGATAGTGCCTTCCCTCATATCAATGATAGCACCTACAGTTCGAAGAAAGGGTCTTCCCAAAATAATAGGACATGAAGCATGGCATTCAACGTCCATAACAAGAAAATCAACGGGAACAAGGTTATTGTTAACCACAATAAGAACATCATTAATCCTTCCCAAAGGTTTCTTCTTAGCAACATCAGCAATAGGAACATCAAAATAACACTTTTCAAGCGGTGGTAAATCAAGCATGTCATAAATCTTTCTAGGCATGATAAAAATACTAGCACCTAGATCACATAAAGCATGGCAATCATAACCATTAACATGCATATCAATGATGGGTTCCCAACCATCTTCTAACTTCTTGGGAACAGAAGCTTTTTTTCTTCAACTTTTCATCCCTAATCTTTATGAGAGCATTGGTAATATGCTTAGTAAAAGCAATATTTAAAGAACTAGCATTGGGAGTCAAAGCAAGCTTTTGCAAGAACAAAATAACTTCAGATATATTGCAGCCATCAACATCAAAATCATTAAAAGAAATAGAGCTATCATCTCCTACACTCCGAAAAATTTCAGCACTCTTTTGAGAAAAAGTTTTGGCAGTTTTAGGCTTTTTAACACAAAGAGTGGGAGTTTTCTCTACACCAATCAAAGTAAGAGGATTGCTACCAGTAGGAGCAACATCATTAGAGGTAGTAATGGTACATAACTTCATCTCTCTAGCCATCTCATCTTCTCTTTCCCACCTGGCATGCAATTCCGCTAACAATCTAATGTTTTCATCAATTCCAACTTGAATAGCATTAGCGGTAGCAAAAACATTGTTCTCTTTCACATCATTAGGCAACACTTTTAATTTCAGAATTTCAACATCATGAGCAAGGCTATCAACTTTAGAAGCAAGAATATCAATTTTGCCTAACTTTTCCTCAACAGACTTGTTAAAAGCAGTTTGCTTACCGATGAAGTCCTTGAGCATTACCTCAAGCTCAGAGGGCGTGGCCCTAGTGTTGTTGTAGGAATTACCATAAGAGTTACCATAACCATTACCATTGGTAGATGGATACGGCCTATAATTGTTAATAGCAAAATTGTTCCTATAAGCATTGTTGTTAAAATTATTGTTTCTAATGAAATTCACATCAACATGCTCTTCTTGAGCAACCAGAGAGGCCAAAGGAACATTATTAGGATCAACATGAGTCCTATCATTAGCAAGCATAGCCATAATGGTATCAATCTTATCACTTAAGAAAGAGGTTTCCTCAACAGAATCTACCTTCTTACCTTGTGGAGCTCTCTCGGTGTGCCATTCAGAATAATTTATCATCATGTTATCGAGTAACTTTGATGCGGCGCCCAAGGTAAGGGACATAAAAGTGCCTCCAGCAGCTGAATCAAGTAGGTTCCTTGAAGAAAAATTCAGTCCTGCATAAAAAGTTTGGATAATCATCCAAGTAGTCAGTCCATGAGTGGGGCAATTCTTTATCATAGATTTCATTCTTTCCCAAGCTTGAGCAGCATGTTCATTATCAAACTGAGTAAACTTCATAATATTGCTATGCAAAGCTATGATCTTAGCAGGAGAATAGTATCTACCAATAAAAGCATCCTTACACTTAGCCCATGAATCAATACTATTCTTAGTCAAAGACAGCAACCAATCTTTAGCTTTTCCTCTCAAAGAAAAAGGAAACAACTTGAGCTTAATAATATCACTATCAACATCCTTATATTTCTGCATCTCACATAGCTCAACAAAATTGTTGAGATGAGCTGCAGCATCTTTAGTACTAGCACCAGAAAATTGCTCTTTCATAACAAGGTTCAACAAAGCAGGCTTAATCTCATAAAAGTTTGCAGCAGTAGCAGGTGGTGCAATAGGAGTGCAGATAAAATCACTATTGTTCGTGCTAGTAAAGTCACACAACTTGGTGTTTTCAGGATTGGCCATTTCAGCAAAACAAAAGTAAACAAGTAAAAACAACTACCAAGGATTCTAATTTTTTTGGGTTTTTGATATAAAACGATGCAAGTAAAATAAATAAAGTAAAGCAAAACAATAACAAAGTAAAGGATGTGTGTGCGAAAAAATCCCCTCGCAGAAGTCTTCTCTTCCTCCCCGGCAACGGCGCCAGAAAAGAAGCTGCTACTTGTTGATGGCGCCAGAAAAGAGGCTGCTGGCGTGAAGCAGTAAGTCCTTGTGCGTGGTGAATGACCAGCCCGTTGGGAACCCCAAGAGGAAGGTATGATGAGTATAGCAGCTAGTTTTCCCTCAGTTAAGATACCAAGGTTTATCGATCAGGAGAGGAGAGACAGCGACGACTGAAGGTGATGCGGAACCTGCACACACACAACCAAGTACTTTGCTCCCAACTTGCGATGAGGTTGTCAATCTCACCAGTTTGCTTGAAACAAAGATTATGAGCGTATCGAGTGGAAAACAATATAGTATGCGAGTAAAGTAAACAGTGCGAGAAAGTAAACAGGTGATAACAATATGATGTAAATAGGACCGGGGTCCACAGTTCACTAGTGGTGTCTCTCCATAGATAAAATAACACATGCTGGGTAAACAAATTACAGTTGGGCAATTGATAGAATAAAGATAAACGTGATATGTCAAGAAGATCACTATGAGATTTACTCTGGGCATTACAACAAAATACATAGACCGTCATCCAACTGCATCTATGACTAATAATCCACTCCCGGGGATATCAATCCGAACACCCCAAAAGTATTAAGTTGCGAACAACAGATAATTGCATTAAGCAAAGTGTGTAATGTAAACAAAGCATATGCCCTTGAGCATATGAATGTTGTTTTCTCCCTAGTAGCAACAGCACATCTACCACCTTAGAGGTTTCTGTCACTCCCCCAGGTGAAATAGAGGCATGAACCCACTATCGAGCATAAATACCCCCTCTTGGAGTCACTAGCAACTACTCGGCCAAGATAGCTACTAACAACGGAGAGCATGCAAGATCATAAACAACAATATTCATCGGATCCCAACAAACCAAACATGTAGAATTACATAACGGTGATCTCAATCATGTAGGGCAGCTCATGAGATCTAAACATGAAGCACATGGTGGAGAAGACAACCATCTAGCTACTGCTATGGACCCATAGTCCAAGGTAGACTACTCACTCATCGCTCCGGAGGCAAGCATGGCGATGAAGAAGACCTCCGGTGGCGATTCCCCTCTCCGGCAGGGTGCCGGGAAGAGCTTATGGACCCTCCCGATCTTTGGGTCGACGGTGGCGGCGGATCGCGATGTGTTCTGGAAATCTGATCGGGTACTTAGGTTTTTTCCGTCGGGGGGTCTTTATAGGCGAAGGGGCGTCATCAGAGGAGGAGCCAGGCGCCCTCACGCGGGGCCCGCACGGCCAGGGGCCTGGCCGCGCCGCCCCTGCGTGTGGGGCCCTGGTGGCCCCCCTCCTACTCCTCTTCGGATCTCTGGAAGCTTCTGGGTAAAATAAGACTTCAGGAACTTGTTTCGTCCAATTCCAAGAATATTTCCTGTGTATCACTTCTGAAACACAAAAACAGCAGAAAACAGGGAACTGGCACTGTGGCAACTCGTTAATAGGTTAGTTCCGGAAAATGCATAAAAGTGTCACTAAGTGTAACGAAACAATAGGCAAATGGTGTAAAAATAAGCATGGAGCATCAAAAATTATAGATACGTTGGAGACGTATCACTCTCCCAGCGCTCATGATCCAGCGCTATTTGTTCACACTTCTCCTCGTGGACGCACTCTCCTCCTTCTCTATGATGATGATATGATCATTACTGGTGATGATCCTGAGTATATTGCCTTTGTTAAGGCTCGTCTTCATGATCAGTTTCTTATGACTGATCTTGGTCCTCTCCGCATTTCTGGGCTGAGGCTGTCGCTACGTCGGCTTACCTCATTAACATTCAGCCCTCTGCCGCTCTGCAGGGTGGTATACCTCTCGAGCGTCTATCTGGTCATTCTCCAGACTACTCGATGCTTCGCTTGTTTGGTTGTGTTTGCTATGTTCTCCTTCCCCCTCGCGAACGCACCAAACTGACCGCTCAGTCTGTTGAGTGTGTTTTTCTTGGATACAGTGATGAGCATAAGGGCTATCGCTGTTGGGACCCCGTTGGTCGTCGGATGCGCATCTCTCATGATGTCACTTTTGATGAGACGCGTCCTTTCTATCCTCGTCCCATCGCAGGTACCTACCCGGTGGAAGATATATCTTTTCTTCTTTTTCCTGACACACCTCCTTCTGCTCCTATTGCTTCTTCTTCAGGACCCACTCTCGCTGATGTCTCTTCTTCGATACCGTCGTCCGCTGCTCCGCCTAGTTCCCCTAGTTCTCCTCGTTCTCCGGTTTCGGAGCCTTCCTCTGCTATTCCTTCTTCCTCTTCTTCTGATGAGTCGTCTTCCGCTGATGAGCTTCCCTCTACTGGTCCTGTTCGTCAGTGTCGTGCCCCAGCCCGTTACTCTCCTAGTCAGTACGGTCTTTCTGTTGCCTCCGAGCCGACTTCTTATCGGGATGCTGAGCGTCATCCTGAATGGCAGCTTGACATGGTTTCAGAGCCCAGGGTCTCGAGTTCGAGTCCTGGTTTTCACAATTTATTGTAAAATTGTTGTTGCCCCCCTTTGTGTCCACGTGTTGACTTTCTCTTCTCTCGTTTGTGTCCACGTGTTGATTGATTTTCTCTTCTCCCGTCACACGTGAGTGGGGGTGTTGAAGTGTATAAATGAATTGTCTAGCCCTTTCCATCAGTTCGGACTTTTGGTTGCGTTGGCTAGTGCATGAAGTTTAACACCTCCTATATATAGAAACGGAGGGAGTATATATCTATCGAAAAAGACTAAAACATTTTACATTTTAAAATAGAGGGAGTATTTCATAACTTGTGCTGAAGGGATGGAATCGAGTTACTATTTAGCGAGCTCGTGGATTGGTTATATATGGATCTCATCACAAGGAAGAAATGTCAGCTGTAGTGGGACGAAAAGTCATACATCGTAGATACGTGGTTAAGCGTCCACCAGGCAAATCTCCTGGCCACTGTTGTCTGATCGGCATATACAGTTAGGCGGCATCATCGAATCACGGTCATGTGTTTGTGTTTGCCAAAATGGGTGGTATAGCTTTTTTTGATAAAGGAAATATATTAATATGGTAAAAATATTAATTACCTCTGAACAACGCAATGTCTTATATATTATGAATGGTACAGCTACGGGATGATTTTTACGGATTGTGCTTACGGAACCAGGTGTAGAGCACGGGATTGGTTTATGTTCCTGAAATCACGGCCAGGTTATGAAATCACACCAATCAAAGACCAGCACGTCTCTCCGTAAGCCTTTTCCGTAACCACATATCCGTAGGTCTAGGATTTCCGATCAAACAGGCTAGTGTTTTCAGTTTCACTGCCATGGCGACGGGGACTGCTAGCTCTCTCTCGTCATTAGTGTTTTCACCAGAGACATGTCTTTTTGGATGACGTCGCTCGAATGACATTATACATACGTAATTACATGTTTTTCATAAAGATAAATATATTAATATCGCGAAGATACGTAATTACATATAAGTGGATTCAGAAGCATGCATGAAATGTTTTGGCATGGAGTGGATGTGGTACTTCTTTTCACCTTGCTCGCTTAACATGCCAGAGACAAGGTACCCTCCTCCACGTTTCACTAGGCACCACGACCTCCATCTCCGCCGAGAAACACCGAACGACAAATGGACGGATAAATTTCAAATAATTGCACGCTTCTACCTTATCGGAAAAAAATGTTGCACGCTTTCTAGCATCTTCCCACTTAGTTGGAGTTGTTCAAGTGTCACTGGTGAACATGGTCCCATCAATTATATCACTGTTGGGACTGTCCCCAGCAGTTTCAAGTGGAAAACGTTAATTTTGACATTGCGACATTTTCTCACTAAATATCCTCCTCAAAATAGGTTTTTTCCCTGACTTTACAAGTTTTATGATGATTGGTATTTTTAGTAACCGTCCATCCACTCTGATCTAACGGACGTAAAATAGACGGAATCAAACTGACGGAACCCTATGGTACCACGGTACCGTTATATTATGGGACCGGTACCAAAAAAATATAGGACCAATACCTCTTATTTATTTAATAGAAACTGTAAAAGATAAACGTTCTTTCAAGTGGACAAATCGCTGGATAATCGTACGCACATCCTAAAGCACCAAACAAAGGTTGAACATGGATCGTGAGCTCCCAACGCCGGGCTGCCTGACTAGGACCCCGGCGAGCTCGTCTAGGCCAACCACAGAAACGCGCAGTACAGCCTCGCACCAATGAGCAGGACGACGTCTACGAGAAGGTCATGCTGCTATTTGTTCTCCCAATGCCCAACTTCGGGGAGCACGATGGGAACTGCACCCCGTTTGGCTCACGCCAATGCCGGCGATATACGTCGTTCCCGTGTTAGAGACCTCATAACACCTTGTCATTTAACCTTGCCCCACTTGCCTCTCTCCTCCCTCCAAAAAACAGCTCCTCTTGTGCCTTTCTGCAGCGAGAACGCGATCGGCATTTGGTTCATGCCACCGCCAGGCTTCTTGTTCCGCCACAGTCGACCCCGAAGAGCCTTTCCACCTTGCCCGTTAGCACCACCTTGTTAGCCTTGTGCTTTTCCCTAAAGGAATCGAACGCTCGGGCCCTATGTAGGCGTCACTGTTCTCATCTCTTCGTGTGCCAGCCGAGCTCGCCGACGTGACGCGCCAGAGCAGCAGCTGGCTGCGGCTTGCCGCACGGCACACGTTTCTCTGGCTGCGCCGCTGGAAGCCTGAGCAGAAGCAAGCCACGCTCGCCACCCCCGCGCGTGGGCAGCCGCATGCAGCATCTCCCCGTCCACGCGGCCACCATCATCGCGCGCGAATAGCTAAAGCAGCAGCAGGCCATGCTAGCCGCCCCACGTGTGAGCAGCTGCAGGCTGCCGCGTGTGAGCAGCAGCTTGAGACGCTTGCCGGCCGCCTCCGTGCGTGAGCAGCAGCTCGTGGCGCTCGCCGGCCGCCTCCGTGCGTCTCCGCGTGCGACCAGCTGCAGGCAGTCGCGCTCGCCGGCTGCCGAGGCGCTCGCCGGCCGCCCTGCGTGCAAGCTCGCGGCGCTCACCGGCCTCCATATGCGCGAACAGCTGAATGTCACATGCGCGAACAGCTGGATGCTCATCTCGGATGCCTCCGAGAAATTTGTCCACCCAAGCTCAGATGAAGAAAAGGAAAAGAAAGAATAAGAAAAAAAGAAAAGAAGGCACGATCTAACACATGAATGTGCGTTGTCTCGGACATGCAGCGATAAATCAAAGCATTCTAGCAATTTATAAAAGGTCATTTATTGATTTAATCAACGGTTATAAAAAATCCAACTTAACGGTACCAGACGGTACCACGGTTCCGTGTCAATCACCATAAAAGAGCTCGATAAATAAAACCATAAGGGTTGATTTCATGCCAATATATACAAAGTTCAAGCTTTATACCGAGAAATTTGAGTCAAAAATAAAAAGGAGAAACAAGGAAATGGAGAAAGTTGCATAGCTGAAGTGCCTGCGTGCTTGGAGGACATAAGTGTGCATCGATCTTCTTCTTTTTCGAATCATGCTGCATGTATATATTAAGAAGAAAGAATGCCATTGATATGACACAGTATACAACAAACTAGCATGTATCGGGCTGAATTTTTTCATTAACTAAGCAAAGTGGCTGAACAGTTAAAAGTATTACTCTCACGGCATGACAGAATCTAAATATGGTGTCTCGTTGGCTCTTAACTAGTGTCACGCTCCACGGGATGAAGAGGTTGAATACAAGCAGGCGTGCATCCTGTACTAGGTTGGGTTGTGGTGCCCGAGCATCGCGCTCGGGTACCTGGTGGTGCAGGTGGAACTAGTTCTTTAGTGCGGGTATAACTAGGTGGTAGTCAACGACGAATCCATGACGCGCTTAGCGATTCTCCATATGAAGTAAGAAGGGCAACTCAATAGGTTTGTGCTTCCGAGTTGGCACATCCCCATCACCGGTCAAGTTGACTTGACATGTCCGCCCAACATGGCAAAACTGAGGGAATTTATTAAATAAAGCAAAATATGACATTTTGTAACAATTTCAAGGAAAATATGGCACACAATTTGAAGTGGGGGTAAACATTGCCAACGTTTCGTGAACATGTGATAAAAGATAGAATCATGTTGTTGACCAAGAAAATATTGGGTTCTTTCAAGAACCAAGGTGTTGATGATATTAAATATGAATTAATTGCGTATTTCAATTTTTTGATTTGATCCAAGAAACTAATAAGGAATACTAGGTTCATACAATTTTTAAAACCATGAATAGGGAAAACATACGATTGCAAGTCATTCATGAATTTTACAGGGTTATTTTATTTTTTACCAATTTTTTGTTTAGGTACATAGTGAAATACTCCTACAAAGTCTCCAAGAGGATAGGCCATCACTAGAAAATCTCTTATGGAGTATGTATTAATGCAGTGCACATGAATCTCTAGAATAACTATCTGCACGATTCAGTCCAAGAGATCACACCAACAACATTTTTATACTAGTCAAAGGACTCCTGCAAATTTTATACCCCAGATTGGCCCCGTTTATATCAGTTTTTATCCGGTTTCCACCTAAAAAACTAAACACCTTCTTCTAATTAACCGGTTGGGACAATGCTTATTGCCCTCGTCTCAAAAAAAAAAAAGTATACCCCGCTAGAAAAAAGGATCCCAACATTCAAAATTCCTATAGAAAATGTTTGAGTCAATGGTGTGACGAAGTTGCTCCGCAAGCACTCATGTAGCTGATGTGCCCACAAGCTGTAGTGCAATGGGAAACAGAGTTTCTGAAACCGTGAGGTGACAAGTGATTTGTGAACAGCCACATGCACGTTATTCTTTGCTTCATTTCTACATTTCAGTAGCATCTTCTTGCTGATTGGTCTACTGAACAAGGCAGGGTCCCATGATAGTAACTGTGACAGCGCGCTGCCTTTTGCTTAATTTGGCGCCAGTATAATACACGCACCAGGCGAGCTGTCTAGTGACTAGTGAGTGACTACAAACTACATACACGGTACACCCCTATCTCAAACTAGCCAGAGAACCTCGCCAAGATGCGCTTCGCGGTGAGCAAGTCCCCGCCGGTGATGATCCGCCCGTCGTCGACGGAGCTGGCGCCGGCGCCTGGGAAGACAAAGCATGCGCAGGTGCAGCTGTCGTCGTGGGACAGGAGCTACGTGGGTTTCCAGGTCACGGCCCTCCTCCTTTTTGACGGCCCTGTCAACCAGCCCATCGAGGCCGTCAAGAAGGGCCTCTCCCGTGCGTTGGTCCACTACGCCCCCATCGCCGGCCGTCTTGCCGCCGACGACAAGGAGAGCCTCAGTATCGCGTGCACCGGCGAGGGTGTGCCGTTCGTGGCTGCGACAGCGGACTGCGCCATGGCTGACCACGGAGGGCTCCTCGACGGCGCGCCGTTTTCGGCAGGCCTCCTGGATGACCTGGCCGTGTACTACCACCCGGCGGCTCGGCGCACGGACCCCCTGCTGCTTATGCAGGTCACCGAGTTCGCGTGCGGCGGGTTCGCCGTCGGTGTGACGTGGAACCACACGCTGGCCGACGGCGACGGCATGGCTCAGTTCCTCCAGGACATCGGCAGCCTCACACGCGCAGACGAGATGGCAGTTTCAGCGCCTTTGAGGGACGGCGGCGCGGTGTCGCTGCCGCTGCTGTCGCCGCCTGTTGTCGCCGCGAAGCAGTGGCTGATGCTGGACCGCGGCGGCATGGGTCTCGCGTACCTGGACATCACCATCCCCGCGACGCTCATCGACCGCATCAAGTCCGAGTACAAGGCCGCCCACGCCGACGATGGCGGGTACTGCACGACGTTCGAGGCGGGCGTCGCGGTGCTCTGGCGCTGCCGCACCCGTGCCATCATAGGCGACAACTACGACCCGTCCACGCCGGCGCCACTTGCCTTCTTCGTGAATGTCCGCAAGCACGTGCGCGCCCCGGCCGGGTACTACGGCAACTGCGCCGTGGCGCAGGTGGCATTCGCGACGGCCGGCGAGGTCGCCGGCGGCGATATCGCAGGCGTGATTGATCTGATCAAGCGTGCCAAGGACGGGGTGCCCGACCTGCTGAATGTCATGCACGACGGCCGCGGGGTGGACGGGGTGGGGGAGATGAGCGAGGAGGAGATGGCGGCGGTGTTCGGGTACAACGCGCTGATGGTGACGAGCTGGCGTAACATTGCGTTCGACCGCGTCGACTTCGGCGGCGGGGTGCCGGCGAGGGTGGTGGGGAGGTGGCAGCAGTCCACCATCCCGGGCTGCATGGCGTTCCTCTCCTGCACGGCGACAGCGGACGCCGGTGAGAGGATGCTGACGCAGTGCGTCAGGGAGGAGCACGCCGCCGCCTTCCTTGACGAGCTCCACAGGCTCGTCGGTCTTGTCAGTGTCGGCATGAATGAATTATGTTAGGTCTACATGATCTATGTATCGTGTACTCGTGTATGTGTTTTGATTCCGGTTGGAATTTTGTGTGCGTGCCTGGATGAACTTTTTTCGAAAAGGGAAACCCGCTTAATTTGCATCAATTAACAAATAATAGGGATTTTTATTTTTTTTTGCCCTCGGGTCCTTAGTTGTACTTAGTTTTCCCCAGCTCTTTAGTTTTTCCTCAGTTTTGTTCAAGCCCTTGTCTGAAACCCTAACAAGTGCTGGAACGGCCGGTTGTCCGACGGGTCAACAACTTTGACCGTTATCTGCTGACTAGTGGGGCCACGTAGAGCCCGCAAAGACACGTCAGAGCATCCATCTTTATTTAACCATAAGCATCGCCGTATTCCTGACCAAAACGCGGACGAGTGGGGCTTCGGTATATCGAATGACAAGTGGGGCCATGACGCTGATACATGAGGCAATACACGGGTAGGATTAGATTTTTAAACGGAGCTCTACAGCGATGGCACGGAGGAGGTGGCCTGCGGGGTGCCGAGATGAGATCGACGTCCACAAAGAACTGCATGAGGCGAGACCAGACGCATTAGATAGATATGAACTAGACGCGTTTAACCATGCATAGAAGAGAAGAAATGGTCGAGGACATCGACGACGACCTCAACATTTTGACTGACGGTGTCGGACACGAACACGAGCAATGTAGAGAAAACTAGTGTCTCTCCTTTCTGGTGTGTATAGATGGGTGCTAGGGGAGTGTGGTGGCGAAGGGAAAGACCTAGCGGTGGTCTGTGGCGTCTAGCATAGCGGGGCGGCGTGGCCGTGCCCACAGCGGCGTGCATGTTCGGCATTGACATCAGCATGTATGTTCGTCATTGGCCTCGGCGGTATCTTTGGTGTGTTAGTGATCGAATGAGGGGACGGGATTGAGGGTGCATCCCGATGGTGACCTAGTAGTGGTGGCGAGCATGCATAGCCGTTCTGACCATGCCGATATCGGCATCGGCATCGTTTGGTCGCTGTGGTGCTCGAATCATGGTGGAAATTGCGATTCCCTATTATTTTCACATGCATAATATATAGAAAATAGCTAGATCTCTAAATCGATGCATATGAAGCTACATATATATTCTTGGTCATAATCCCCTTATCTAAAGGGGATGGATGCATGGCTTCACGTCGTCGTCGCTTTCATCGTCAGTATCTTCGTCGTCCGTGTAGTAGTACTTCCTGCACATTGTTACGTCAAACACCTTCACTGTGAGCACATCATCGCCTTCATATTTGAAGTGTAGGATGTAGCTGAAATCCACACTGTGCGCGATGGCGAAATTCTCCTAGCCCTTGTCGAGGTACATCCGGACTTGTCCGTCAAATAGGACCTCCACGGTCCAGAGACGAGGACCGCAGTCAGTTGCTCGCAGATACACCTTAGCGGGCTCCTGGCCATCAAGATAGTCCATAAACTTTTTTGGGAGTGCCTGCAAAGAGATTGAGCGCCGATCGTTTGAAATTAAAGGTTTTTTAGAACATACACATAATTAATCACATGCATCATATATGTGGGAAAACGTACGTACCTTCTTGGCCAAAGGGTCTTCATAGGTGACGATTAAGAACTCCTCTATGATCAATGGCAGTGTTTACGGTGGTGGTGGCAATGATGATGATCCACCACCCAGGCCGCCCCTTCCCCTTCCCCTTCCAGTCGGCGTCCGAGACGTGGAAGCCATGGCAATGGATCAAGTATATATGAACAAAGAAGAGAGAGGCAGAACCTATTGATATGAGGGATAGCCGTTGTGGGGGTTTATAAGGGAGAGATGACCGTTGTAGGATTTACACCATAAATTAATGTAGAGATGACCGTTGTGGGGTTTACACAATAAATTAAGGAGGAGATGACCGTTGTGGGGGTTTATATCTCAACAAAAAAGTAATGCCTAAAAGAAATGAAAATTCGTGATAGTTTATTATTTTACCGTGAAAAGTAATGCCTAAAGGAAATTCGTGATAGTTTATCATTATACCGTGAAAAGTAATGCCTAAAAGAAATAGAAATTCGTGATAGTTTATCATTTTACCATGAAAAGTAATGCCTACAAGAAATTCGTGATTACCAAACTTGTTGAATCCGGTGGCAAACTCATTATTTAGCATACATAGAGGGGTAGTAGTTTGCCACCGATAGATAGAGAGAGGGTGGCCATGATGAGAGAGAAAGAGGGGTTATCCTGCCCGTTAGATCATAGGATCGATGGTAGGTGGGCACGATCCGTGTGACAACAGCTCGACCAATCAGGCCAAGTTTGGGCTTCTGTGAGAAGGGAGAGGGTAAAACTGAGTAGTATCAAGGATCCAAGGGCAAGTAAATAGTAAACAGGCTAAGGAATTCAAATAAGAAATTTACAAAAATAAAAACACATGTTTTGTACAATGAAATCCAGGTTGGCCTACCTCAAAGTATTAGCAATTCAAATATATATGAGTATGAAAATTATGGCCTCATTCAGACAAACTATATTTTGGGTATAGATGTTTTGAGAAGGGGTTTGAGTGGAAAGCCATGAACCTTCATAGCTACTAGTGATTTGAGAAGTGGCCATTTGTGTTAAAACTTGATTTATATATGATTGTCTACGTGGCAGGTCGCGTAACAAGATTCTATGAGTAGGAGGCACTATGATTTTATTTTTTTGAATTTTTTTGTGCATGAAATGACTCAATTAGATAGCTTAATCCCATTTGTTGACTCTCTGTTGACCAGCCACATGAGGGTAAAACTGAGTATATTGCACTAGCCAGTATTAGTACTCGAGAGGAAAACTGAGTACATATATTTTTCTAGTGTAAGACTCGATGGTAGAACTGAGTACGCGTAACGGTGCAGACGTGCTGTACCACGGACGCGTGTTGAGACCAAACTGCTGAGACGAACCGTCACTTTGCCAGTATAGAGCCCCTCTCTCCCTCCCTCTGCACACAGTCTCATTATAACTCACGCACGCAACCACGCCTCTCACGTCCCATCACCTTTTCCAAATCGAAAAAACCCCAACCGCCCTACGCGCGCTCCCCTGCCGGCGATAGAGAAGAAGAATGCGCCGACGGCTGTCGCCCCTAAGCCCGTCGCCTCCGAGCCCATCGCCTCCGGGCCCGTCGCATCCGAGCCCGTTGCATCCGAGGCCGTCGCCGCCGAGCCCGTCGCCTTCGAGGGCGGCGCATCCAAGCGCGGCGCCTCCGTGAACTGGGCCTCTCTTAAGGGTGACAGACCACTTCACAAGATCGGCGACTGCTTACTGGCGAACGAGGAGTACGTGGACACCTACTCTGCTCTGAGGAAAGTTTGTACAAATTGGCGCTCAGATTTACCTGAGCCCGACGTGCACCTGCACGAATGGATCATGGTAGAACATGCCCTTCCACGCGCCGCTGAGTTCTCCTTCCTCAACCTCCGCACATCCCGCTACGTCACCATCGATCTAACGGAAGTTCATGCAAGGTTCAAATTCCTCCATATCTATAGAGTTAATCTATTTTTATTTTCAATCGTAAACATCTTAGTGCTGAATGTTATCTTCATCAATATATTTTTGATACTACTTCGTCGGCTTTTACCGTGGCGTCATCGTGCTTGCCCAGAAGAACCAGCCGCACAAGATACGGCTTCTGAACCCACTCACAAAGATATTGAACACTACATTTGAGGCGCAGATACCATCTGTTATTGTGGAGTCAGTCGCTGTAATGAAGTCCCCGACTATGGTCTTCGTTTGCACAGGTTACCCCAATGAAATTGCTTGGGTCGATGAGAGCTCTCCAACTAAGGATATAGATGAAGAAGATTGGGGAGAAGGAAGATTTTCGATCGAGGACCATTCTCTGCGTTGCATTACCCCGTTCAATGGTGAATTATATGCAATAGCTGTGAATGAGTTCGGAACATTAGTGTGCACCAACAATATCCAGTTGGAGCAGCGCGCGAGCACTGTCAACATGAAGACACTATTTTTATTTCCAGAACTTCGAAATGATTCTAAATTCTACCTTGTGAAGTCGGATGGTGATCTGCTGCTTGTGTTGTTGGGCGGCAGCATTGACAACAACAGGCATTTGGAGGAAGGTCAACCATTGGTGTACCGTGTGGACACTGAGAGCCGCTCTCTCCATGCCGTTAGTAACATTGGCAGTCGTGCCTTCTTCGTCAATTATATCCGGTGTATCTCCGTCGACACTAGAGTGCACCCGACAGTTCGACCTGGCTGCATCTACTGCGTGGATTTGGGTTATATCAGACAGTACTTTGATGATAGAAAGGTCTGGGATGAGTGGCCACAATGTGTGGATAGATTAGGATACGACGGTATGAAAATAGAACAAAGGCCATACCGTTTGGAGGATGTATTGGCTGTACACTGCAGACAGAAGGAGTTCAGTGAATATTTCCTTCGTCTCATGGAATGTAGCGACGACGAAATATATGATGAAGAATGAAGAACCTTCATATTGGGCATACATTGCGTCTTGTATTATTTTCAGCTTAGTTTATCGTGAACATTAACATCGTTATTGGTTGCTTTTGGCTGTTGTATGCAGTTTATGTATTATACTTAGTTTTCTAGATTTATTATGCTGCTATAAATTTATCCTATACTAGATTCTAGATTTGCTACTAGATTTGTTACCATATTGGGCAAAAAACGAGGGCCAAAAGGCAACAATCATTGAAGAAAGACAGAAATAGAAGCTTCTCTAGATTTGATACTAATTTGGTGAAAAGAAAGAGAACTGTTACAGAGAGAGAGTGGAAAAAGGCGCTCTGAAAATGCGCTCTGAAAAGGCATTGCCAACTTGGGCCGAGAGAGATAGAACTGAGCTCTCACGTACAACCAAACGCGGTCTCGTCCTGTCCCACGCGGTCCCTTTCTACCAACCCCACGTGACGCGTTCCCGCACGACACGGCCCCACACGTCAGCACGGAACGGTCAACTAAACGGGAATCCTCCCGTCCGAGCTCCTTCTGAGGGTTTCAGACAAGGGCTTGGGGAAAATTGAGGAAAAACTAACGAGCTGGGGAAAACTGAGTACAACTAAGGACCTGAGGGCACGAAAATAGAAATCCCTAACAAATATTCCCTCTATCCTCGAAAGAGTGTACGGCTAAAAAAACAATTTTGCTATTTCTCAATAGACTGAGAAATAGCTTAGGGCTCAGTAGAATTCTAGACCATTAGATTTGCTTTGTGATTCATGCAATTGAGTTGCAAGTTGAGTTGTAACTGATTTTTTTTCAGTTGCAAGTGATGTTACAACTAGGAACCATACATCCGAACCGTTGAATTGTTTCGTGATTCGTGCTAATAGTGAGTTGCAACATGAGTTGCAACTGAGATATGATGATGTCATTCTACTGAGCCATAAGCAATTTCTCGGTAGACTGAGCCCTAGACACACCCCTAAAAAAATTAGAAAGTTAAAATTTCTAAACTTTAACCAAGTTTTCGCATAAATATAAAAATATTTTTCAAACTAAATAGATATATAATAAAAAAATTCATTATAAATCTAATAATATTAATTTGGTGACATAAACATTGATGTCCTTTTGTAGAAACTTGATCAAATTTTAAATAGCTTGACTGAGAGTGTATGGCTTTTTATTAGGTAAAATAACCAGGGCATCAAGGTGCATGGGCACCATGCTCAATACGTAGAAAATACATGATGTTTTGTACATATCCCGAGGTATGTATGATTTGTACATACCTAGTAGACATGAATAGGATATGTATACCCTAGGTATGGTGTTTTTTTTGGCATATATACCTTAGGTATGTAAAAAATACGTATATATATACAAAATCTGGGTATGTATATATTAGGTATGTGTATCCCGGGTATATGTATCTTAGGTATGCATATCTTGGGTATATATGAGTTGGGTATACATATCTTGGGTATGTATACCCTTGGGTATGCATGTTTGGAAGCAAAACGTACGTATTTGAGGCATGGTGCCTGGACACCTTGGTGTCCCATATCAGCTTCCTATTAAAAATAGATGTTTTATGGCACCCAAGTAAATATTAGCCATCTATTTCCATGCATCTAATGGCCTAAAACGATTCATACTTGTAGAGAGGATGTGATGCACAATGTATTGATCAGGTGCATAGGCACGCATATATATAGGTTACACGGTGGGGCTGCCACATCCTCGAATATACAAGAGAGGAGGGGGCCTAGTCTAAATATACAGGATACATACGTGCCGTACAATATATGCTCAACACCTCCCCCCCCCCCCGCAGTCAAAGCTTCGCTGGAGCCGATGCAAAGGCTGGATCGAAACTCCTCAAAGGACGCCGTAGGAAGTCCCTTGGTAATGATATCCGCAAACTGTTGGGAGGTAGGGATGTGTAGAACATGTATACGCCCAAGAGCAACTTGTTCACGAACAAAATGTATGTCGAGCTCGATGTGCTTGGTCCGGCGATGATGAACTGGATTGGCGGAGAGGTAGACAGCCAAAACGTTGTCGCAGTACACAATGGTGGCCTTGTCGATGGGACAGGAGAGCTCAAGAAGAAGCTGGCGAAGCCACGAGCACTCAGCGACAACGTTGGCCACGGCGCAATACTCAGCCTCGGCGCTAGAATGAGAGACTGTGGGCTGCCTCTTGGACGACCATGAGATAAGCGACGGTCCAAGATAGACACAGTACCCGGAAGTGGAGCGCCGGGTATCAGGGCAGCCCGCCCAGTCAGCATCGGAACAGGCGACGATGTCCGTGGCTGGAGGTGCATGGAGCGTCAACCCAAGGTCCATAGTGCCACGGATGTAGCGGAGAATCTGTTTCACCGCAGTCCAGTGAGAGTCACGAGGGGCATGCATATGGAGACACACCTGCTGAATGGCATACTGCAACTCCGAACGAGTATGAGTGAGGTACTGAAGAGCACCGACAATAGACCGATAGAAGGACGGGTCCGAGGCCGGAGCGCCATCACTAGCGGAGAGCTTGGCCTTCGTGTCGACGGGCGTACTCATAGGATGACAATTAAGCATGCCAGCACAGTCAAGAAGCTCATCAGCATACTTTCGCTGATGAAGGAAGAACCCATCCGATCGCCGAACAACCTCAATGCCGAGGAAGTAGTGAAGAGGTCCCATATCCTTGATAGCAAACTCAGCACGAAGACGATCAGTAAGCTGACGAAGAAGCTAAGGAGTGCATGCTGTCAGGATAATGTCATCCACGTAGAGGAGTAGGTAGGCGGTGAGACCGCCCTGGCTGTAGATGAATAGCGAAGCATCAGAGCGAGTGGAGCGGAAGCCGAGCTGGTGGAGAAACGCTGCGATGCGCTGGTACCAAGAACGAGGCGCCTGCTTGAGCCCATATAGTGACCGTGACAGCAGACAAACATGATCCGGGTGATCAGAATCGACGAACCCGGTGGGCTGCTGACAGAACACTTTTTCCTCGAGATGACCATGGAGAAAAGCATTAGAGACATCCATCTGGTGTACTGGCCAGCTGCGAGAGACCGCAAGCTGGAGAACCGTAAGAACGGTGCCGGGTTTGACAACAGGAGCAAAGGTGTCATGGAAGTCGACACCTTCACGTTGCCGGAAACTGCAGACCACCCAGCGCGCCTTGTGACGATCAAGAGTACCATCAGGATGAAACTTGTGCTTGAAGACCCACTTCCCAGTGATGACATTGGCATGTCGGGGACGCGGAACGAGCTGCCATGTGTTGTTGTGCTGTAGAGCATCAAACTCCTCCTGCATAGCTGCGAGCCACGAGGGGTCGCCTAGCGCTGCCCTGGCAGAAGTGGGCAGTGGCGAGGGCGCGGAGGTCGAGGCCGTGCAGACGAAATCATCCGTGGGGGTACCGAGTGGACGGGCGAGAGATGCCCGCCCGAGCTCGGGTGACGGGGCCAGCACTGGCCGGAGGCAGGGGCGATGTCGGCAGCGTGCTGGTCGACGGAGCGTCACCCAAGGCGCCGCTCGAGGGTGACGGGGGGAGGACGGCGAGGCAGCGCCCGAGGCAGAGCTCAGGGCGAGGCGGTGCCACCCGAGGCAGAGCTCAAAGGTGGTGAAGAGGCGTCCAAGCTGGAGCTCGAGGGCATCACGGGGCAGTGCCCAGGCACAGCGGCCGGGGCAAGCACACGGCGAGGCAGGGAGTCGCCGGCGGGTGATGGAGATATTGCCACCTGTTCCTATGCAAACGGAAAACAGTGCTCATCAAAGTAAACGTGCCGGGATGTGAGCACCCCGTGTGACATAGGATCATAGCAACGGTAGCCTTTGGTGTTAGCCGGGTAACCCAGGAAGACGCACGTGATGGAAACATGGAGCGAGTTTATGAGGGGCGGTGGTGATGGTACTAGGATAGCAACGACATCCGAAGATACGTAAACCATCATAGGTGGGAGGAGAGCCAAAAAGGAGATGGTGACGCGTATAGTTCCATCGAGTACGGCATGGGCGAAGGTTAACGAGAAGGGTGGCGGTGGCGTCAGGCCAAAAGGTAGTAGGGACATGAGCATGGAACAGAAGGGTGCAAACACAGTCGTTAAGAGTGCGGAGAACACGCTCAGCACGACCATTCTGCTGCGAGGTGTACGGACAAGTTAGGCGAAAGATGGTGCCCTGGGAAGAAAGAAGGGTACGAACTGTGATGTTGTCGAATTCTTTCCCGTTATCAGTTTGAAGAGCATGTATGGGGCGGCCGAACTGGGTGGAGACTGTTGGTGGCGCGGTGATGATGGTGTGAAAGCTTCTTCTTTAATACACGGCAACGGCGACAGAAACTTCTGCGACCTAGTTGACGTGGGAATGTGTAGTAAATAACCGGCCAATTGGAAAACCCCAAGAGAAGGTTTTGATGAAGATAGCAGCAAGTTTTCCCTCAGTTATGAAACCAAGGTTATCAATCCAGTAGGAGGACGTCAATACGACTGAAGGTGATGCCCGCTAGCTTCGCGACAGCTCCGGACAATTTATAGGGCGCCTCGTCCAAGCTTTGCTTTGCGAGCGGCAACGTGGAACCTGCACACAAGACAACCAAATACTTTGTTCCCAACATACGATGAGGTTGTCAATCTCACCGGTTTGCTTGAAACAAAAGGTATGAGCGTATCGAGTGGAAAGTGATAATAGTAATATGCGAGTAAAGTAAACACTGCGAGTAAAGTAAACAGGTGATAGCAATGTAAAGGAAATAGGACCGGGGTCCACAGTTCACTAGTGGTGTCTCTCCATAAGATAAAATAACACATGCTTGGGTAAACAAATTACAGTTGGGCAATTGATAGAATAAAGACAACGTGCATATGTCGAGAGGATCACTATGAGATTTACTCTGGGCATTACAACAAGATACATAGACCACCATCCAACTGCATCTATGACTAATAATCCACTTGTGGTGAATCAATCCGAGAACTCCACAAGTATTAAGTTGCGAACAACAGATAATTGTATTAAGCAAAGTGTGTAATGTAAAGAAAGCATATGCCCTCGAGCATATGAATGTTGTTTTCCCCCTAGTAGCAACAGCACATCTACAACCTTAGAGGTTTCTGTCACTCCCCCAGATTAAATAGAGGCATGAACCCACTATCGAGCATAAATACCCCCTCTTGGAGTCACTAGCAACTACTCGGCCAAGATAGCTACTAACAATGGAGAGCATGCAAGATCATAAACAACATAGAGATAACATAAGATAAAATTCAGTACTTCAACTCAATCATAACACCAATATTCATCGGATCCCAACAAACACAACATCTAGAATTACATAAAGGTAGTCTCGATCATGTAAAGCAGCTCACGAGACCTAAACTTGAAGCACATGGTGGTGAAGACAACCATCTAGCTACTGATATGGACCCATAGTCCAAGGTAGACTACTCACTCATCGCGCCGGAGGCAAGCATGGCGATGAAGAAGACCTCCGGTGGCGATTCCCCTCTCCGGCAGGGTGCCGGAAAGAGCTTTTGGACCCTCCCGACCTTCGAGTCAACGGCGGCGGCAGATCTCGATGTGTTCTAGAAAAGTGATCGGGTATTTAGGTTTTTCCCGTCGGGGGGTCTTTATAGGCGAAGGGGCGTCGTCAGAAGTGGACCAGGGGGCCACCCTCTGGTCCGGCTCCGTCTCCTCTTCGGTGTTCTGGAAGCTCCGTGAAATATCTGGACGTCTGGCTTTGGTTTCGTCCAATTCCGATAATATTTCCTATGTAACTTTTTGGAAACACAAAAACAGCAGAAAACATGAAACTGGCACTGTGGCATCTCGTTAATAGGTTAGTTCCGGAAAATGCATAAAAATGCCACAAAGTGTAATGAAACACTAAACAAATGGTGTAAAAACAAGCATGGAGCATCAAAAATTATGGATACGTTGGAGACGTATCAGCACCCCCAGGCTTAACTCATGCTCGTACTCGAGTAGGTAAGTGATAACAAAAGAAATAATTTTTGAGGTGACATGCACCTACACAATCTTGATCAAATATGTAAGCGTTGTGCGCTGGGATCAAAAGAACTTAAAATATGGGCATGAAAGATATAATCTTGATAGAAGAAACTTAGTAACCATGTTATAACATGAAAATGAACACAAACAAAAGATCATGAAAATGAAACAATGAAAGTCAAACATGTGTTCAAATCATAAGGAAAAACATATAAATGGTTTTCAGCTTGTCCTTCATGAGAGAGCAAAACATAAATGCATAGGACACCTTCAAGTTTAAGAGGGCGACTAGATACAAGTAATTTGAGAACAAGTGAAACCAACAATATGAATCAATCAATGAAAACTTTGGGACAATGCACATTATACTCAGAATGACAACTATGCTCTATTAAATGGTGCATAAAGATAGAAGGTGGAGACTCAACATAAAAGTAAAAGAAAGGCCCTTCGCGGAGGGAAGTAGTGATTAAACATGTGCTAGAGCTTTTCATTTGTAAAACAGAGAAAAAAATTGGGTTTTGAGAGGTGGTTGTTTCATATCAACGACTAGCAATGGGGTCTTACTATCTTCCATAATAAACAAGTGAGAGCCGTTCCGAGTTCTTTGAAAATTTGGCACATTGGTGCTCTTTTATAAAGCTTTGGCACTCCTTCCCACCTTTTTTCCTTTCTCAAACCATGGCTAACCGATTCCATCGGGTGCCCACCAACATTCACATACCATGGAGGAGTGTCTTTTTTTCTTTTCTTTTAAAATTAGATTGCAATGGTCTGACCAGCTCTCATGCAAAATTAATGACGAGCAGATGAAGCTGCCTAGTCGAGGGGTACTTAATTTAATATGGAAGATAGCAATTCCGACCACTACGTGCCCATGAGCTAAAAATAGTGGCACAAAACGAGAAGTAGTTGAAAGTTTTAAAAGGTAGCACATGAAAATTTACTTTGGAATGGCTTACAAATACCATGCATAGGAATTTATAGTGGACACTTTGGAACAACTTGGTTTTTAGGAGTTGGATGCACGAGTAGAGCTCATACTCAGTACAAAGTGAGGGCTAGCAAAAGACTGGGAGCGACTAACTAAGAGAGCAATAACAGCCATAATCATGCATAGCGACAAAGCGACATTAAAAGAAGCATAAGATGGTATCAAAAGTCAAAAACCAAATGATCATAGAGGCTATGGTGACTTTGTATGAGTCTAACATGTGTGAGCATGCGCCAAGTCAACCCAAATAAAGCATCAAAGGAGAAAACCAAAATAATGCTTCCAAATAATTAAAACAACGCATGATTTTTTCAAAGGCTCATTAAGCAATCCCAATAATTTGAGACAAGTCATGCTACAGAAAAACCACTAAGTAAACTATCAAAAAGAAATCAAGCACGGCATGCAAAAGCCTAGGCCGCAGTCTATACAAGCTCCTTCTTGTACCATTTTTTGCATAAAGCTTTTTCTCTTTTCCAACACCATTCGAACTTTTTATAACCAACTCTTTTGATGAAAACCAACATGGACCAGAGGAAAAAATACACCTTGATGCAAAGATATAACAAGATCTCAACACAAATCAAGGCGAAAATTGAAAGCTAAGCACAGTTCTAGAAAAAGAGAACACTCATTGAAAAGAATAGAGTGAAAAATGGAGTGTTCTTGGCAAATGAAAAGCAAGGCAACTTCTCCAAAAGAAATTTGTTGGGGTCTAACCATTTATTGCAGCAAACAAAACTAAACAAAACTGAAAACTAAAAACAACTGACGCTCCAAGAAAAATGCATAATGCATGAAGCAATAAAAATATAGTGTTTTGAAAGGTGACCTGATTTTTACCGATGAAGAAGGGGTGCCTCGGGGGCATCCCCAAGCTTTGACGCTTGTACCTCTTGGATATTTCTTGGGGTGACATGGGCATCCCCAAGCTTGAGCTTTTGTCCATTCTTCAACTCATCTCATCATTCTCCAATCCCTATACTTGAAAACTTCCTTCATACAAAACTAAACACAAATCTATTAGCAACATTAGTGTAAGCATAATATTGAATCAACCCTTTTTGCTTCAGGTTTTAACTCAAAAGCATCACATATAAAGCATATACTACTGTAGCAACTTCCCCAAAAGTTCCGTGATCAAAAGAACTCAAAAAGAAACCAATAAAGCAGCAAACACAAATATTGGCAGAAATCTGTCAAAACAGAACAGCTGACAAAGATCGAATTTTTAGAGGGTTTTCTGTTACTCCAATCAAAAAGTGTTCAACTAATGAAAGTTTGGATATAACCTGGGGCATATGCACAAGAAATTGTAGGTACAAAAGATATTCTGACAATTTTCATGAATTTTTACGGTACAGCACCGAAAACAGTTTGAGGGTAGCAACATCCCCAAATCTTACCTCACTCAAATTAGAGGCTTCTCTTGGCACAACAACGAAATAAAAAAGGATAAGGAGAGGTCGTTACAGTAGTAATAACTTCCAAGACTCATATAAAAGAAAAAGAACTGAATGTGAAAACATTGGGTTATCTCCCAAGAGTGCTTTTCTTTAACGCCTTTGAGCTAGGCGCAGAAAATGCGAATCAAGTAACATCAAGTGATGAAGTGCTAGGATCAGTGGGTGCCTTACGTCTTCCTTTCTTACCTTTGCTCTTGACTCTAGGAAATACGTAGCTATTGCAAGGTGGAGAGATAAATCTTATATTGCCTTTTCCCACATCAATGACGGCGCCCAGGAGCTTCAGTAGAGACCTTCCAAGTGTGATTTGTCCTTTTCCTACACATTCAATAACAAGATAATCAGTAGATACCATTCTTCGTAGGACTTTTGTATAAATTCCTTCAGCTACTCCAATGGGAAATATAGTGACATTATTAGTAAGGAAAATTTCTTCTCCCCCCTCAGAAAGCTTCCAAAGACTCAAAGATTCATAAACATCCTTTGGCATGAGACAAAATTCGGACATAATATCACAATGAGCATGAAAAGTTTCACCATTAATGGTGATTTTTACCGTAGGGTACCAACTCGAAGGTTCAGCATTTGCTGGCACATAATCAAAATGCTGGCGCAAAGTATTGTAGCAAGTATTCAATCTAGCAGTGCGAGTCTCAAGAGTATTAAGTCTATTAAAAATGCACACAAGAGAGGAATCAAAGTAAGTTGGCATGCTATAAATTGTAATCAACTTTTTTATAATATTGAAGGCTTGATCTCCATCACAATGAAGGAAATCTCCTTCTGCAGTAGCATCCAAAGCATATCTATAACAAAGAGCAAGTCCAAAGTAAAAGCAACTAAGAAGCAAACTCAAAGTCATTTTCGGTTCAGTTTTTCCATGCCAATCATAAATTCTGGACCAAGCTTCTTTAAAACTTTCCTCCTCTTTTTGTTTGAAAGTGAAAATCATATCCTCGGGCGACATAGTAGTAGCAACTGAACTAGACATAATAAACAACTACAAAGGATTCTAATTTTTTTGGGTTTTTGATAAAACGATGCAAGTAAAAATAAAGTAAAGCAAAACTTAAAACAAAGTAAAGGATGTGCGTGCGAAAATCCCCTTGCAGAAGTCTTCTTTCTCCCCGGCAACGTTGCCAGAAAAACTTGTTGGTGGCGCGATGATGATGGTGTGAAAGCTTCTTCTTTAATACACGGCAACGGCGACAGAAACTTCTACGACCTAGTTGACGTGGGAATGTGTAGTAAATAACCGGCCAGTTGGAAAACCCCAAGAGAAGGTTTTGATGAAGATAGCAGCAAGTTTTCCCTTAGTTATGAAACCAAGGTTATCAATCCAGTAGGAGGACGTCAATACGACTGAAGGTGATGCCCGCTAGCTTCGTGACAGCTTCGCACAATTTATAGGGCGCCTCGTCCAAGCTTTGCTTTGCGAGCAGCAACGTGGAACCTGCACACAACACAACCAAATACTTTGTTCCCAACTTACGATGAGGTTGTCAATCTAACCGGTTTGCTTGAAACAAAGGGTATGAGCATATCGAGTGGAAAGTGATAATAGTAATATGCGAGTAAAGTAAACAGTGCGAGTAAAGTAAACAGGTGATAGCAATGTAAAGGAAATCGGACCGGGGTCCACAGTTCACTAGTGGTGTCTCTCCATAAGATAAAATAACACATGCTAGGTAAACAAATTATAGTTGGGCAATTGATAGAATAAAGACAACGTGCATATGTCGAGAGGATCACTATGAGATTTACTCTGGGCATTACAACAAGATACATAGACCGCCATCCAACTGCATCTATGACTAATAATCCACTTGTGGCGAATCAATCCGAGAACTCCACAAGTATTAAATTGTGAACAACAGATAATTGCATTAAGCAAAGTGTGCAATGTAAACAAATCATATGCCCTCGAGCATATGAATGTTGTTTTTCCCCTAGTAGCAACAGCACATCTACAACCTTAGAGGTTTCTGTCACTCCCCCAGATTAAATAGAGGCATGAACCCACTATCGAGCATAAATACCCCCTCTTGGAGTCACTAGCAACTACTCGGCCAAGATAGCTACTAACAACGGAGAGCATGCAAGATCATAAACAACATAGAGATAACATAAGATAAAATTCAGTACTTCAACTCAATCATAACACCAATATTCATCGGATCCCAACAAACACAACATGTAGAATTACATTAAGGTAGTCTCGATCATGTAAAGCAGCTCATGAGACCTAAATATGAAGCACATGGTGGAGAAGACAACCATCTAGCTACTGCTATGGACTCATAGTCCAAGGTAGACTACTCACTCATCGTGCCGGAGGCAATCATGGCGATGAAGAAGACCTCCGGTGGCGATTCCCCTCTCCGGCAGGGTGCCAGGAAGAGCTTGTGGACCCTCCCAATCTTCGGGTCGACGGCGGCGGTGGATCGCGATGTGTTCTGGAAAAGTGATCGGGTATTTAGGTCTTTCCCATCGGGGGGTCTTTATAGGCGAAGGGGCGTCGTCAGAAGTGGACTAGGGGGCCCACACCACAGGCCGGCACGGGCCAGGGGTGGGCCGCGCCCCCTGGTGGTGTGGCCACCCTCTGGTCCGGCTCCGTCTCCTCTTCGGTGTTCTGGAAGCTCCGTGAAATATCTGGACATCTGACTTTGGTTTCGTCCAATTCCGAGAATATTTCCTGTGTAACTTTTCTGAAACACAAAAACAGCAGAAAACAGGGAACTGGCACTGTGGCATCTCGTTAATAGGTTAGTTCCGAAAAATGCATAAAAATGCCACAAAGTGTAACGAAACACTAAACAAATGGTGTAAAAACAAGCATGGAGCATCAAAAATTATGGATACGTTGGAGACGTATCAGAGACATAGGCGTAAAATGCGGTGAGAGTGGCAGCGACATCAGACTTTTTGCGAAGTAGAAAAGTCCAAACAAAATGAGAGTAATCATCAAGGAGAACAAGATAATATAGAAACCCAGAATTACTCGCAACAGGAGAGGTCCATACATCACTGTGAATTAACTGAAAAGGAAAAGACGCAACTTTGGAAGAAGAACTAAATGGGAGACGCACATGTTTGCCCAAGCGGCATGCTTCACAGCTATGAGCAGCCGGTTTATTACATGAAAAAGGAAAAATCTCGCATTATTTGGCGGAGGGCAGTGGAGCTAGAATGACCAAGACGAGCATGCCAAAGGTCGACGCCGGTGGAGAGTGCACGAGTTCCAGAGCGCGATGAAGAAGGCATCTGGATGGGATAGAGATCTCCAGGACTCTCACATCGGTGGAGCACCATATGGGTACGAGCATCCTTAACAGAAAAACCAAGAGCGTCAAATTCCACAGTTACAGAATTATCACGAGAAAGAGTTTTGACAGAGACTAAGTTATGGCGAAGGTGTGGAGAGACTAAAACATTGTTAAGAGACAGTGGTTTAGAAGTGGAGATGGCCTAATGAGCCTGCGGACAAGGGCCAAGGATGCCGGGGATGGGGTGGCGCGGCACGGGCATGGTGTAGGCGTGCACGACCCCCGTCCAAGGGTTGAAGCTGCCGCTCTAGGAGGCATCTGGTTGGCAGGTGGCGGGCCGCCACCCGCGTAGCCGCCGTTGGTGCGACCGCCACCGCCACGCACGTGACGACGACGCCCCTGTTGCTGTTGCTGTGGGGGTGGCGGGGGCGCAGCAAAGGGCGCCAAAGGGCGCGCCGTAGGAGGGGTCGGCGCGGGGGGGGGGGCGCCGGGGCGCCGTAGCCGAGTCCAGCAGCAAGCGCGGTGTGGGGCACACGCGCGCGCAGTTTTAGCAGATGACGTTCCTCGAGGCAAAGGTAGGAGACTGCGCGCTCGAAGGTGGGGTTAGTCATGAGGGTGAGATTGGAGGCGGCGTTACCGAGATCCTCGCTGAGGCCGGCGGTGAGCGTGGAAAGGAGGAGCTCGTCCCCCATCATGAAACCGAGGTCTTGGAGCTCGTCGGAGATGGCCTTGAGGCGCAGGCAGTAGTCATCCAGGGAGAGATTGACCTAGAGAGTACCGAAGAATTCCTGTTGCAGGAAGACGACCCGCTGGAGCTTGTTGTCGGTGAAGAGCCCATTGATCTTCGTCCACACCATACGAGCATCATCGCCGTCGTGAATGACGGTCTTGAAGATGTTCGGCGTGATGGTGAGGAAGAGCCAGCGGATGATGGTGGCGTCGATCACCATCCGGTCACTGTTGCGCTGCATGGAGAGGAGGTCGACGGTGCCGTCGATGTGGTCGCGGAGGTTGTACTCACGGAAGAGGAGGTAGAAGTACGTCTTCCATGGATGGTAGTTGTTGTCGTTACGGGAGAGCTTGATGGGAACGTGGTCGGCGATGGGGATGTCGCGGAGTTGAGCGGCGGTAGGAGGGGTGGAGTCGGAGGAGGGGGAAGAGGCGAAGGGGTTGCGGGTGGCGGAGACAGTGGGCATGGTGGGGAGGTGGTGGTGGGAGAGAGAGGCGGCAGTGGTGAGAGAGAGGGGGCAGCGGTGCTAGAGGCAGCCGCCTAGGGTTTGGGGAGGGGGGGCGGCGGCCAGGTGGGAAGAGAGGAGGGGGGCGGCGGCCGGCTAGGGTTAGGATCGTGGGGTGTCTGATACCATGTAGAGAGGATGTGATGCACGATGTATTGATCAGGTGCATAGGCACGCATATATATATATATTTATATATATATTTATATATAGAGAAGGACTATTCTGCAACCCCCCTTAAGAGATTCCTAAATAACCTTATTTAGGAACCCCTATGCAACTTCATAGCAAACCGGTCTGGGAGGACCAAACCCACGCACCAAATAGCCAACCTCCCCACCCACCCCGGTCAAACCGCCCAACCACCTACCCTCGCACACGACGCGCATCGAGCCATCGACCATCTTCGGACACCGCAAAATCCTCGCTGCCTCCCCGTAGTTTTCCCATGACCGCCCACCTCCCTGCATGCCACGACGACCGCTACCACGCGCGCCGCCCTCGCCGGTGGGCTGCGGTGTCCCTCCCAACTTTCTGCATCTCCGGCGGGCCGCCATGGCCACGATTTTGAGCTCCTGCGAGGTGAAGGCCGGCAACCATGGCCTCTGTTCGAGCTCCTGCGCATTCTCGGCTGGCCGCCATGGCCCCAGTTCGAGATCCTGCGTGGTACCGCCGCCCTTCTTCCACCTCCTGACCATCCCCGATTTGATCCCCATCAGGTCACCCCTCTCCCGCGTGGACCAAGCTCACAGGCCGCGCCCCCTTCCTGCTAGGTGTGCTCCGCCTCGGGCCTGGTTGCCGGCCAAGTCCTGTTACCCCACGCGACCTGCTTTCCTTCCCCATACTCCACCACGGGAGTCCACCCGTGTGGTCGCATTTGTTCAGAGGGTGCCCTGGGCTACCCACAGGTGGGAGACACCACCAGGAGTTGCTCCCCACCTGTGGAAGACACCGACGTCTATGCCCTGCATCTCGCCATTTTCGTCGGAGTTTAGACACGCCGTCACCGGAGTCCAGACTAGGGGCCTCGCAAATACAAAATTTGAGCGATATGAAGTTCACTTTGAGCCCCGCTGAAGTTCACTTTTCTCAGAAGTTTGTTTTTTCTAGAAATTCGAGAACAAACTTGGACCGATCTGAAGTTCACTTTGCAAAACCCGAAGTTCACTTTGCGCCCCACCGAAGTTCACTTTTTTTGGAAGTTTGCATTTCCTTGAAAATTGCGAACTGACATGGAGTGATCTGAAGTTCACTTTGTAAAAATTGAAGTTCACTTTGACTAGCTGAAGTGCACTTTTTCGCAGAAATTCGTGAACGGGGCGATTTGAAGTTCACTTTGACTAGCCTGAAGTTCACTTTTTTTGGAAGTTCACTTTTCCCAGAAATTCATGAACCAACATGGAGAGATTTGAAGTTCACTTTGTGAAAAATTGAAGTTCACTTTGTGAAAAATTGAAGTTCACTTCTTTCGGAATTTCACTTTTTCCAAAAAATTCGCGAACCAACATGGAGCGATTTGAAGTTCACTTTGTGAAAAAATTGAAGTTCACTTTGTGCTCCGATGAAGCTCACTTTTTTCAGAATTTTACTTTTTCTAGAAAATCTGCGAATAATCTTGGAGCGATCTGAAGTTCACTTTGTGAAAAATTGAAGTTCACTTTGACTAGCCTGAAGTTCAGGAGGGTAGGAAGGGGGTTGCAGAATCACGGAGCTATATATATATATATATATATATATATATATATATATAGGGTAGATCTATTCTAAAACCGGTTGTAGATTAATAATCTACAACTGCCGGTCCTATAAGGGCCCATTCAACTAGTTACCGGCCCGAACCTATCCCACCTCAAATAAAAAGAAACTAACGCGACCCAATCGTCTCCAACCTCCCACTGACCCCGATCCCCACTGCCGCCGACTACAGGCTACAGCACGGTCCACCCGCCGACGCTCGCGTGTCCTACCCACCGCTGGAGATGGCCTGCTGCACCCCTCCTCTGTCAAGCGCCTGCTTTCCCACTGCCGGCGTAGCGCGCTTCCTGCATCGTCGGATTCCCTCTCTCCCCCGCCGGCGGCCATACATCTCCTTCGTAGACGGTCATGCCACCACCGGCCACGCCCTGTTCTCTCGCCGGAATCCACGCTCGTTCCCCGCGCCCCGTTCATCCCGCCGGAAGCAGCATCGGAGCTCTGCCCCCGGCCACTGCCGATGCGTGCTCCTCAACCTCCACATCTGCGAGCGCCCCCGGGTAGGACGCGGGCTACCCGGACGCCGCCCCGTTCTCCCTGCTTCCCGCGCCCCTGGATAGGACGCGGTCTTCCCGGCCGCCGCCCTGTTCTCCTTGCTTCCCCCACCGCCGGCTAGGACGGGGGCTCCCGGATGCTGCCCCGTTCAGCTCTCGCGCCTCCCGGCTACTGCCGTTGTGGGATATGGCGACGCGAGCTTGGTCCTACCTTTGGACACATGAACAGCCCTGTGCGCCACTGCCCGTCGACGAAGCCTTCTGATAGGATAGCAGGTGAAGCGTGTAAGTGACTCAGTGTGGCCGCTTGCATGCGAAGCTGCTTTTGTGTGCAGCTGTTGTTCAGTAACTAGCTTTGGTGAGTAAAACATGTGTTTTTTAGTGTGATGCATATACGCATTTCTATTCGTATTTTTGGCCTTTTTAACCTTTTGTTTTTTAATCGGCAGTACAACTGTTCACTTATCAGTAGTACAGAAGTTACACCGAGGCAGTTCAACAACGAAAGTTGTAGTATTTAAATTCCTAAAAATGTATCGGCAAATCATTTATTTGAAAAGAGTTGATAGGCTAGTTGATCGTTGGGCAATACATCTAAGATAACACGTGATTTTGAGAAGTTCAAGTGCACTACGTAAGGCAGTTAGATGCGTTTCCGAGGGAAGTACACAATGAACTCGCTAAGACATACCACAATGACCCCGCTAAGACATATATAAGGAGTAGTTCAAGTGTGCTTATGAGGGAAGTACAAGCTATGACTCCAGGCAGTACAGCCGCAGAAGTTTAAGTTGCACTTATGAGGCAAGTATGCAGGCAGTTTAGGTACGCTTACATGACAGTTCAGGTAATGCACAGACAGTTCGGATGCACTTACGCGGCAGTTTAGGAAGTGCACAGGAAGATCATGTGTGCTTACGAGGCGAGTGTGCAGGCAGTTTAGGTGCGCTTACACGCTTACACGATAGTTCAGAAACACAACTTCGAAAAGTTTAGATGCATTAAACGCAACAGTTCATCCCAAAAATACGCTAGAAATTTTATTTTTGTTGGATTTCTTTTACCATGGTCAAAATTTCACTTTGTACCGAGTGGAAGTTCACCTTGAACAAGATATAAGTTTAATTGTAACAATTAAAAAGTTACTTCTCAACGAATTTTAGTTTAAAGCAAATAAAAAGTTTAATTGCACATACAGAAAAGTTCAGCTTGCATATAATAGACAGTTCAGGTAATCTGTTTTCCACTTAGTTTTTAATTATTGAATGCATCTCCTCTCTTACGCTGATGCTGGTCTGCTCTCCCTGGGATGCGGTGATGGTGCTAATGTCTTCTCTCTGCGTACAAGTCTCTCAGACTCTCATTCGCTTTGCGTGCTACTACAGACTACAGTGGTGTGTGCGAGATAGTGGTGTGTGCGAGACACCGGCGACACCGCCCTATTTATAGGACGCAGGCACTGTCTAACCAGTTAAAATATCTAAGCTGCGCTGCTCTTTTGCGGACAGGAAACGTCTAGGTACTGCCCCACAGCGTGAGTCAAAAATATCCCTACACGTGTTGATGGCTCACAGGCTGCTCACCATGCACCACTCCACGTCGTCAAGTACCATGCATGTACCGGCCGACATATGAATCAGATGCCAAACTGCACTCACCTTTCTAATTAAGATTGTCTTACGTTTCCAGAGTAGTTATGCATGCATCTTCTAATTTAGCTAGTCGGCTACACATGCATGTAGAAAAAAGTCGCTATGTATCATGTTATTTCCTCAGCTAAACTTGTTATAAGAATCTCTCGGATTAATCATATTACTCTTAAACAAGAAATATTAGCAAAGTAAAAGAATTAGTAGACAATTGCCATTCAACTCAAATTAATTAATAGCTTGTAAATCTGGATTAATACAGCTCATCTCGAACATGCTATAATTTTTATTTAAATCGGATTTAATTTTTATCACCACGGGCAGTTCAGGAGCGCGAGTGCGGGAAATTTAGGCGTACCAAACGCGGCAGTTCACCTCAAACATACGAGAATTTTTATTTAAATCATATTTAGTTTTTACCACCACAGGCAGTTCAGGAGCACGAGTGCGGGAAGTTCAGGCGCATCAAACGCGGCAGTTCACCTCGAACATGCTAGAATATTTATTATAATCAAATTTAATTTTTACCACTACGGGCAGTTTAGGAGCGCAGGTGGGGCAGTACAAGCGGGCGGAACTTCGGGAAGTTCAACTGCACTAATGAGGCAGTTCAGATATAAATTTTATCACCATAGGCAGTTCAGGAGCGCGAAAGGGGGAAGTTTAGGCGCACCAAACACGGCAGTTCACCTTAAACATGTTACAAATTTTATTTAAAATTGGATTAAATTTTTACCACCATGGACAGTTCAGAAACGTGAGTGGGGGAAGTTCAGGCGCGCCAAACGCGGCAGTTTACCTTGAATATGCAAGAATTTTTATTTAAATCGTATTTAATTTTTACCACTATGGGCAGTTCAAGAGCGCGAGTGATTTAAGTTCACGCGCACCAAACACGGCAGTTCAGCTTTAATATGCTAAATTTTCTATTTAAATCGAAATTATTTTTTACCACCACGGGCAGTTCAAGAGCGCTAACCAAAGAAGTTCAAGTGCGCTACTCAAGACAGTTCAGGTGGCCTTACGAGGGAAGTGCAGGTGGTGGCTAGAGATAGTTCAGGTGTACTAACAAGGCATTTTAGAAAACTCAACCGTTATATGCGACTCAAAGCAGTTCAGGTGCACTAGCGCGGTAAGTTCAGAAACGCTACCGTGGGAAGTTCAGGCGCACTAACGAGGAAAGTACAGGTGTGCGGAACTTTGGGAAGTTCAAGTGCACTAACGAGGCAATTTAGAAAACTCGACCGCGGTACGCGTCTCCAAGCAGTTCAGCTGCACTAGCTCGAAAAGTTCATGACGCAATTCCAGGAAGTTCAAGCATACAAACGAGGGAAGTACAGGCTAGCGAAACTTCAAGAAGTTCAGCCGCACCAACGATGCAGTTCAGCAACTTGACTCGGGCAGTTCACGTGCACTAACGCGGCAGTTCAGAGAAAGTGACCTATAGGCATGACTCAGGGCAGTTCAGGCGCACTGACAAAATAGTTCAGGAAAGCAACTCTGAGAAGTTCGGATGCACTAAACGCATCAATTCACCTTGAACATGCTAGAATTTTCACTTTTGTCAAATTTATTTTTTACCACTATGGAAATTTCTGCTTATACTAAGCGAAAGTTTACTTTGAACAAGAGGAAAGTTCGATTGCAAGAAATTAAAAAGTTAAATTTTGTCAACATTCAATTTAATCATAAAATAAGTTCAGTTACACATCCAGAGCAGTTCAGCTGCCATGTGAGAAGCAGTTTAAGTACTCTGTTTTTTCCGAGCGGAAATCCTACCCATTAAAATCATTTCTATATGTTCCGGTTGCACAAGTAAACCACATAAATACTTAATATACAATGATACGAGTCTACTTTTACTTATACATGGTGTCATGCCCCACTCAACAACCATAGCCATGCCAAATTCAAATCGCTCGCATATGGGCGTCATTCCTACTATTTTTACTATTCTTGAAAATGATTTCTAAACTTTGTAAAATTTGGAAACATCACCTTGACAAAAAAGTTGCGCAATTTTAATATCTTTCAAACGGTATATCATTTACTTCATTCCGATTAGTCGTTTAGAAGTAATTGCAAAAACAGTTCATGCAAAATCGAGAAATCCGGAAATCCGAATCAACTATATTCAAAACTGCTCTTAAATGGTAGGAAATCCGAAAAAATGATCAAAACTGTTTCGTATATTTAAAATTACTTCTAAACTGTTTCGAATTTCAAAAAACACTTAAGATCAATAAGTTGGGCAATTTTCTTGCGAATCTAACGGTATATTGTATGCGTTATTCCAATAAACGATGTGAAAACCGTGGCCAAATTACTGTCCGCCCATACAAAATGACGCAAAAATCCGATTATTGTTTTTTAAAAATAACCTAAAAATATTTAAAATTTCAAAAAACTGTTAAAATATAAAAGTTTCAGAATTTGATAAGCTTTTTAACGGTATATCATTTGCTCAAATCTAATGAACGGTTAGGATATTATAATCAAAACATTGTAGTCTCATGTATTATAGCGAGAAGTTCAACAATGTTCATCTAAACAAATAGCGAGAAGTTCAACCGTGTTTACCATGGAAGTTTAAAACTGGTTGTAGATCCTTAATCTACAACCGGTTGTAGAATAGCTGGGCTATATATATATATATATATATATATATATATACATACCTCAGGGTATGTACAAAACATTACGTATTTTGTACGTATTGAGCATGGTGCCCAGGCACCTTGGTGCCCTGGTTATTTTACCTATATATATATATATATATATGGTAGATCTATTCTAAAACCGGTTATAGATTAATAATCTACAACCAACCGGCCATATAAGGATACGATCTGTTTAATTCGGCGGAAGAAAACGCCTTATCCCTAACCTACCACCCAAGCCCACCCACTTCCTTCCCCACTTTCTTCCGAATTTTTGACGGATCAGACCACCTGCGCGAGTGAAATGCTAGAAAGGACCCCCTCCGAAAATTTTTGTCAAAAAGGACCAGCTGTGGGTGGCGGCACCCCCGGGGCAGGCGACACGTGCCCCTGCCGCCATTGGGGGTGGCGGCATGCCCCCTCCCTGCCACCTGCCGCCAGTGTAGGTGGCGGCATGCCCCTCCCTGCCACCTGCCGCCAGTGGGGGTGGCGGCATGGCCCACCTGCCGCCAGTGGCGGTGGCGGCATGGCCCTGCCCTGCCACCTGCCGCCAGTGGGGGTGGCGGCATGCTGCCTGCCACCGCCATGCACGCCCGCCGTCTCCGCGCCAGGCCACATGCCGGCGATGCCAACGGCGGCAGGGGCCTGCCGGCAATGGCCCAGGCGGCAGGGGCACGTGTCGCCTGCCCCGGGGGTGCCGCCACCCACAGCTGGTCCTTTTTGACAAAAATTTTCGGAGGGGTCCTTTCTAGCATTTCACTCGCGCAGGTGGTCTGATCCGTCAAAAATTCCTTTCTTCCCTACCGCCGGCCTGGGAGCCTGTCCCGCCGCCTGCCTGCGCTCCTCTTGGCCATGGCCGTGTCCTGCCGCTGGAGACTGCTCCGCTCGTGCCTCGCGCGCTACATGCGCCTCCGACCTCGCGCGCCGCCGGAGCCGCCTGCCCCGCGTGCTACCGGCGCCGCACGCCCCGCACGCTATCGGCGCCGCCTACCCTGCTCGCCACCGGTGCCTCTGTTCCCCCCGTGCACCTCCGCTCCACGTGCACTAGTTGCGCCGCCGGCCAGGACGCAAGTTCCAGGGCGCCACCGGCCAGGACGCAAGTTCCAGGGCGCCACCGGCCAGGAAGAGAGCTCTGCAAGGTACCAGAGTCGAGGGCGCATGTGGCAAGACGCGGGCTCGAGGGTTCCGCCTGCCAGGTCGTGGCTGATCCATTTGCAAGTCGGGCAGTTCTGCCACCTACGCCCATAGTACTCTGCCGCTGGCCCCGCCGCCCCGTGTTCTACCGATGCGCTGCACCCTAGGTCGTCGACGCCGGCTAGGACACGAGCTCTAGAGAGCCGGCCTTTAGGACGCGAGCTCGACGGCGCCGGCCATAGACAGGCAGCCGTGTGAGTCGCTGCCCCTGTCGGCGGTTGTGCGTCGTTCCCTGACCGACGACCGGACATCGTTTCCCACCAGCTACCGTGCGCTGTTCCCCCGGCAAGGCAACCGCGGACGTTTCCCTATTCGAATCTGACGGTGTCCACTTCCCGCAGTAAAAGTTCTTCAATGTTAGCACAGTCCACGGATTTTGGGAGAAGCAATATTCTTTTCAATCAGTAATTGATAACTGCATGTGTACTGCAGGTGTGCGACGATGGACATCTCTTCTCGCTCTTGTTGATCAAATCCATCGTCTAGTACCCAGACCTGGGATGATTGAGCTAGTTGATTAATGCTTCGCTTATGTACGTCCAACGGTAGTGGCACGGCATTGTCTCCCCATGCTTGCTGGATGCTAGCTAATGCAGGTTCTTTTGATTTTGCTTTTTGTAAACAGTAGAGGAGATTGTAGTGCAGTTTCTTCCCCGTGATGTTGACATTGTTATATGTTTGTTTGTTTTTTAACAAACTTTTGTATAAAAATCTTAAACAATTTACACCACTCATGTGTTTCGAGAAGTTTAAACGAACCGCCAGCCGACATCGGGCAGTACAAGTAGTGACTCTAGGCAATACATGATATTTTAATTTAAATCGGATTTAATTTTTTACCACTACGGGCAGTTCAGGAGTGCGAGTGAGGGAAGTTCAGGGGCACCAAACGCGGCAGTTCACCTTGAAAGTGCTAGAATTTTTATTTAAATTGTATTTAATTGTTACCATTATGGGCACTTCAAGAGCGCGAGAGGTATAAGTTTAGGCGCACCAAACACGGAAGTTTACCTAGAACATGCTAGAATTTCTATTTAAATCAAGATTATTTTTTACCACTATGGGCAGTTCAAGAGCGCTAACCAAAGCAGTTCAAGTGTGCTACTCGAGGCAGTTCAGGTGGGCTTATGAGGGAAGTGCAGGTGGTGGCTAGAGGTAGTTCAGGTGTACTAGCAAGGCATTTTAGAAAACTCGACCGTGATACACGACTCAAAGCAGTTCAGGTGCACTAGCGTGGTAAGTTTAGGAACTCTACCGTGGGAAGTTTAGGCGCACTAACGAGGGAAGTACAGGTGGGCGAAACTTCGAGAAGTTCAAGTACACTAACGAGGCAATTTAGAAAACTCGACCGCGGTGCGCGACTCTGATACGTCTCAAACGTATCTATAATTTTTGATGCTCCATGCTTGTTTTTACACCATTTGCCTATTGTTTCGTTACACTTAGTGTCACTTTTATGCATTTTCCGGAACTAACCTATTAACGAAGTGCCACAGTGCCAGTTTCCTATTTTCTGCTGTTTTTGTGTTTCAGAAGTGATACACAGGAAATATTCTCGGAATTGGACGAAACAAGTTCCTGAAGTCATATTTTACCCGGAAGCTTCCAGACATCCGAAGGAGAGACGGAGAGGGGCCACCAGGGCCCCACACAAGGGGGCGGCGCGGCCTGGCCCCTGGCCGCGCCACCCCTGTGTGAGGGCGCCTGGGACCACCTCTGACATCGCCCCTTCGCCTATAAAGACCCCCCGACGAGAAAAACCTAAGGACCCGATCAGATTTCCAGAACACATCGCGATCCGCCGCCGCCGTCGACCCGAAGATCGGGAGGGTCCAGAAGCTCTTCCCGGCACCCTGCCGGAGAGGGGAATCGCCACCGGAGGTCTTCTTCATCGCCATGCTTGCCTCCGGAGCGATGAGTGAGTAGTCTACCTTGGACTATGGGTCCATAGCAGTAGCTAGATGGTTGTCTTCTCTACCATGTGCTTCATGTTTAGATCTCATGAGCTGCCCTACATGATTGAGATCACCGTTATGTAATTCTATGATGTTGGTTTGTTGGGATCCAATGAATATTGGTGTTTATGATTAAGTTGCTGTACTGAATTATATCTTTTGTTATCTCTATGCTGTTTATGATCTTGCATGCTCTCCGTTGTTAGTAGCTATCTTGGCCGAGTAGTTGCTAGTGACTCCAAGAGGGGGTATTTATGCTCGATAGTGGGTTCATGTCTCTATTTCACCTGGGGGAGTGACAGAAACCTCTAAGGTGGTAGATGTGCTATTGCTACTAGGGAGAAAACAACATTCATATGCTCAAGGGCATATGCTTTGTTTACATTACACACTTTGCTTAATGCAATTATCTGTTGTTCGCAACTTAATACTTCTAGGGTGTTCGGATGATATCCCCGGGAGTGGATTATTAGTCATAGATGCAGTTGGATGGCGGTCTATGTATTTTGTTGTAATGCCCAGAGTAAATTTCATAGTGATCTTCTTGACATATCACGTTATCTTTATTCTATCAATTGCCCAACTGTAATTTGTTTACCCAGTATGTTATTTTATCTATGGAGAGACACCACTAGTGAACTGTGGACCCCGGTCCTATTTTAATCATATTGCAATCACCTGTTTACTTTTCCCGCACTGTTTACTTTACTCGCATATACTCTACTGTTTTCCACTCGATACACTCATAACCTTTGTTTCAAGCAAACCGGTGAGATTGACAACCTCATCGCAAGTTGGGGACAAAGTATTTGTTTGTGTGTGTGCAGGTTCCACAACACCTTCAGTCGTCACCGTCTCTCCTCTCCTGTTCGGTAAACCTTGGTTTCTTAACTGAGGGAAAACTTGCCGCTACACTCATCATACCTTCCTCTTGGGGTTCCCAACGGGCTGGTCATCACCACGCACAAGGACTTACTGCTCCCACGTCAACTACACGCCACAGCTCTTTTCTGGCGTCATCATCACACGAGTAGCAGCACTTTTTCTGGCGCCGTTGCCGGGGAGGAAGAGAAGACTTCTGCGAGGGGAGTTCTTCGCACACACATTCTTTACTTTGTTATTTGTTTTGCTTTACTTTATTTATTTTACCTGCATCGCTTTATATCAAAAACCCAAAAAAATTAGAATCCTTGGTAGTTGTTATTTCTTTACTTTAGTTATCATGCTGTTCCCTAAGTTCGTTCTGGAGGACCTCTCAGTAGGTAGTGGTTCGATTATTGGCAAAAGTAACATTGAGGAGTTCTTTAATCACATTAGTATGCATGAGGAAGATGAGGAAAAGTCTTGGGTTGAGCTTGCTCCTAGTATTGAAGTTGCTTCTGTTATATTAATTGACATGTTGGAAACTAGGTTTGCTAGTCTTAATCCTTTTATGCAATATATGTTCCTTAAGCTTCATGAAATTGAGGATCCCGAAAAGAAGGCTTTTATCTTGGAAACTTTGCGCCTAGAATTTAAGGATGTCGTTGTTGAAGCTAGGAAAGTTCTTAAACTTTTTAATAAACTCGGTTCACCTATAAAGGTTATTGATACTAATGATGAGGGAACCGAAATACCTATACCTTGCAAGCTTTTGGGATTGAATGATGCTTTCGAAAATAATTTCGCCTGGATTTGTCCTGAAAATCTTTTTGATGAGAATAGTGTACCAAAGCATGATCACAAAGGGTCTTCAAAAACTTATGTGGATGAAATACAATGCCTTATTGATAAGACCTCTGCAGTTGATCTTAATGCTTCTTCTGAAGGTACTTGATTCGCAATTTTCTGCGCCTAGCTCAAAGGCGTTAAAGAAAAGCACTCTTGGGAGATAACCCAATGTTTTCTTTCAGTACTTTTTCTTTTATTTGAGTCTTGGAAGTCATTACTACTATAATGACCGCTCCTTATCTTGTTTATTTCGTTTTTGTGCCAAGAGAAGCCTCTAATTTGAGTGAGGTAAAGATTTGGGGATGTTGCTGTCCTGAAACTGTTTTCGGTGCTGCACAGTAAAAATTCGTGAAAATTCTCTGTTTATCTTTTGGACCTGCGATTTCTTGTGCATATGCCCCAGGTTATATCCAAACTTTTCTTAGTTGAACACTTTTTGATTTGAGCAACAGAAAATCCCTCCAAAATTCGTCCTTTGTCAGCTGTTCAGTTTTGACAGATTTCTGCCAATATTTGTGTTTGCCACTTTATCGCTTTCTTTTGAGTTCTTTTTGATCATGGAACTCTTGTGGAAGTTTCTACAGTAGTATATACTTTATATGTGGTGGTTTTGGGTTGAAACCTGAAGCTAAAAGAGGTTGAATATATTTTATGCTTACACTAATGTTGCTAATAGAATTGTGTTTAGTTTTGTATGAAGGAAGTTTTCAAGTGTAGGGATTGGAGAATGATGAGATGAGTTGAAGAATGGACAAAAGCTCAAGCTTGGGGATGCCCATGCATCACCCCAAGAAATATCCAAGAAGTACAAGCGTCAAAGCTTGGGGATGCCCCGAGGCACCCCTTCTTCATCGGCAAAAATCAGGTCACCTTTCAAAACACCATATTTTTATTGCTTCATGCACTATGTGTTTTTCTTGGAGCGTCAGTTGTTTTAGTTTTCTTAGTTGGTTTAGTTTGTTTGTTTGCTGCAATAAATGGTTGGACCCCAACAAAATTTCCTTTGGAGAAGTTGCTTGTTTTCATTTGCAAAGAATGCTCAAGTTTTCACTCTTATTAAAAATCGAGTGTTCTACTTTTTCCGCTACTGCTTTTGGTTTTCGTTTTCGCCTTGATTTGCGTTCAGATCTTGTCATATCTTTTCATCAAGGTGTATTTTTGCCTCTGATCTTTATTGGTTTTCATCAAAAGAGGTGTTTATAAAAATTTCAAATGGTGTTGGAAAAGAGAAACAGCTTTGTGCAAAATAGTGGTACAAGAAGGAGCTTGTGTAGACTGTGGCTTAGGCTTTTTCATGTCATGCTTGATGTCTTTTTGATAGTATGCTTAGTGGTTTTGCTGTAGCATGACTTGTCTCAAATAACTGAGATTGCTTAATGAGCCTTTGAAAAAATCATGCGTTGTTTTTATTGTATGGAAGCATTATTTTGGTTTTCTCCTTGATGCTTTATTTGGGTTGACTTGGCGCATGCTTACACATGTTAGACTCTTACAAAGTCGCCATTAGCCTTCATGATCATTTAGTTTTTGACTTTTGATGCCATCTTATGCTTCTTTTAATGTCACTTTGTCGCTTTGCATGATTATGGCCATTATTGCTCTCTTAGTTGGTCGCTCCCAGTCTTTTGCTAGCCCTCGCCTTGTACTGAGTATGAGCTCTACTCGTGCATCCAACTCCTAAAAACCAAGTTTGCCATTGTGTCCACCATACATACCTACTAGCAATTTGCTATTCCAAGTAAATTTGACTTGCTTTTATTTTCTCTTCAAATTAAACTCTTACCAGTGTTATGCGAAATTCGGTCAGTAAAGCTCTCACGAACCGGAAGGCACACTTTACTTTTTCCTGTTCTAAAAATTTGACATTGTGGTCTCTTATGTTGAGTTGTTATGCTTGCAAGTTGTAAGTTGGATTCTAGCCCAGCCATGCTGTCATGGGGCAAGCTTTCAACATTGTACTTCTATTTTAGTTGATATCGTGATCTTTTGTTTATGGATGCCCGCGGTGTGAAATGAATTGGGAATCTTGTGAGGATCATGGAGTTTTTATATGTGTTAGGGAAACGCCGGGCCGCCAATCTAAGCCATGCATAATTCATGGTGGAAATTTGCAGCATACCCATGGTGAACATTCGACGACGCATCTCACAATAAAAAGCTAAACAATATAGTAAATAAAAGAGATGTCGAGGTGTTCATTGTCTGCTTATCCTGTCATTTTGGTGTGGGCTTGTTCCATGTCATCGGGCACGGAGGTACCCCATTGGCGGTTCTCAATGATATGCATATACTTACAATGACAAGAGCCTTTCTTGGGACTCTAAGTAAAGTAGCATGAGGTTTGGGTACTCGTATTCACGGGACACGAGGTTTTCAACTTATGATTTGTCAAGAATATGCATCATAATTGTTCTCGCATTAACTTTAACCATTCAAGATGCTTATGATGGGGGCAATGAGAGCTCAAAGCCGGTAAGTACCATAATTTTTGAAGGTTATAAAACTTGCAATCACTGCTTCCCTCTGCGAAGGGCCTTTCTTTTACTTTTATGTTGAGTCACCACCTTCTTTCTTTATGCACCATTAAGAGAGCATAGTTGTCATTCTTAGTGTGATATGCATTGTCCCAAAGTTCATTGATTGACTCATATTGTTGGTTTCACTCGTTCTTAAATTATTTGTATCTAGTCGCCCTCTTAAACTTTGAGGTGTCCTATGCATTTATGTTTTGCTCTCTTTGAAGGACAAGCTGAAAACCATTTGTATGTTTTTCCTTATGATTCGAACACACGTTTGACTTTCATTGTTTCATTATCATGATCTTTTGTTTGTGTTCATTTGCATGTTTACAACATGGTTGCTAAGTTCTTATTGTCATGATTATATCTTCATGCCCATGTTTTAAGTTCTATTGATCCTAGCTCACCAATGCTTACATATATGATCAAGATTGTGTAGGTGCATGTCACCTCAAAAATTATTCTTTTGTTATCACTTACCTACTCGAGGACGAGCAGGAGTTAAGCTTGGGGATGCTTGATACATCTCAAACGTATCTATAATTTTTGATGCTCCATGCTTGTTTTTACACCCTTTGCCTATTGTTTTGTTACACTTAGTGGCACTTTTATGCATTTTCCGGAACTGACCTATTAACGAAGTGCCACAGTGCCAGTTTCCTATTTTCTGCTGTTTTTGTGTTTCAGAAGTGATACACAGGAAATATTCTCGGAATTGGACGAAACAAGTTCCTGAAGTCATATTTTACCCGGAAGCTTCCAGACATCCGAAGGAGAGACGGAGAGGGGCCACCAGGGCCCCACACAAGGGGGCGGCGTGGCCTGGCCCCTGGCCACGCCACCCCTGTGTGAGGGCGCCTGGGACCACCTCTGACATCGCCCCTTCGCCTATAAAGACCCCCCGACGAGAAAAACCTAAGGACCCGATCAGATTTCCAGAACACATCGCGATCCGCCGCCGCCGTCGACCCGAAGATCGGGAGGGTCCAGAAGCTCTTCCCGGCACCCTACCGGAGAGGGGAATCGCCACCGGAGGTCTTCTTCATCGCCATGCTTGCCTCCGGAGCGATGAGTGAGTAGTCTACCTTGGACTATGGGTCCATAGCAGTAGCTAGATGGTTGTCTTCTCCACCATGTGCTTCATGTTTAGATCTCATGAGCTGCCCTACATGATTGAGATCACCGTTATGTAATTTTATGATGTTGGTTTGTTGGGATCCGATGAATATTGGTGTTTATGATTAAGTTGCTGTACTGAATTATATCTTTTGTTATCTCTATGCTATTTATGATCTTGCATGCTCTCCGTTGTTAGTAGCTATCTTGGCCGAGTAGTTGCTAGTGACTCCAAGAGGGGGTATTTATGCTCGATAGTGGGTTCATGTCTCTATTTCACCTGGGGGAGTGACAGAAACCTCTAAGGTGGTAGATGTGCTGTTGCTACTAGGGAGAAAACAACATTCATATGCTCAAGGGCATATGCTTTGTTTACATTACACACTTTGCTTAATGCAATTATCTGTTGTTCGCAACTTAATACTTCTAGGGTGTTCGGATGATATCCCCGGGAGTGGATTATTAGTCATAGATGCAGTTGGATGGCGGTCTATGTATTTTTTTGTAATGCCCAGAGTAAATCTCATAGTGATCTTCTTGACATATCACGTTATCTTTATTCTATCAATTGCCCAACTGTAATTTGTTTACCCAGCATGTTATTTTATCTATGGAGAGACACCACTAGTGAACTGTGGACCCCGGTCCTATTTTAATCATATTGCAATCACCTGTTTACTTTTCCCGCACTGTTTACTTTACTCGCATATACTCTACTGTTTTCCACTCGATACACTCATAACCTTTGTTTCAAGCAAACCGGTGAGATTGACAACCTCATCGCAAGTTGGGGACAAAGTATTTGTTTGTGTGTGTGCAGGTTCCACAACACCTTCAGTCGTCACCGTCTCTCCTCTCCTGTTCGATAAACTTTGGTTTCTTAACTGAGGGAAAACTTGCCGCTATACTCATCATACCTTCCTCTTGGGGTTTCCAACGGGCTGGTCATCACCACGCACAAGGACTTACTGCTCCCACGTCAACTACACGCCACAGCTCTTTTCTGGCATCATTATCACACGAGTAGCAGACTCCAAGCAGTTCAGCTGCACTAGCTCGAAAAGTTCAGGACCGCAACTCCGAGAATTTCAGGCGCACAAACGAGGGAAGTACAGGCTAGCGAAACTTTAAGAAGTTCAACCGCACTAAAGATGCAGTTCAACAACTTGACTTGGCAGTTAGAGTGCACTACTGCGGCAGTTCAGAGAAAGTAACCGATAGGCAAGACTCAGGGCAGTTCATGCGCATTGATGAGACAGTTCAGGAACATAACGCTGAGAAGTTCGGATGCACTAAACACATCAATTCACCTTGAAAACGCTAGAATTTTCACTTTTGTCGAATTTCTTTTTTACCACTATGGAAGTTTCTGTTTATACTAAGCAAAAATTTACTATGAACAAGAGGAAAGTTCGATTGCAAGAAATTAAAAAGTTCAATTTTGTCAAAATTCAATTTAATCATAACAGAAGTTCAGTTACACATCATGAGCAGTTCAACCGCAATTGACAAGCAGTTCAAATTGACAAGCAGTTCAAGTACTCTGTTTTTTTTGAGCGGAAATCCTACCCATTAAAATTATTTCTATATGTCCCGGTTGCACAAGTAAACTACATAAATACTTAATATACAATGATATGAGTCTACTTTCACTTGTATATGGCGTCATGCCCCCACTCAACCACCATAGCCATGCCAAATTCAAATCGCTCGCATATGGGCGCCATTCCTATTATTTACTATTCTTGAAAATGATTCCTAAACCTTGCAAAATTTGGAAACATCACCTTGACCAAAAAGTTGCGCAATTTTAATATCTTTCAAACGGTATATCATTTGCTTCATTCCGATTAGTCGTTTAGAAGTAATTGCAAAAACAGTTCATGCAAAATCGAGAAATCCGGAAATCCGAAAATCCGAAAATCCGAATCACCTATAGTCAAAACTGCTCTTAAATGATAAGAAATCCACAAAAATGACCAAAACGAAAAAGTTGCGCCTAATCCATAGCTTTCTAATGCCATATCATTTGCATCAATCGGATAAACGGTTTGAAAATGCCAGTCAAAATAGTGTCCGAAAATAGAAATCCACGAAATAGTTTTTTACCATATTTAAAATTACTTTTAAATCATCCAGAATTTCGAAAAATACTTAAAATGAATAATTTTCGCAATTTCCTTACGAATCCAACGGTATATCATATGCATCATTCCGATGAACGGTATGAAAACCGCGATAAAAATACTCTTTGGATATACAAATAGACGTGAAAATCTGATTATTAGTTTTTGAAATAACTTTAAAAATGTACAGAATTTCGGAGAACTTCCAAAACATAAAAGTTTCGGAATTTGATAAGCTTTCCAACGATATATCATTTGCATAAATCCGAAAAACGGTTCAAAAATTATAATCAAAATACATAAATTGCATGTACAATAGTGAGAAGTTCAAGCTACTATAGCGAGAAGTTCAAGCACGTGTACAAGAAAGTTCAGAATCGGTTGTAGATCCTTAATCTACAATCGGTTGTATAATAGCTGGGCTATATATATATATATATATATATATATATATATATATATATATATATATATATATATATATATATATAGGTAATATATATATATCGACGCGGATTTGCTACCCGGGGTGGTAGCTATGCATAGCTTAGGAGCCGTTGGATGTGGACGATCTTAAACTGCCACCTAACGACCACTTCACGGTGCTGGCTAGCCTGACAAAAATATGGGCCCCGCTGGCCGTAAGGCAGTACGCCTAATTTGAATTCCTGCCCACAAAGCAATACCGGTCCGTGCATGGATATGCATCCACAAGGGGGAGCATTCACCTCGTTTCTGTTCAAGCTAGCTATAAGCTTCCTCCTGTTCAAAAAAAAAGCTTCCTCATTTGGAACTCATAAAATACAAGTACAGTCTGCAATTTAACAAGAACCAAAACTGATTAAAAAATAGCAAACATGATTAGGAGAATTGACTAGTGGAGCGAGACAGTAGCGTCAGCGCTCAGTTTTTTTTTTTTTGCAACTTCTGTCAGTAGTTGTGCATGGGACATGGCCTAAAACAAAAATCGCAAGGTTCAGCGCAATTTTTTTGGAAATTTTTCTAATCATAGAGGTCATCTCAGAAGCAAATCAAAAATCAAGATGTTTAAACCAACATGAAATTAGATTAGAAAGCTCCTTACAATGTGGTGCATGTACAGACCATTTGGTACAGACTAGAGTTATGAAATCATGGAAAAAAATGATCCTAACAGAGAGAACATGTAGAAGAAAAGTCAAATCACCGCACATACATTCTAGAAAGAGCAAAATGGATCGTACAATCTGAAATTACATCTCCATCTAAGATCACAAACACAACGTGTGGATCTAGACCGTGAAAACGCTTTTGGATCTGCAATACAAAACGTACCAAAAAGGATCTAAAAAAAGACAGGCCTGGCGTTGTTGGAGCACGTGCATCACTATGAAAGCCGCTGCTCCAGCTCTTGAGTGACGCAGGGGAGTGTGGGACTTTGAGCTGCTGCCGGATCCGCGGATGCCGCTGCCCGCCACCACCATGAAAGCCGCTGCTCCAGCTCGCAAAAGGAACTGACGAGCAGTCCGCGGCCACCCAGCTCGCCACCTTCATGAACGCCGGTGCTCCAGCAAGGGATGTGGCGGGTAGTAGGGGACTTCGGTGGCAACCTAGAAAATCAGAGCCAATCACAAAGCAACTCCTCATATTTTCTGTAAAATTAACATTTACAATATCAAATTTTCAGATGGCAGAATACAAACAGCTTGAAAAATCCATAATGAATAGATAATCAAATCCAGTTCACGGATCCAGGGCCTGCAGGCTAGCGGAGGGGAGCACTCCACCGGCAGCCAAACCTTCATGCCTTCAGGCGTTGAAGGTGGGAGGCGCGGTAGGTCAGCGCCGGAGTTAAGAAAGGTGGGGAACAAACAATCCACCAGGGCCTCAAAGATCGAATAAGAAGCACAAATTTGGGGAAACTTCTAAACACACATTCACCAAATCTGAAACTAAACCTGGAGCAAAAGAATCGCTAGATCTCAAGAATGTTTCAAAAAAGGGAGAAAATTAGAAAAGGATTTGTTGGGCACCATGCCGCCACCCCATTCCCCGCATGGAAACGCCCCAGTCCCCAAACGGATTTGCCGCCGCTTGCACGGATTTGCCGCCGCCTGCACGAATTCCTCGTCGCCTGGACGAATTTGCTGCCCCTGCACAAATTAGCCACCACGGATTCGTGAATTTGTGGGGCACGCGCAACTAGGTGAAGCTCCTGCCGACCGCGCTCGAGGCCAGACGACCGCGAGATAGGCGTCGGCTCCCGGCGACCGCGCGCTGGTCCAGATGGTCGTCGGCTCCCGAACAGATAGCCTAACCGTGTGTTGCAGCAGGCGGGCGTGCGGCGACCCCGACCAGTGGGTGGTTAGGGTGGGTTATTTGTGCGCCGACGGAAGGAAAAGGCGGGCGGCGAGGTAGGGTCCGTATGGAGCCGCCAGCTCCAAGCGATGCGGTGGAGGGAGGTCAACTGCCGAGCAGGCGGGTCACGGGGAGGAGGAGACAGACCACCGGGGTCGGCTACCGCTGGACGAGGCTAGGGGTCGCCGCCGCCAGGTTCCGCGGCTGGTCGAGGGAACCGGCCGCTGCCTGCGGCAGAGAGGATCGGTGGACGGTGGGGAACGGGTGTGTTGATGGGATAGGTGAGAGAGAGAATGACTGGTGCAGGGCGGCCGGGTATTTTTTTTTCAGGTGGGCGGGTGGGTGCAGGCGTGGTGGTTTGGGTAAAAAGAAACTGCTAGACGGCGTTAACTTTGGCTGTTTAGATGAACGGTGGAAGTGCACTAAAGGACTGATCCAATGGTTGAATGTGGGTGCATAGCTATCACCCATGGTAGCCCACTATTTTGCATATATATATATATTGAGACTATTCTATCATCGATGACAGAATAATATTCTGTACATATTCTGTACTACTTACGACACATGTTTGTACTGCTTTGTATGATAGAATCGTACTGCTCGTTTGCAAATTTTAAACTGCTTATTTGTATTTACGTAGCTATTTATTTGAATTTATTAACCGTTTCTCAGAATTATGCAAATGATATACCGTTGGAAAGCTACGAAAAATCCGCAACTTTTTCATGTCAAAACTTTTTTCTAATTTTCAATGGTTTAAGTTTAATTTTGAAAATCGGAAGCATTCAAAAACACGTCCGAAATGTATTTTTAACTTATTTTCCAAACCACAAATCAGAATAACCCATGTGATACGCCATTGGAAAGCTATTGAAATTGCGCAACTTTGTTATCTCTGCAAGTTTTTTCAAATTCGTCACGCTTTTTGAATAATTTGTAAAATACTGGAATTCGGATTTATTCAAAAACGGGCGGACTGTAATTTGAGCAAATTTTCTCAACGATTTGTCGGAATGATGCAAATAATATGGCGTTGGATAGATATGGAGCAGACGCAACTTTTTCATGTTTTAAGTTTTTTCAAATTCTGCACAGTTTTTGAATAATTTTAATAATAACAAATTCTGATATATCCAAAAAAGATGCAAGGTAATTTGACTTTATTTTTTAACCGTTTGTCGGAATAGTGCAAATGATATACCGTTGGAAAGCTATGAAAAATGCGCGACTTTGTTGTTCCTAATACTTTTGCAAGTTTCTTACAGTTAAAGAATAATTTATATGGTTTTAACGTCATATGATTTATATTTTTCGCAAGTTAACGCTTTGAAATTGAGAAACTATGCTATTTGATTCGTCATAGAAAGCAAAAAGCACTAAAATTAAAGTTTTGTTATACCATACAAATGATTTGTGCCTACTGTAGTGGCGATCAGAGCTTAAAACGATATGAATTGCATGATATATGTCCGTCCCGAGAAAATAGAGTTTCCGTACTTCCCTGGATATGTCTTTTGTACTTCTCTCCGTTATCATGTTGTACTTCTCTTTGTTATCATATTGTACTTCCATCTGTCACAATATTGTACTTCCCTCCGTTATCATGTTGTATTTTCTATCATGACACACTTTTTATGCAAAACTACGAGAGGTCGTATACTTTCTTAAACTGAGTATTCATACTTCTTGTTCTTACTGTTGTGTACTTTCGGTCATTGCAATGTTATACTTTCTGTTATTAAATTTATTTTTATGCATATCTATGAGGGACCATGTATATTCCCCTAGACTAGATATATGTACTTTTTTCTGTACTCGTGTGTACTTCCCTTCCTATTTGACAGTCATTTTTCATGCAAAAGACCGTGTCTACTTCTCTAAACTAGATATATGTACTTCTCGGTCTTATTAGTTTGCTTTTCGTTATATCGCAATGTTATACTTCTCGTCTTGGCATTCATTTTTAATTCAAAATTACGAGGGACCTCGTACTTCTCTAAACTAAATATCTTTTACTTCTCATTCTTTCATGTGTGCACTTTCCCTCCATCACAATGTTAAACTTCCCATCATGACATATTTTTTTTATCGTAGTTACATACTTCCCTCTTGATGATTTTATCATTTTTCTAGCATATCGTGAAGTTGTACTTTCGAAAAATGAACATTTGTACTTCCCGTCGCCACCGTGCATATTTTCCAGAGTCGTTGTTCGTATTTACTAAATTTTGTGAACGATTTTATTCTTTTTGTAACAATTCACGAGGACTCCGCACTTCCCAATGTTGAACTTTTATACTTCTCTTTGTCATATTTTGTATTTCTCGTCATCACTATGTGTACTTCATGACGTTATCGTGTGTACTTTCTATAATAGAAGTTCTACACTTCTCTAAAAAGACTATGTACTTTCTATAGTTACTATGTGGGGGACAACGTCCATTTGAGGACGAGCTCCATGGAGCTCTTTTCTCAAACTTCAAAAAAATTAAATTTTAAACTTTGAAAAAATGAAAAATAACCAGAGGGTAGTCTATGATTTTTTTACTAGTGTGTAAAATTTTATTATGAAATACCTTATGTTTTATTACCAGCAAAAATAACAAATATCCAGAACAAAATTTTAGATCTGGGAATATTTTCCAACTTTTGTCCATTTTATCTTTTATGCTGAGGTTGCAATACAAGGTATTTCATAATAAAAATTTGCATGCTCGTAGTGTATGTAGTTGACTACATCCCTGCATTTTTTTAGATTTTTTGAAACTTTAATTTATGGATTTCAAAAAAATTCAAAAAAGCCTCCACGGAGCCTCGGCTCCAAACCAATTTTCTGCTATGTGGGGAGCGTATTTCCCAAAACTCAAATGGTGTACTTTCGGTCAACTGATTTTTACTATGCCTTTTTCTCGGCCGTGTACTGCTCAAGTTGAAATCTCGTACTTCTTAAAATAAAGGATATGTACTTTTTACAAACGGTGATTAAATATATTCTTGTACTTTGAGAGTAAAGATGTGTTAGTCAAAAGTGTATGTCCAGAAGTAATAAGTTATGAGATTTTTTACGCACGTCCCTTGTTGGACATCCAAGATCATTACTTCATGGCACTAATTATCTTGTTCTTTTTTTTAAGTTATCACCATCCTAAAATTGAATCAGCAGAGAGAAAGCATCAAGGCAACAAACAGTTAACATTCAAATTGGTTAGCTGAACGAGAGGAGAGGGCAGTTCTTAGCACTACACACACGTGCGTGCTGAAGAAAATGCAGCGTCTCGCTTAACTGAACCGGAGGAGGACGGGCGTGTCTCTGCCTATAGCACTTGGATCTTCTGCTCTCGTAGCTCGGCCTCTCCATGCTGGAGACAAAACAATGTTCTGCAACCGGCCAGGGGACAAGGAGGCTGCCTGCTCTCTCGGAAGCACAAGGGAGCACCGACGGGATAGCGGTGCCGCTTCAGGCAGTCGATGGGTAGCCAGGCCCATGCTGGCGCTGCAGCAGAGATGGTAGGCGGCCGCGGCAGAGGGCCCTTCAGGCGGCAACGGAGGGCGTCGTCTTGATTGCCCATTTAAGCCAAAGCTTTGTCCCATCCATCCGACCATGCCATAACAAGCTAGCTAGCGTGAGGATAAGCCCTTGTCATCTTCAACCTATGGAGTACTACGTACGCCGATCGATCGCCAGGTGCGTTCACGGCTAAATCACGTGTTCAGACGCATGGGCGCCTGCATGCGCGGCATGTCTCGCCTTGTTGCTCGCCACGACGTCACCCCCAGACCCGCTGCTGCTACGTGCGGTGCGCATGCGTTTCTGGAAACTGCAGGATTTGAGCGATCGAATTATTAAGGCGGCAGATGCCTTATCTGATATGATAGCAGAGGTCCACATGCTGCTAATCTTGCTTATCCCGGCCGACGGCGACCGTCCGCGCTTGCGCGCTGGCGGGGAGATTTACGCTGTGGCGGGGTCGCGGGAGTTCCTCCGAGAGGCGGCGTGGCTGTAGGCGGGGGCAGTGGGTGGAACGGAGAGGCTCGGTGGCGCTAGGATGGCCGGCGCCGGCTCGCGTGGGGCTAGCTGAAGTGCTAGAAGAAGGCGACGTTGGGCGGAGGCGAGGCAAGCGTGGTGTCGGCGGCGATTGACCATCGGGGAAGAAACTGTGGGGAAGAAAAGGAGCTGGTCCAAAAAAAAACAGAGTGGCGACGGAACGTTGCGGGCGGTGGTCTCGGGCCGTTTTTCACTAGATCAGGCCTTATAGGCTGTCATGTATAGAATATTATTCTATCATCGTTACAAAATAGTCTCACCCTATATATATATAAGATGAGTCCTATATATATATATATATATATGTTACACGGTGGGGCCGCCACATCCTCGAATATACAAGAGAGGAGGGGGCCTAGTGTAAATATATGGAATACATACGTGCCATACAATATATACTCAACAATACTAGTATTTAAAAGATGACTAGTATAATTCATACTAGTCAGAAAAATTGGCACATTTCGTAAACTGGCCTAGCTCAACAGCCCCCGGCCCAAATTCCTCACACGACCCAATGTTCCTTTTTTTTGCACTTTTCCTAACAAACAGTTGTTTTGTAATTAGGAAACAGTCACTTTTTGGAGCGTCCGATGTCTTTCCCTGTCACGAATCTCCGCGCGTCTCAGTCTCCTCCCAATTCTGTTTTTGAGCTCGCGTGGGCTTAGTCAACATAGCATTTTTGTGTTCCTTTTTTAAAATTTAATTTCGTCTTGGCTGTTCTGTCCTTTCCGCTCTGTCTCGGGAGAGGAGTGAAGGAAGCATAGCCTCCATGGCAGAGAGATCAGCAGCCATCCCGTAGCCGGTGCCACCGGTGACTGATGTAGTGACGCTTCAAGGGACAGCGCTACATCCTATGAAGAGAGAGTTTTGCGCGCAGCCGGCGGGGGCGAGAGCGTTGTGGATCGCGAGCGTGCTCGAGCTGGGATGGAGAGACTGGCGATTCGCGTGCGAGGGAGACATGGCCGCCGCTTGCGAGACTGGTACACCCTGCCTTCTTCTTCTATTAGTGTGCTCTGATTTCAGTTTTACCTAGCTCGTCTGTGCGAGTTTTGATTTCAGGCGGTGTCGCTGATGCTAGATCTGCGGCTTTGGTAGCTTGTATTTATGAGGGAGCACAGCAGCTATAGTAGGGGAGATCTCTTGTTTGTTTAGGTATTTTTTGTTCTTATTTTTGGGTTTAGTATTCGTGATTCTATTGTGTGAGCTTACTCTGTAGTTTATTTTCCAGTTTGGTTCATAAGTATGGGGTTTAGTTGATTTCAGGGTATGTTCCTCTAACATCTTGGAACAAATTTTTCATTTGTTATGTGCTCACAACTTAAACAAGTTAGGTTTTAATTTTGTGTTCACTATGAGTTTATCTAATGTATGATACCGCGTCATAGAGTGTTTATGGATTGTGTTTATAGTCTTGTAATTATTATCTTGAGATTGTTGTAGGTTGTCAGCATACTAACTTTTTCATCTCCTCCAAAACAAATTCAGCACTTTAGTTTTTTAGAAGTTGGTACTACCTTTTTCTGCTTTGAGAACTATACCTCGTGTGTTTTAACTGACAGTGATCTGTAACTGTAGTCTCCTCCGCGCATACCTGAAACTTCTTGTGTTTATCCTAGTAGGCTGGCATATGCCATCTCGGTAATTACTAGCATTTGTAAATTATTTGTTAGCGTGGACATTAATCATGAGGATATGACATAAGACTCAGCTGTTGTTGCAAATCTGACCTATATATCTTATCTTGCTACCCATAAATAGGCCATGAATTGGCAGTTTAGTTACGTCCCAAATTGAGGCAACTATCATATCAGGACTCAGGCCTTTAGTTTTGAACATGCGTGTTGGCATGCTAGCTAATAGTGTTCAGTTTATTCTTCAGCAGATATTTCTCTAGGCCCAATATTTGTTAAGTCTGGTATGATCTTCCTGGTTATGTTCTCCATTCTTTTTAGGGAATGTTTGGATTGAGGCCAAATCTTGCCCAACCAATATTTTGGTCATGGCCAAAACTTTGGCCTTTGTTTGGATGGTTTCCAATTATTAGGCACGCTAATGGCTCTTTGGCCAAGGTAGTTCACTTTTCTTGCCAATGTTGGCCAACTCATGGGCAACCAAAAATTTCAACCAAAATTTTGGCTAGCCAAATATTTGGTGGGCTAACCATGGGCTAGAACCAAATATGCCCTTAGTTTTTTCGTGTTTCATTACTCCTACATATTTTCATTTTCTTAGCCTCTGCTTTTTAGTCTGTAAGTATTTTAGTTTACTTGCTCTTGTTTTCAAGATTAAATGAATGACTGAAAGTTTTATTTTTATCATTATATCAGGTTCGGTCCTTAATTTGGTTCAGTTCATAGTTTCTTAGTCCTTCAATTTTTTCTTACAGTCCTCTTTTTGCAATTATATCATATCAGGTTCAGTCTTATGGTATATTCTTTAGTTTCTTAGTCTCTTAGTTATTCTGTTAGCGATTTCTTTAGTGCCTCATTATCTTTTTATCATTATATCAGGTTCAGTCTATTGATTCAGTCCTTAGTTACTTAGTCTTTTAATTCTTTCTTACAGTCCTCATGTTATCACTACATCAGGTTTAGTCTTTTGGCAAGTCCTTAGTTTCTTAATCTCTTATTTCTATCTTTAACATCTTAGTTTATTTAGTGTCTCAGTTTTCTAAGGAAGAAATAAAGCATAAGTTTAGTTTGGTTCAGTCCTTAGTTCCTTTTGCTCACTTAATAATATCCATTTGATTTCTACTCATTCTCTCAGTTTCGTCACACTAATTTTCCTAGCTTTGTTAGTATCATATCTTTTCAATCTTTAAGTACTTTATTTATTTTGAAAGCTCGGCTATATTTTAGTGTCAGTGTTTGTTTTCAATTTTCAGTCGTTGATATTTCTTCCTTTATCATATTTTTCTTCATTATTTCTTTATCACTATCAGGCTTTCAGTTTTTAGTTTCTTAGTCTCTGAATTCTTTGTCAATTTGATTTAGTTTTCTTTTTAGCTCATTTTGTCTTCACTCTTCTCTTTTTTTGTTTCTTTCATTTCTTGATTCCCTCTTTGTTTAGTTTTCTAAAGTCTCTCTCCTATTTTCTTAAGTCTCTCATTAAATCAGTCACTCATTAATCGGCATTTCGCACATTATCTTAGTTTTTATTTTTTCAGTCACTCATTTCTCGACATTTCCAAATTCAGTCCTCATTCCTTTGCTTTGAATTTCTTTAGTTTATCAGTTTATCATTTCCCTCCTTTTGATTTAGACATTAAGTCTCTAAGATCCTAGAAAAACCTAGTGAATCAGCAAATTATGACAGGGTTAGTAGGTATTAAGCCAAGTGTGTAACAACAGTCATCTGTCATCAAGGCATTTTTTTTGCAGTGACTTTTGATAGTTCCGATATAATGTAATTCCTATAGTTTCTAAACTGACAGATTTTTGTATTCTATGTACTGCCTTCAGATAACAAGTGTTAAGGGACAATGGGACATACCTTTGCTTCATCTGAAGTAAGTATTCTTACATAATTTGCTGCTCTTTCTTTTTCTTTGGTGCTTGCAGTCCTAGATCTTAATTTTCCCGTCTTTTCCCTCCATTTTTGTTGTGGGAGTGGATCGATCCTCTCTTCCAGAAAGGTGACAACTTTTTGCATGGTAAGAGTGGGTGGGGGCGGAGCTGCTCGTGAGCTGTTTTGCTTGGAGGATAAGAAGATCAGCAAGTGTTTTGAAATTTTTGTACTAGGGCCCTTTTTAGGTTGCATGTTGTAAGGCTTTAACGTGAGCTGAATGAGAAGTTGAACGTAAAGAGCCGTTGGAACTCAATCGTGATTTTCTGTCTGTTTTGCCAGGAATGAGAACAGACACTTTTTTTGGTGTACAGAACCAATTTGATCGAGTCTTTAGTGGTACAGCTGTCATATTATGAATGGCTGAAAAAGTATCTGTCCCCGAATTAAAAAACAGCTAGCTGCTGTCTAGTAACCCGTCGACGTTCCAGCCGCCGTCGTCCACGCACCGGATGGCCGGCAGAAGCGCCTTCCGGCACCGATGCCGCGACCGCCTAGACGACCACGGCTACAGATTTCTCCGTGGCGCCCACCTTCCACCACCGCCGCGGCGGCTGGCGGCTGGAAGGACGACAAGGCAGTGAGCATGAGGACCAACTGCCTCTCAGGGCTCCGTCAGCGACCTGTGTGCCTACATCTCCCCTGCACGTCCCCAGCGTCACGTCGTCCCCGCCTTCCGCCTCCACGGCCGCCGGCCAGCCATCCTTCGTCGAGGCCCCCTCCTTCCTGGCCAACGCTGGATAGTTCTGCTCCGGCAGGACACCGCAGTGACCCGGCGCTGCCGACCCCGAGTCGGCGCCAGCTAGCCGGCGCTCGCCATCATGCAGTTCGCCACTTCTCAGGTTCGTGTCATGGAACTGTGAAGATTTGTTAATTTGGTGGCAGTTGCAGTAACTCTGAATTTTAGACATATACAATTTCTTTTGATTGTTGATCTATACATGCGATAAATAAATTTCAGGCCATATGTGATCAGGTCCGGCGGCGTCCCATCGCTGTTGCAGGTGACGAACCTGAAAGCCGCACGCGGCCCCACCAAGAACGACCTCCGCGTCACCATCAAGCAAGTCGTGAACCTCTTCGAGGATATCAGAAGAATTGCAAGAAACGTGAGTTCTGATTTCGTTCCAGTTCTGCCAAAATTGCTTCTGACTATGTGAGCCGTAACTGAATTTATATACCAATTAAATTGCAGATTGTGATCAGAGATGTTGGTTGGGTGATGGTCTCTTCTAGTAGAGTTCTGTAGGATTGTTCCGGCGTCGACGGAGCAGAGGGAATGACCTGCTTGGATGGTTATCTTGGGCACATTATCTAGTTATTCCTCAGTCTGATTGTGTTTCAGTGGTTTTCAAGTGATCAAGATCAAGACTACATGGCATGCCTTAGTGAAATGGTCCATGCTACTGTAATTGATTGTAAACATTCTTTCTAATCAAGTCCTCCTTTTTGACTTATATTGTTCAACTACTGAAGAGATGGTGAACTACTGCACAAGTGCTTCAAACAATAGTGTACAAGTGGCATTGGCTTCATCGGTCTACCTCTGAATGATAAGGAACATTAAATTTTACAATTAGAGAACACACTTGAGTCAGTATATGCAGAACTGTTTGTTTACAAGAAGAAGAGCATAGCTGCATAACTCATGACCTCTCTCTGCAAATTCTCCAATAATCTGAAATGATAAAACTTCCAACTTATAACATGGTATTAGTGACATTCATTGCATCTTAAAACTATATGAGCATCTAATTTGTGTGCCCCCCTGACCAAAATTATGAGTCATCTTAGCAATAACTAAAAGGTGCAAGTTCAGATTAATTCAGAGTTTCTGACAGAAAACAGAGTTGGTTTGATGTGTTGGAAGGTATGTAGACTGCCCCTCGCTTATGACAAAGAGAGTTTTGAAAAGGTAAATGTATTAATTTTCACTATGATTCTCCAGAAGTAGTGTAATAGATGAGCAAGATCCTGGTCAAACTTGGTCCTTTCATAGTACATGTTGTACTACTAAATGATATATTGTTCTCACTTCAATTTAGTTAGCCGAAATGGCATGAATTGTTAAGCAAGACATGAGGATCTGTACAGATGCTTACACTGCTCTAAATAAAACCATCACCAAGCTAATTACTTCTTTAGTGTGTTTCACTTCCGGTAATACATTGAAATGACTAATGGTTATATACTTTTCATACTTCCATCTCAATTGGGAAATGTTAATAGTTCCTTTCCTGACATGATAACTTCAATGCAATTACGTCATGATCCAAACAAAGGGTTGAAACATATGCTAATAGCAAAGAGCATCAAGCACCTTGGGATAACACTTTAGCAATTTGGATGTTTGCTTCACTCCAGTTTGAATCAGCAATCATCTCTATCAGACTATAACAAAATACTGAAACTAACTGATGCCAACGATCTGGAGAAGTGGGGAGATCAGAACAACGCCGAGTGGATCATGTGGGGTGGCGTCGGCTTTGGCTCCGTGCAGGCAGATTCGGAGAGCGGAGAGGAGGTTCAGCGGCGTCTAGGGATGGGACCTCCAGTCGAGATGAGGATACGTTGCACTCCTGAGTTCTTCCCCATCGATGGAGGCGACATGCGCGGTGGCGGCGGCCTTCTCGGGCGTGTGGGCACTGGGCAGTGGCCGCGTGTGAGGTAGATGCTCTGGCCGCGTGCGACATGAGCGGCAGCGGTGGCAGGGCCTGGAGGTGGTGGTGACGTTAGGGTTAGGAGGTGCAGTGACGGCAGGTTCTGGAGGTGCGGCGGTCATCTGCTGTGGCGGCGACGGTCATCTGGAAGGGCGGCGTTACTTCATTCTCAAAGAAGATATCTCTTGTTTTTATCTTCAACGAACCTATCCCACGCTTGGTGATGGGAGGGCCTGGGCCTTTCATACTAAGTCTCTTCTTATGAGTAGTACTAGGTGAATGTCCGTGCGATTGCAACGGGCCTCGAAGTCATCGTTACCCTAAATTGAAGTCAACAATTTAACGACAACACCATCGAGACATAATATAAACATATATGCACAATGGTTGTCATTCTGTCAAATAAATCGATTTTCATCACATAGCTATGAACACGAATGTATTTCCTTTTCTCCTCCCCTCGTCCACCATGTGCAGGCCCCATCATGCAAACAAAAATTTGCTTGCTGAGTATGGTTTCTAATACAATTGCGCAAAACAACCCGTCACATCTCTCTCCCAGCCACCCCCATTCAACCACCCCGTATCAACTAACCATAACGACATTTGAGAGATAGAAACACATAGCAATGGAAGTGATGGTCGGCTTTGTTTCTAGCTCCATTCAGCCTATAGCAAGGCCCTCACGTCTACCTGATGAGAGCAAGCAGAAGCAGTCAGTTCCCATTGCATTAGCTCCTTGCGTTTTGTCACTGTCTAAAACATATTCCTCATAAAATTAGCACATGAATAAGGAGATCAGCAATTGTTGAAAGGATTACTTTTCATACTTGGATTGATTAACGCACATGTACGTACACTATTCACAAGTGAGTCAAAAGTGTTGGTAAACAAAAAATCCATGATAACAGTGCTAGTTGTGTTAATATTGAGGCGTGGAACGTACCTTGGACTCGGTACGGTTACGTGTTTATATAGACGGCCACTAGGGCACGTACGTATAAGAGTTGTACAGGGTTTAACGTATCCATACACAAATTGTATGGTATACAACACGTAACGGAATATGAGTCCTATATAACATCTAACACTCCCCCTTAATCTAAACCTGCAGAAAGGTTGAGATTACGCTTAAACTCTTCTAATTTCTTTACAGGAAGTGCTTTAGTAAATCCATCTGCAACTTGATCATTGCTTGATATAAACTTGATATCTAGTAAATTTCTTGCAACCCTTTCTCTGACAAAGTGGAAATCAATCTCAATGTGCTTGGTTCGAGCATGAAACACTGGATTTGCTAAGAGAAAAGTAGCACCCAAGCTATCACACCAAAGACATGGTTTTTGTCTCAACTTTACTCCAAGTTCTTTAAGAAGAGCTTCAACCCATATCAATTCAGTTGTAGCATTTGCCAAAGATTTATACTCAGTTTTAGTACTTGATCTAGACATTGTAGCTTGTTTTCTAGCACTCCAGGATACCAGATTTGGTCCAACAAATATTGCAAAACCTCCTGTAGACCTTCTATCATCAAGACAGCCTGCCCAATCTGCATCTGAGAAGGCACTTAGTATACATGAGGAGATTTTACAAAAGTAATTCCAGTGGTAACAGTGTCCTTCACATATCTCAGAATGCGCTTAACAGATGTCCAATGTTCTGTAGTAGGAGCATGAAGATATTGACAAACTTTATTAACAGAATATGACAGATCTGGACGTGTCAGGGTTAGATACTGCAAGCCTCCAACAATACTTCTATATTGAGTGCTGTCATCTGAACTCAAAGGTGTTCCACTTGTAAGAGATAATTGTTCTGTGGATGACAATGGCGTTGGAGTTGGCTTACAACCTTGCATACCAACTCTTTGAATTAGATCCTTGGCATATTTTTCCTGTGTCAAGAGTAAACCATTTTTCCTTTTTGTTACCTCAATACCAAGAAAGTAGTGTAAGTCACCCAAATCCTTGATAGCAAAATTCTTGTTAAGATCTCGAAGCAAGGCAGAAATAGCATAATCAGAAGAACTTGTTACTATGATATCATCAACATATATTAGCAGGAATATAGTGATACCTTCCTTGTGAAAGAGAAATAGTGAGGTATCTGTCTTCGAGGGTACAAAACCAAGATCACATAATTTTGTACTCAGTCGAGAATACCATGCTCGAGGTGCCTGCTTCAACCCATATAATGCTTTATCAAGTTTGCAGATGTAGTTAGGAGCATTAGGATTTTCAAAACCTGGTGGTTGTCTCATATACACTTCCTCTTCCAGAACACCATGTAAGAACGCGTTCTTGACATCTAGCTGCCGAGGACTCCAGCCTCTAGAGACAGAAAGAGCCAAAACAGTTCTGATGGTAGAAATCTTAACTACAGGACTGAAAGTATCCTCATAATCAATACCATATCTCTGTTTGAAGCCTTTTGCAACCAATCGTGCCTTGTACCTATCAATTGTACCATCTGCTTTCCTCTTTATATGATATACCCATTTGTAGTCAATCAAATTTTTGTTGCTGCTTGGTGGAACAAGATGCCAAGTCTTATTTTCCATCAACACCTGGTATTCTTCATTCATAGCTTTACACCAATTTTCATTATCTAAAGCTTCCATCAGAGTGCAAGGTTCACCTGTAGAAGATAACATACCATAGCGAACTATACCATCAGTATATTTTTTAGGATTTCTTATACCTCTCTGAAGTCGAGTGCGTATAGGAGACAAAATCACTGGTGGTGGTGTGGCAGAATTATCCGGCGTAGAAGATCCGCCAGTAGAATCCTCCCCGGGATCAGTGCTTAGGCGGGAACCAGCGCCACCAGCACTATCACTGTCGGAACCAACATCGGGATCAGCGCCAGCGCGGGAACCTGTGTGATCCACCTCGTGTTCGGCACCTGCATGTTCTGCGCCAGGACCAGCATCGGAACCGGCGCCTGCATGTTCTGCGCCAGCGCCAGCAGCGCCTGCGGCAGAATCTGCCTCAGGATCTGAAGAACCAGCGCCAGCAGCGCCGGCAGGATCTGCCTCGGGATCCGGAGCGGAGGAATGTTCCCCCTCGTGCTCAGCGCCATAATCATTGGTTTCCTCCACATGCGATGATGCATAGTTTTCGGTATCTTCTGAAGTGCCAAAAGCACTATTTTCTCTTCCATTTTCTTCTGTGACTTCTCCTCCCTGCAACACATTAGTACTAGACACAATAGGCACAATGTGGTCAACAAAATTTGCATCATCCTCTTGGAGAGATGTGGAGGATGGAAGAAGCAGAATATCTTGTCTGAGATGAGTGCCAGCATTAGGATGAAGAGCTGCGAAGGGAAAGACATTCTCATCAAAAACTACATCTCGAGATATATAGACACGTCCTATAGAAACATCAAGGCATTTTACACCTTTATGAAGAGGACTATATCCTAGGAAGACACATTGTTTGGAACGAAAAGCGAGGTTACGTTTGTTGTAAGGACGAAGATTTGGCCAGCAAGCACAACCAAAAGTACGAAGAGCATCATAATTTGGAGTGACATGAAGAAGACGCTCAGTGGGAGATTCTAAACCCAGAACTGTGCTAGGAATGATATTGATAAGAAAAGTGGTTGTGAGGAAGGCTTCATCCCAGAATTTAAGTGGCATAGAAGCATTGGCAAGTAAGGCAAGACCAACTTCAACAATATGACGATGTTTTCTTTCAGCTGAGCCATTCTGTTGATGAGCATGGGGACAGGAGACATGATGTGTAATGCCAACTTTTTGGAAGAAACCATTTAATTTTTCGTACTCCCCCCAATCAGTTTGCATAGTGATAATTTTCCTATCGAACTTGCGCTCAACATATTGCTGATAATTCAGAAAGGCTTGATAAACATCAGATCGCTTTTTGAGCAGATAAATCCAGGTGAACTTTGTAAAATCATCAATAAAGCTTACATAATAGGCATGTTTTCCCACAGAAAGAGGAGCAGGGCCCCATACATCAGAGAATACTTGTTCCAAAGGAACAGTAGAAACACTAGTGGATATGGGGTATGGAAGTTGATGACTGTTAGCTAACTGACAAGAATCACAAACATAAGGAGTACTTTCTGGGGTGTAAGCTAATTTATTCTTCCTAAGAACTTGTTGAACTATAAAAGAAGATGGATGTCCTAAACGGCGATGCCATGTAGAGGATGATGGCTTTATTGCAGTGAAGGCGAGCTTGGCAGTGGTGTTGAGTGTAGGCAGCAAGGGATAGAGACCACCATAGCAAGGACCTCTAAACAGAATTCTTCGTGTCTTTATGTCCTTGATCAAAAAGAAGAAAGGATGAAACTCAATAAAGACATGATTATCAAAGGTGAATCGATGAACAGAAAGAAGATTCTTTGATGCACTAGGAACATGTAGAATATTTTTAAGATCAAAGGAACCAAGAGGATATGATAATTTTGAATGACCAATGTGACTAATGTGCATACCTGCACCTTCAGCTGTACGAACATGATCATGTCCAGTGTACTTCTCATGTGTTGATAGTTTGTTGAGCTCGCCTGTGATGTGATCTGTGGCACCCATGTCGGTGTACCAGTTTGTGTCTACACCATAGGATGTAAGATTTGCACTCTTATCACCTTTGTGACCGCGATCACGGTCAGAGTCATCATCATCTCCATGACGCCACCAGCAGTCTTTTGCAGAATGTCCATGGATGTTGCGGATTTGACATGTAGTGTTTACATAAGGCGTCGGAGTGCGGTCAGGACGACGACATCCCTTGCCACCATCCTGGCGGCAGTCATCATCGCATCGACGGGGGCGATCCTCATGATCTCCCCCCTGAACGCATGTCATCACGGCGATCTCGGCGGTATCCACCTCCTCCTCCTCCTCCTTGATAGTCCTGGCATCCATGCTCAGGACGATAGCGATCAGGGCTGCGACCTCGTGGACGGTAATCGCGGTCATATTCCTGACCACGACGAGCAACGTTCGCAGAAGAGGTAAAACCCTCTTGGGCTCCACCAGGGCCATTGCGCATGTCATAGGAGCTAAGCTGCCCAAAGAATTCATCAAGCGTCGTGTCAGGTTTGCCATTGACATTTGTGATGAGAGAGTTGTAGTGGTCCTTGTCAAGTCCACGAAGAAGATGTCCGACAAGCTCATCCTCGTCAAGGGGCTTGCCAATGGCTGCTAACTTGGAGGCAAACCCTTTCATCTTGGTGAAGTAATCATCAGCGCTCATGGCCAATTTCTTGGTGTCGTTAAGTTGGATCCGAAGGTGCTGAATCTTGGAGCGAGCTGCAGTCTTGAACATGCCATCAATGGTAGACCATGCCTTAGCAGTGGATTCCACTCCAAGAACATGGGAAAGAATATTAGGTGACAAGGAGTTAAGGAGAAACTTCAGCACCAGTTGATCTCGTTCAATCCATGCAGCATAGGCCGGATTTTCCACCTGTATCTTTTTCCTTTATCATCTTCAACTTCCATGATCTCAGGCAATGCACGGTCAGAGCCATCGAGAAATCCCATAACACGCGCACCACAAAACGCAGGAAGAACCAATGCCTTCCATGCAAGGTGATTGGTGCGGTTGAGTGTCTGCGTGGGAGGAGTGCCCAGAGCAGCGGTCAGCATCAATGATGAGGACGATGATGAACTCATGGCGTCGTAGTCGTGGAGGTGGCGGCAGTTGAAGTTTTACAGCGGCGGCGGCGATCGTCGTAGGTCTTGTCATCATAGAGGATGTTGTCGTCGTGGAGAAGATCTTGTCGTTGTAGAGGGTCTTGTCATCGTGGAGGTCTTGTCGTCATAGGGGATGCGGCGGCGGCTGCAGGAGCAACGGCGGCGGTGGCGGTTGTTGGGAGATCTTGTCGTCGTAGAGGGTCTTGTCATCGTGGGGGATGCAGCGGCGGCGGCTGCAGGAGCAACGGCGGCGGCGGCGGTTTTTATGGTTTAGGGTATGGCGGCGGCGTCAGCTAGAGGTCGGGGAAGAGCCGCTCTGATACCATGTCAATATTGTGGCATGGAACGTACCTTGGACTCGGTACGGTTACGTGTTTATATAGACGGCCACTAGGGCACGTACGTATAAGAGTTGTACAGGGTTTAACGTATCCATACACAAATTGTATGGTATACAACACATAACGGAATAGGATTCCTATACAACATCTAACAAGTTGGTCAGAAGGTGGATGTACAACAATAACAACGGCAACCACGCGGATACGAACTCCTAATGTAATCTTGTAGAATCTGGCCCTGAAGAAAAAAAAATATTAGACAGGATTATTTTGGTGCATATCTAAAAGAATTAGCAATAAAGAACCATCGTTGTGCACCCCTAACACCAAAAGGATGGTATTTTGCCAAAAAAAACATTGACTTCCTACACCAAGAATATCATCTCAAATAACTGGTATGGAATTAACTGCTCCCGTGTAAATTGGAATTAGCTGCTCCCGTAAAAGATGGATTATTAGTTTCCTTAGTTACCTCACAGCTAGATAAATATTGGCAAGCAATTCCGCTGATCATGCAATTTTGGGTGATTGATTAGTTTCCTTAGTTACCTCAGGGTTTCCTTTTGTTTTACACTTCACATCTTTACTTGATACATTTAAGCAATTACTCACAGTTTTGTCCACTCCCCTGCACCACCGGCGTGTGCAACCATGAGCAAGACATCAGATTACCAGATTAATGGATCAGCAATGTGTACCTTGTCTAAACATGACTCCACTTGTTGTACCTAATGAACCTGCAGTATAATTGATGAGGGTTAACTCGACAAATGTCCTAGATGAAGGACTTAGGATCGGGGGAAGAGGGCGTCGGATGAACTCGAAGGTAAAGATCAGTCAAACAAGGAGTGTATCGAGAATAAGCGTGGTGCTGAACTTGGCTCAATCTGTCACTCAGTCTGTCCCTGGCCGGCCTCTCCTGGCCCCTATATATAGGTGGCCAGGTCTCAAGGATCCGGTCGGATTCAATACAAAATACAATGCCCATATACGATATCAATTCATATTTCGACTATAACTATGCTTGGGCTTAGCTTAACGGGCCTTAGGGGTACATAGATAACGGGCTCTATTAGCTATACCCTTGTCAGTAGCCCCCGAGATTCTACCAGAATTGTAGATTCGGGTTGAATCTTAAATCTTCATATCTTCGACATGATCAATCTTCGACTACTTCTTTTCCATGTACTCAATTAAACAACTTTCATTATATTATTTCTCAAGGGGATTTTGGTCAACAAGCCTGGCATCTCTGACGGATCAAGAGACCAGTTAACTGCCGGAGAAGATGCTTGTTACCTACTACAAACTCAATCCCCTGGACTTGAGTCTGGTACCTGGTCTAACCCAATATTTTGCCACATTTAGGACTTACAAAGAAAGAGGTCCAATAATTCTCAGGGTACCCAGTGTGTCCACCGGGATTTTTCTTCCCGTCGTAGACACGGAAAATTACTAGCAGAGTGCATTCAGGTGCGTATACTAGGCCACACAGGACGTGTCCTGGGGTCTTACCTTCATGATCTGTTACAATCACGGTATTCAAGCTTTGTCGCGATGACGTTACTCAAGAATCCTATTTTTAATTACTTTCGCATTGTTTGACTGTTTCAATAGCCAAAATCTTCGAGTTGTTTATCCTCAACTTTATCGCAAATTCCTCCCAATGGGAGTGACTCGAAATCAACATGATCTGTCCGAAGTTTTTATCTCTCAATTGTGCTCCGATGCGTGCTTTTAATACTCTGATAATCGCAAATTTGTTGGGTGCGCGACCAGCGCTCCTGATGGGAGTAGCCCCCGAGGCTATAGTTGAAAAAATATTTTCGGGTATAGACTCAAAAATAGTTATTTCTTGTCTTCACCACATTGCCATATCCTTCATAAAAAATTCCTTTGCCTTTTTCTTTTTCGTCGGCTGCCCGATCAGCAGTGCCGATTAGAGTAGCCCCCGAGGCTATGGTTGAGTTTCTTATAAGCGACCATAATCTCAGATCTTGCTTGTCCTTTTGATGTTGTCGACTTGATCTGGTATATGTGACATCATTGCCATGTCAGTCTCTATGTTGATTTGACCGGATGCTGACCGTTGCACATAGGCAGCGCAGTAATTTTGTAATTTTTTCTGCCTGTTAGTGGGCTTGCCTCTTCCGCTTCGCGCGCCACGTCGTGACCCACGTTCCTTCCTGAGGAAGCTTTATAAGGAGGTGACTTTTGATTTTACTGTTTACCAGCTCTCTGTATTTCACTATCTCTTCACCGAACTAGTGCACCTATACATCTGACAAGTGTATTGGGTGTGTTGGGGACACAAGAGACTTCTTGCATCGTAATTGCAGGGTTGCTTGAGAGGGATAGCTTTGACCTCCTCCTCCCTGAGTTCGATAAACCTTGGGTGATCCACTTAAGGGAAACTTGCTGCTGTTCTACAAACCTCTACACTTGGAGGCCCAACACTGTCTACAAGAACAGACGCATGCGTAGACATCAAGCTCTTAACTAGCGCAGTTGCCAGGGAGGTAAGGTAAAAGGTAATCGCATCCTCGTGTGTGAGTGCTCGAAGTTATTTCCTTTAGATTCTGCAATTATATCTTTTTGTTTCTTGTTTTTATTTTCACTAGTTAGGCTTAATGGAAAACAAATAGTTTTATAGTACTTTTCCTGAGTTAGGACTTGAAGTGTTTGAAGAGAAAATTGAAAAACCTTTGGAGCTTTATTCGCATGCTAATAGCAATGTTATTTGTTTGAATTCTTTGAACACTGTTATTGCCAATGCTATAAAAAAGTCTAAGCTTGGGGAAGCTGGTTTTGATAAGCATGATATTTTTAGTTCCCTAGCTTTAGCGGAGAAAATTTACTCTGATGATATTTTATCTCCCATATGTGATAATTCTGATGATGCTTGTGATCCTCGTTCCTTTAAAATACCTATGAAAATTGTTGAATGTGCTATGAATAACTGCTATTTAGGGGATAGAACTGTCCATCCGGGTGATCATTTGCTCTTTATACATGAATTATGCGAGTTGTTCAAGTGTGCAGGTATTTCTACAAGTGAAGTTAAGAGGAAGCTATTCTCTTTATCACTAAAGGGCAGAGCAGCGAAATGGTATAAGATGCTAAAGGATGGCCGATCTATTGGTTGGGAGGAAATTGTACCTCTCTTCTATTCTAAATTCTATCCTTCTAGTGAGGTTCATAAAGATAGGAATTATATTTATAATTTTCATCCTCATGATGGAGAAAGCATTGCCCAAGCGCGGGGAAGATTGACGTCACTAATGCTCAAATGTCCCATTCATGAGCTCCCCCGTAATATTGTTATTAATAATTTTTATGCAAGGCTTTCAGGATATTACAAGGACTATCTAGATGCCTGTTTTGAGGGATCTTTCACAAGCAAAGAAGTTGAAGCCAAGTGGGATCTGCTTGAAACAATTCAAAGTAATATCGAAGATTGGGATTGCGACAAAGGTAAAGGATCAGGTATAAATTATGAGTATGATTGCATTAAGTCTTTCACTGAAACTGCTGATTTTTAAGAGCTTGGTGCTAAATATGGTCTTGATCCTCAAATTATGGTTGATTTCTATAGAGCCTTTGCTTCTCATATTAATGTCCCTAAGGGGAAATTGGAACGTGTATCGTGAACCTTTTAAAGACACTTGCATGGAAAGTGAAATTGTTATTGATGATTGCAATAAACATGCTCAATATTCTGAAAGTACTATTTCTTATAAGCATGCTAATTTTTGTGGAGCACTTAGACCTTGTGAACAGAATCACATCAAAGAAGATTATTGTATCCACCACAGGAATGAAGAAACCCGAATGTGGGACAAGGCTCTAAATGAGCTTGGTGAAAAGGTTTGTACCCTCTATCCTTTTATTTGTGAACTTTGCTATAAAGTGGGTCATTTTAATTTTCAATGCTCAGGCCATGATAGTAGCCTTTCTAATCCAATGAGTACTGCAAGTTTGTATTGTGATGACATGATCACTCCCAATCAGCATGATGAGCTTACTTTATTTTGGGGTTTGAAGAGTTATCTAGAAAAACTTCTTTGGTAGATATGAGTGCTTTTGATATTAATAGCATCCTACATGGTTGTCATCTTTATTGTGTTAAAGATTACCTTGCAAATACTTACATACAAAATGTTGTAAAGGATGAGGCTTTGCCAAACTATGACAGGACTAATATGTGTTTTGTTCTTATTAATGAGAAGGAGGAATCCTCCAAAGTTTCTTCTATTCTATCAACAAACCAGGTTATGTGGAGAAGCTTCCTTTCAAGCCTCTCCCTCCTAAAGAGAAGAAGAAGAAGAAGAAGAAGAAGAAGAAGAGGAGGAGTAAAAGGAGAGAGGAAACAGTATCTTCCCATAAGCATGTTGCTTCTATTATAGTTTTTGATGAGTCTGAACTCGATGATGTTCCTATGCCTGTTATGTGGGGGCCCCGGACCGCTTGTCCAAAACACCCGTTATGCATACAATTCATGATCCCAGAAATGCTCATGAATCCACATAACCGAACTGGTAATCAAAGTACATCATCCATACAACCGAATTTAAAATAGTCTTACAACAATGGCATCATGGCCAAGTCTTACATCAAATGCCTTGAAGGCGAAGTTCAACACATAACACAGCGGATAAAAGTAGCATCATCGTCGGGCCCAAGTCATGCCTTAAACCCTACAGGCAGCTGACCGGGAGAACGGCCTAGTTTGCGAAGTCGTCATCAAAACCTTCATCTTCCTCATAGTCATCGAAGTCTGACCAAGTAAATAGCCAGGGACAAAGCCATGAGTACATTGTGGAATTGTACTCGCAAACCACCTAAGAAGAACAACATGCAAGAGGTATGCTAGTATGGCTTGTAGCAAGGGTGGCTCTATGCTAAGTTTGTTTCTAAAACTTTCTCGTGCCGATATAGCATGTTAAGAAACATGATCAATGACATTTCTATAACCTTATTAAAACATTTTCAAAACAACTTTTAGTAAAACCTCTAGGAAGGGTGACCCAAGTTGTCATTTCCTTTACTCAATTTCCACCTCCACGGTAGTACCCCATCGGTACTCCGAACCATTTCCTCTTTCCTTTTTCCGAGAAACCTTTTTAAAACAAAACCAACACAGCTACGTAAAGATATCCCAACTGTCCATGACCGCGGATGTGGCTATTCGAATAGATTTACACTCTGCAAAGGGTGTACACTTTACCCACATCATTCGATACATCCGCTGGGACTTTACCACGGACCGTCATACAAGTATGCGGGCTTCGGATAATCAATCAAAGCCTTTCACTTAGTCATCCTAGTATAGGCACCTACCCTGTAACAACTCAGAAATTGTAATCCACTTCTTATTAAATAAAGTACCAAATTTTGGACCCAAATAAAACTTTTTATTCATTATTTCATGCATACATGTATTTTCTATTATATGTATTCTATGATTTCATGTGTGTTATTTTTGATTGTGCATTGGTTAGTTAATTCTAAGTGAACCAACAGAAACAATTGAGAAGAATTATAAGAACCAAAGAAACCAGAAATAAAAATCATAAAGAAAAAGAGAAGGAAATTGTGATCTAGGAAATCTGTTTGACTACACCACTTTGGGCCATTGGATTAAGAAATCTGGAACCCACCTTCATGTTTGGCCTGTTAGTTGAGCTTAACCAAGTTACATACTAACTCAACCAACAAGAATCTACTCAAAATTCAAACCAGAGCATCACTCAAACTTCAACCAAAGTTTGAATCTGAATCATATGACAACCCCAAATTCAAAATAGCCCTGGAGCAAAACACCACCTCTGGACCTAACAAAAATTGTTTTAGAGTCCCTATCCAATATAATGACCAACCCAATTGGAAATTTTCAAAAATTCCAATTTTGATTTCATGCGGGCATTTCAACAAACACTTGGCGGGCAGAAATCTAGCAAAATCGGATCAACTGTAGGCAACAGTAGTTGGCAGCCCTAGCCCTAGTCTCTGACCTCCAAGCAGTACCCTGGACTCTCCTTGGTCGATTCCTTGTCTCCCCTGCACAGGCACCGGCCGTGAGACATGGATGGCATGGAAGAAGAGCACACCGGACCCCTACCATGCCCCCCTCTGAACCAAACCACCTCAGCCCCTCCCATCGCGCCAGGACACTCCTACAGCGCGCAGCAGCCCGCCGCCCATGCCAGAACCCCGCCTTGCCCCTCCCACGGCCGACACGCACGGTGTGCTGGCCGCCTCTGGACATCGCCGGTGCTCCCTCTCCCGCCTATATAAAGCCGCCATTCTTCCCTGAAAAGAACCGCACCATCCCCAGGACCTCCCTAGACAACGTTTCCCTCGCTCTCGTGCCCTCAGTCGAGCTCGCCGACCTCGACCGCTCCGCAGGCCACCGCACGTTCCCGGCGTTGCTGAGCTTCCCCTGGCGCTGTACCTGCTGGAGGTGGCGGAGGAGGACCCCCGCATCCGCCCTGCATCCTCGCCGCCGCTCCCCGCCGCTCCGGTGAGCCGCCCCGTCACCGCCCTCCTCCCAGAGCTCGCTCTCGTTTCCGTCCCTGTAGAGCCACGAAGAAGAAGCCCGATACCGATTCGTTTTAAGTGGCCTGGCAGGCCGGCCCCGCCTGTCAGCAAGTTTTTTTCCCCAGCGCCCCCCCGGGATCCCTAGCTGGGCCGGCCAGATTCGTCTCCCCGGCCCATATTGGTTCCAGTCCGTTTATGTTTTTTTTCGTTGAACTTTTTCATATTTGTTGCTTTACTGCAAGATTCAAATTCAAATTCCCGGAGTTTCGTAGGTTCAAATTTAGCAAATAAATATGCGTTGGAAAGCTTGTAAAATGCCCTACACTATAGAACTGGTTAGAATTCCATTTGAATTAGGAATTTAATCAGATATGAATAGTGAGACCATAGCTTTATTAAACATAGAAGCTTTCTAGAAAATTATTTGAGCCCCCTAAAATCATGAAATTTAAATTGTGAACTCACCAATGACCTCCCCTACTGTGAGTAAACCCAAATCAACTCCAAACCCTACTAGTGGGATCAATTAGACCCTAACCCAACTCTAGTTGGTAACATAAAATGATAGATCCATATCATGTACTTAGAATTAAAATTTGCCCTCTTTACCCATTTCACTTAGTGGATTCCTCCCACTTAAACTAGTATTAGTACTCCTAAAACAATACCAATGCTTAGAAGGTGAACCACATATGACACTTAGTAGAAACCCTAACTTGCACACTTCATGCAAACTTGGAAGAAAACTTACAAACTAATTCAATAAAATCCAACAGGAAGGCTATTGTTTGGAAACAAGTATGTGTGCTTGGTATGCTGCTAAGATTGTGTAGTGATTGTGTGTATTGTGTTTATTTCGTTATTAGACGCTAGTGTTGCTGCGGAGGATATTGAGGGTGATTATTATTATCAAGAAGAAGAAGAATATCCTGGACACTTTGCCAACCAAGGCAAGCCATCTTTTGATTCATACTCCCCATGCCCAGTTTTAATATTGCATTCTACTTGTTTTAAGTAAATTGCATGATTGAATTGCTAGAGTAGAATGATAGAAGAATAGTGATGTCTTGCTTAACAAGAGCATCAAGTTGAGTTTATCCAACTCTATTTAGTGTTCATCACTCAATGTAGTTGCTTAGTCGCTAATAATATTGAGGCCATCTATAAGGGGAACTCTAGTTGAAATTGGTGATTTGAACTTGAAACTTGAATTGGAGATTGCTCCTACATAATGGCTTTATGAAAGAAATTAATCTTGACTAAGAACTATGAAATATATTTCTCAATGACAACGAGTGATGTACATGGGAGCCAACCCTACAGTACGACCACATTATCCCGGTATGGGACGGGGCTTAGTGGAGTAGTTTGTTTCGCCTTAGTGTAGACCCTACAAATGTGAATGGAGGTCCGACCAAGGACTCCTTTTCCAGGGCACCCTTGGCGGTTGCCGAGTTTCTCCTTGTCCTCCTCTTCATAGGTGGTTGGGGTACAAGCCGAAGAGCCCTCATTGAAAATGTACTGCCGGGGTAGGACTCTATTTCGGTTAGTGGCATTCCGGAGACCAATTGGCTGGGAACCTTGCACCTTCCGGACAACTTCTTGGAGACTCCGGTGTTGAGGGGTACATCTCTAGGCGGTAGTGTTTATGCTAAGGCGGGTAGGTGAAACATTATGGTCGGCTACTTGTCGTGGCATATGTTGTTATGCGGGGAAGTTGCCCACACGATGAGTAGTCGGATGGTGTGGGTAAAGTGTACAACCTCTGCAGAGTGTAAAACTATTCAAATAGCCGCGTCCGCGGTCATGGACAGTTGGCTAAATCTACTTGGCTTTTGTCAATAATGAAAACAACTTGGTGAACTTGGTGAATGACATGAATTGAATCGACTTGACTTGACCATGATGTTGACACACTTGAAGTTTCTTTAGATTGAACTTAGAGAACTAAACTTCTTTTCTACCAATGGACATTCTTGGGAAATAAAACTAGCTTTTGCAAATAAACTTAGTGCTTAGTCCACCATATCAACCTTGCATATCTACTTCATCATTTCATTTATAAGATGGTTTGCGAGTGCATCCAATGTACTCACGGATGTGTCCCTGGCTATCAACTTGGCCAGACTATGGGGAAGAATATCCGGAGGAAGGATATGAGGAAGAGTACCAGAACTAAGCTCGTCTCCGTGAGTCGCCATTTGCCTGTAGGGAGAAGGCATGGGCCGAAGACGTTATTTCCGCTGCTATATTGTGTTGTAATATGACTTGGTCTATATGACCATTGTATTTGAATCATCGTATTGTAATGTCTATGGAACTGGTTACCAACTACGTTATGTATATCGCAACAACGGTTCTGGGATTGCGGTGGAATACATAACGGGCACTTCGAATTTGTATCAAATTTGAGGTCGTCACAAGTTGGTATCAGAGCCTAGGCTGACCATAGGAGACCTTAGTTAGAATGGGCGATAAATGAAACCTTGATGAAAGAAAAGATATAAGTAATGGTTGCAAAAATTGCTTAGTCTTTTCCTCTCTATTTACAAAGCCTTATACATGACTCAGTTTTTGTCTACTTAAAATTCTGCACACTTGAGGGGATCACTAACTTAAATCTAATTCAAAATTTTGTAGATGGCCCCGGTATTCACTGAGCAGTACCAGTTGGGCCATGGTGGCAGCCTTTGTTTCGAGCGCGACCTCACCACCCTGACCTTGTTCCTGAACCGGTTGTATCCGGAGTTCAAGGGAGCCATGCTCAATGAGCACCCAGATGGAGAGCTACGATGGCTCATCCGAGCCAGTTGCCGTGGCAAGAAGGGGATTTTGGGTTCTCCAAGGGTCAAGTTTGAGCTTGTGGAGAACACTTGGGCCGATGGTTTGGTCCGAGCGATGCAGGAGATGCACGCCCGCTTGTGCGGACTGCACGTTGAGGAGGTTCAGGGAGAGCGCTTCAGGAACTTTGCTCGGCGTGATGCGGACGGGCGTCCCGCAAACATGCCCGGGCAGAATGAGCCGAGTACCTACATCGACCACATGGACTTCTTGCTGTACTCCACTCAGCAGGAGGCCAACCGTGCCCGTACTAGGGCCAACCTTGAGCACTTCGCACTGGTGGAGGCGAGGAGCACTATCAGGATTCTTGCGAAGGAGCGCAAGAGCCTTCGTCGCCAGCGAGATGAGAAGCAGCATGATCTTGAGGAGTTGAAGGCCAATGTGGCAGAGCTGACTGAGTACATTGAGAGTCTTGAGGATCACCTTGGTGAGGAGGAAGGCATTGATCTCCGCAAGGAGGATAATGCCCTCATTAGTGATGAGGATGACTTCATGGAGGACCTTGATGATCCGGAAGATGGTGGACACAATGGATTCATTGTGAGTGATGAGGAGGAAGACCCCGAGGAGCCCGCTGTTTAGATCCGAGATCCACGTGTTATCTAGCTATGAGTTCCACTTTATGTTCACTTCGTGTAGGTGTGAGTTGTATCCCCCTCTCTAGTAGACGAGTCGCAATGGTTTAATGTAAACCATTTGTAATGTGTGAACTCGTATGTATGATATGTTTGTTGAGTGTTGAATGAAATATGAATTTGGCCCTTAAGGCCTTAGTAAGACAAAATTGCATCATCCATGTTACCTTTAAATCTTAGCAAATTAGCTTTTCCCTCTTGTCTTACACACCTTATCTTCAGATGCCGCGAGCACCCCCACCCCCGAACCCGGAAATGGCCGAATTGCTAAGGTTGATCATGGAAGACCGGGAAGCAGCCCGAGCTGAGCGCCAAGCTAACTTGTCCACTCTTCAGCAGATAACCCAGATGGCAATGAACCACAACAATGGCAATGACAATGGCAATGGTGAAGGAGAAAACCATGGCAATGGTGATCACCGATCCAAGTTGAGGAATTTTCAAAACACCAACCCTCCCATGTTCACTAAGTCTGAAGAGCCCTTAGATGCCGATGACTGGCTTCGCACGATGGAAAACAATTTGGCAGTCGCCGAAGTTGGTGAGAATGAGAAGGTATTATACACCACCCACTACCTTGCTGGGGCAGCAAGAGCTTGGTGGGATAGCACTCGTGCAATGCAAGCCCCACGGTATGTGATGCCTTGGGAGGAGTTCAAGAGCAAGTTTAGCAAAGCTCATGTTCCTATGGGATTTTTTAAAAGGATGAGAGATGAGTTTAGGAATCTGAAGCAAGGTTCCCTATCTGTGGTGGATTACCGTGACAAGTTCCTTACCTTGTCTAGATATGCCCCAGATGACACCGACACCACTGAGAAGAAGAAAGAAAGGTTTCTGGATGGACTTCATGATGAGATGCAATGTGTCTTGGTCAGTATTCACTTTGCCGACCTGGAGTCATTGGTTGACTCTGCCATTCAGATGGAAGGCAAACTCAAGCAAGCTGCAGAGAACCGCAAGCGCCGTATGATGTATCAAGGCAACTCGAGCAACTCGCAGAAGCCAAGGGGGAATGCACCTATGGGTTTCGCCCCTAGACCTATGAGGCCGTCTGCACCTGCTCCGCGTCCCAACTATCCCAACTGTCCGCCCGGCAACAACTTCAACCGTGCACCTCCAAGACCCAGTGGCCACAACTTCAACACCAATACTCCAAGGCCAAATGGCGCCCCTGTGCTACCCAAACCTGGTGACAAGTCTGGAGTTACCTGTTATGACTGCGGACTTAAAGGGCACTACTCCAATGAGTGCCCCAAGAAGCTGAATGATGCATCCAAGACCACTGCTCCTGCTCAGCAACAGCTCCGTGTTGGAAATGGCAAGAATTATCCCCCAAGAAACCAGCCTCACTCTCGAGGCCGTCTGAATCACATGAATGTTGAAGAAGCTCAAGAAGCAACCGACGTTGTGCTGGGTATGTTCCTTGTTAACTCTACTCCTGCAAGAGTTCTGTTTGATTCTGGAGCTTCACACTCGTTTGTCACTAAGTTATTTGTTGATAAAAGTGGACTACACCCAAAACCTATGAAGCATGCCATGTTAGTACAAATACCTGGGTCAACAACAAGGTCTGAGTGGAACTGTTTGGCAGTTCCCATAGAAATTCATGGAGTCGCTTTCCTAGCCAATTTGATAGTATTGGGAACCAAAGGGTTGGAAGTAGTTCTTGGTATGAATTGGATGTCTGCCCATCAAGGAGTGATAGATTGTGCCAAGAAAACCATCACTATGAAGAGTAGCACTGGAAGTATAGTAAAGCACGTGTCCGTAAAACCCACCCAAGCCACCCGATGTCATAAGAGTATCTCAGGACCAACTTTAGAGCAAGTTCCCATCGTCTGTGAATATCCGGATGTTTTTCCCGATGAGCTACCCGGAATGCCACCGGATCGGGATATTGAGTTTATCATTGAGCTTATCCCCGGAACTGGATCTATCGCCCAACGACCCTATCGTATGAACCCAGCGGAATTAGTGGAGTTAAAGAAGCAATTGGATGACCTTTTGAGTAAGGGATTGATCCAACCAAGTTCTTCTGCTTGGAGATCACCTGTCTTGTTTGTGGATAAAAGTGACGGTTCTAGCCGACTGTGCACTGATTACCGCAAGCTAAATGATGTGACCATCAAGAACAAGTACCCTCTCCCGAAGATTGAGGATCTATTTGACCAACTGACTGGAGCAAGAGTCTTCTCGAAGATAGATCTTAGAACTGGATACCACCAACTGAAGATCCGTGCAACGGATATCCCCAAAACAGCCTTCACTACCCGATACGGATTGTATGAGTACACCGTAATGTCATTTGGATTAACCAATGCCCCCGCTTATTTCATGAATCTCATGAATAAGGTTTTCATGGAGTTTTTGGATAAGTTTGTTGTTGTCTTCATTGATGACATTCTTATCTACTCCAAGTCCGAAGAAGAGCATGCAACCCATCTGAGATTAATTCTAGAGACTCTGAGAGAGCATCAGCTTTATGCCAAGTTCAGTAAATGTGAGTTCTGGTTGAAGGAAGTTGGATTTTTAGGCCATGTATTATCAGCGGGAGGAGTGTCTATGGACCCAAAGAAGATCACCTCAGTCATGGAATGGGAAGCCCCTACCACTCAAACTGAAGTTAGAGGTTTTCCTCGGATTAGCGGGTTATTACCGCAAATTTGTTGAAGGATTTTCAAGCATTGCCCGGCCAATGACCCAATTGTTGAAGAAGGACAAGAAGTTTGAATGGACCCCTAAGTGTGAAGAGAGTTTTCAAGAGCTCAAGAAGCGATTGGTGACCGCCCCCGTCCTAACCATGCCCGATGTCACTAAAAACTTTGATGTCTATTGCGACGCTTCCAAACTTGGACTTGGTTGTGTCTTGATGCAAGAAGGCAAGGTAATAGCTTACCTCTCTCGGCAGCTTCGACCTCATGAAGAAAATTAT